>OZ012703.1:50478524-50643676 GCA_963942595.1 Cylloceria caligata
TGTTGTGATTCGATCTTCTTTTAGTACACCATGATGAGGAAGATAATATGGAGGATGAGCGTAAGTTTGTTCTGACAATTGATCTTCCGAGACCCTCAACCCTCCTGATGCTACAGCATCATGTGCCAAGGTCGTCTCGGTTTCACAATAGTCATGAACAGAGTCGCTCATTTGAGTTGACTGGTGGTAGGATGGTACACGTATCATGTGACCACAATCTTCATACTCTTTCATGAATGAGTTGTATAAATTGGTGTATGAATTATTTGTTGAGAGTTTCTTCATGAGTCGTTGTAGACATCGTTGAGCAGTGAGTTTTGAGTCTCCTAGACTCGATGGTGATGATTTGAGCGGGATTCGCACGATGTATCGTCCTTCTTCGTCTCGAGTGTGAGTCGTTTGAAAATGCTTTTCACATGCTTCTTCGTCTGGGGTGAGCTTGTGATCTGTTGTCGATGGTGTTTCTTCTTGAATCCAGAACTGCGTGAGAAGATCTTGAATTTCCTTGTTTGATGATTCTACTGCTATGTGCTATGAGTTGCTTGGTGTTGAATAATTCTCTGGGACTGGACCAAGAATAATCCACCCAAATATTGTTGATTGTGCAATCGGTAAGACGTCCGAGTGTTTCTTGATGCCAGGCTGGATGATTAGCCCGTATGAATCAGCCCCGATGATGACATCTACTGGCCGTGGTGTTAGGAAGTCAGGATCGGCCGATTGCAGTGATGAAATGTGTGGCCACTGCTGTTGTTGTGTGTGTACTGATGGCAATGTACTCGTCAATTTATTGAGTATGTGAGCTGCGATGGTAACACCACGTGATGAATGAATTGATCGTAATGTTAATGTGGTGGTACCTCTTGTTTGTGTTGACCTCGTGTTTCCAATGCCAATGACTGGAATTGATGAGTGTTGATGAGTAAGCCCATGATCCGATACAAGTTGTTCTGAGACGAAGGTGAGCTCTGATCCTGGATCAATGAGTAATCTGACTTGGTGAGTGCCGAAAGATGTGATGAGTAATGCTTGACACGTTGCTAGTAGAACTGCTGCTCTACCGTGTGAGTTGATGAGTTGGCGAAATGGCACGTCAATCTCACATTGACGTGAACTGGTGCTTGGATGAGCTGTGGCAGGTGTAGCTGAGGTGCCTGGTTGATTTGACTTTGGTGTAGTTCTTGCGGTGGATGGCAAATGAATCATCGTGTGGTGTTTGGCACCGCACGTCTTGCAGTTGATGGTTGATTGGCACGAGTGGAGGTTGTGATGACCAAAGCAATTGAAACACAGTCGGTATTCAGTCACAACTTTGTGGCGATCTGCAGGTTGTAAATCTCTGAATTTGGCGCAGCTCACTATGTAATGCGAACCACCACAGTGATCGCATGGATACTGGTGTGTCCTCGGTTGAGTGGACGCATGATGAGCCGGTCTTGCTGGCAGAAGTGTAGATTTTGTTGAGTGTTTTGAGATGCTGGCTCTGTCAGCCGATTGATCAGGGTTGATTGGGATGACTTCTAAAGCTCTCGCTCTGGATTCGATGAATCCCATCAAATCTTCAAACGAGGTTGGCTGCTTGTGTGCACTCCTTTTGTATTCCCATGCTTCACGCATGGACGTGTCAAGGCGTTGAGCAACTACGAAAATGAATACATAATTCCACGATTCTGTATCAACTCCGAGAACGTTGAGTGCGTTGATTATCTCTTTCGTTGAGCTAACTAATGTGTTGAGTGCGGCTGCAGATTTTGCCACTGGTCGAGTGTTGCTAAGGAGTTTCTCAACATAAGACAGGATGAGTCTTTCCTTGTTGTTAAATCTGTCTTTGATTATTTGCCACGATGAATTGAATGAATCATTGTTGATCGGCACATTGGAGATCAGTTGAGCGGCTGATCCTTTGAGGCTGATCTTTAAATAGTGAAGTTTCTCTACGTCACTGATTTGTTCATTGTCGACCACCATTGAGGCAAACAAGTCTCTAAATGCCGGCCACGATGTAAAATCACCGTCAAATTCCGGCAACATTATTTTCGGCAATGTTGATCTGTGCTGACTTGGTTGACTCTGTTGATCAGTTCTGTTTGATGTGGTCTCTTGAGTTTTTGCGATTGCCTTCTTTCGCAGGATGATTGTGAGTGCCTTGAAATAACTGTCAAAGCCTGATTCGTACACCTTCTCTGTAACATACGGGTGAGTGAGAAAAGCACGTTTACATGTTTCTCCCATTTGATCATGCTCATTACAAAAACACTCCCAAGTGCGATTTAAAATCTCTAAATGGCCGTTGAGTTCTTCGAAAACGCAGCCTGGTGAGTTTTGCAGGTGATCGTGTAGCTGGTTGATCATTGCTATCCTCGCATGCTGTGATGCGACCTTATAATCCATGAGGTTAGCTTGATTGGTGCTTGGTGATGGCGATCTGGTGCGTGGTCTCTGTACCGTGGGTGGTACATTGAGTGTCTCGCTAACGACTGTTGCTTCATCGGTTGCTTCCACATCACCATCATGTGAGTCGCCTTCCTGCGAGGATTTACTTTGGTCTGACAGCGCTTTCTTATCGTCAGCCATGATTTGAACTGGTTGAGCCTGTTGATTGGTTTACAATAAATGATTAGCGCACTTGGGTGAGTATGTTGGTATTATTGAGCATTGTCTTGTATCGATGCATGCTGAGTTGCGCAATCTGTAGTGTATTACATGTGTTGATTGGTGATTTATGTGAGTATCGAGGCATAAAATTTATATACTTGACCAGGATCCGGCTCGAAGGACCAAAAAATGTATGTTAATGAGTATGAGTACATTATATCCGGCTCGAAGGACCAAAAAACGTATGATAATGAGTGTGAGTAAATTATATCTAATCTATCGACAGGTAGCAAGTCGATACATTCGCACGTAGCATGTCGAGTGACAGATGCGAATAGTAAGATTAAGGATCCTGGTGACAAGTATAAATAATTAAATGCACTCAGTAATTAACAATAATAAATTCAATGTTTATTGAAATTATGTAACATTGGTTGCATGAAAAATACCTGTTGATTATGACAAATATATCACTGTGATTGGTCTGGCCTGCGTGTTGATGTACTGTTGGTGAGTGGGTTCTCAGGCCTCTGAGTTGCCTTGGTGATTCCGTGTGGTTGATCCTGGTGATAAGGTCTGATTGTAGAGCTCGAGTAATGCCACACGGCAGGCTGATGAGAGTCCGGACGCCGATGATCGGTGCAAAGCAGAATGGCGTCTATGCAGCCAACGAGCGAACCACGCCGTTGACGTTTATGTGAATGGTTCTATGGTTCTGGTGGTCTGCTGTGATTTTCACTAACACTGAGTTGAAACACGGGTGATTTGACCAAGAATGTACTACACTTTAGAAATGAATGCGCACTAAAGTGAGTAGAACGAGTGAATATCTCTGTGAGTTTTACGCGGGAACGTGTACTGCGAGCGACTCGAGTGAGAACAATGGCCACATCCATCGACCACGCGGCAGAGTATCAAGAAGACGGACATGCGTCACAGCTTGCTGGTGATTTGCTGTCAGCGATGGAAGGCGAGACTTGTGAGTGGTCTTGCCGATGGGGCCACGCTAACAGCGTTGGCCGCTTGAGTGAGCTTCGATCGAGGATGTGAGCAGATGGACAATATGCATGAGTGCGCGGTCGATAAATCGATATAGCATACCTGCGAGCTATACCATATGACACGAGGCGTCAGATGATTGTGACTGTAGCGTGTGCATGAGGTGAGTGTGTACTTGGTAAGCGTGAAAACTGAACAGAGAGAAAGAGCAAATACTCTAACGAAGCAAATATTTGGATAAAGATTACGAATTATAAGAAGAAGTAGAATTAAGAACACATACACTGTAACCACGAAGTCACGTTCAATATTCACCGTTATTTAATCATAAGTAACATTTAAGAAAAGAATTCACTTAGGTTATTGTACGGTTGCAAAAAAAAAAGGGGGGGTTAGACATTTCAAAGAAAAGAAAATACAACAGTAAAATCAAGAAGCGAATAAACAAAGTAAACAAGCGAAGAAAATATTAGAAAAGGAAAAGAGAGAAATACAAATGCCCATAAATAAAGGGACACATGTATAAGTACAATAACATAACACCTTTTGTCGGGAAGTATGAAGCAACGAAATAATTAAGTTAAAAATTAGGACCATATAATATTCCTACTAAGCATAGTACGGACAAATATAATCGCACATATACATACACTTAACGTAGAACAATATTTAACCAAAGCAAGAATAGCAATATGGCCAAACCGTTCCCAATCTAATATGCTTTCTCTATTAAAAGTAACGTTTTGTTTGTGTTTAACGAATTCGTCATGGTACGAACCAAAAGCTAGTACCACATACAGATTCCAAGATCTTGCAAGAGACAAGTCGTTAAAGGAAAAAGAATAGTACGACAAGCATAATTGGAAAATTGTTAGCTTCACCCTCGGATTCGATTATTAGGCTTCTCCTAATAATCGTTTTAAGGGGGGAGGTGTTACGTCCTGACGTAACGTCGCGTTTATCTTTTTCCTTTCGATTACGTTAAAGTTCTTTTGGTTTAGTTTCGCTACAGTAAAAGTAACCTCTCACATTTTTCTTTTATTCTCGAACTTCTTAAGAGGAGAGGAGAGCGATTTTAGCGACGGAGATCGGAACAGGGTGAAGATGCGGCCCTACCGACCGTCTCCCGGGAAGAATTAATCTTGTAAAGATGGAATTTTTCGGCGCTCCCGGTCAAAAGGCAAACTTTCAAACCATGGCATCCAGGGATCTACTGCGTAGACCCGGTTATCGACTGCCATTTATGGATCTATGTTTCAGCGCGGCCTTACCCTCAATCCTAGACCAGGGGTTCGGCTAGTCGCCGTCGGGGCGTTGTTGGTCATAAGGGAGCGGTTGGAGGGAACGCTATCACGTGACCAAGCGACCGCACCCTTTCTTCTCGCTCTTGCCTGAAATCTTCTCTCTCTCTCTCTCTCTTTACAAAGATGATGAAATCACGAACAATTATTAACTAAGCGAAACAATTCACAAAAGCAGAGGAACTGTTGATTTAAACGAAAGAGTTATGACTATTAAAATGTTCACACGAATACTGTAGATAAAATATCAGCAGCAAGAAGAACAATTATGTTTCCATATGGAAACTACCCATGGCTGTCACTTGAAAACGAGTACAACCCACATCGAATTAATGAGCTTACCAAGTATAGTCGGGTAATAGAAGAAAGATCAGTACATCAGGATTAATTCCCCTTTTCTCTTGGGATTACATTAATATGTCTCTCGTAAAATATTGGAATTTATAGTAAAAATACCATCATAAATATATAAAACATGTTATGCCTATATATTAACAGGTCTCTCGTAAAATATCGGAATTTATAGTAAAAACACCATCATAAATATATAGAACATGTTATGCCTATATAGAAAGGATAAAGGAAATATTAGGATTAATTTATGGTAAAATAGCGAAAAATAGACAGAAAAAACGAGAAAGAGATGAGACTAAAGTTGAGTTGCAATGAAGCTTCTGCTGCAGGAAAGCGAGGCTGGCCGACTCTCCGCGCAACGAAAACGCCTTGCGCGAGGTCTGAACAGCGATCTGGCTGACTTGCGTACGAACGAAATGTACGAGTAACCAAGCTAGGTTAGTCATTCTCAAGAGAATAACTCTCTCGCTCTCTCTCGTTTTCATGTATAAAATTACTTGTTTTACTGGTAAATTATATATATGGAATATGTTATACATATATATATTGGATAAAATGAAATGTTAAGATTATTTTACAGCTGAACACCCATAAGTAAGACTAAACGAGAAAGAGAGAAAAACTATAACATGTTTCAACAAAGTTTCCTCTGCAGAAAAGCGAGGCTAGGCGACTCTCTGTGCCACTACGAACGCCTTATCGCTAGGGCTGAACGGCGATCTAGCCGACTTGCGTACGAACGAAATGTACGAGTAACCAAGTTAGACGAGTCGTTCTCAAGTAAAATCTCTATCTCTCTCTCTCTCTCGCTCTCGTTTCTATAGTACGAGAATAATCGTCTAACTAGCAAATTATTTAAGAAAACTTATTAACTATAAGAAATCTAACGTCTAACTAACAAATTATCTAAGAAAACTTATTAGCTACAAGTAGAGTAATCACTAATTTAACGAATAACCAAGGATGCTTGGAATAAGCCATAACTCAACAAAACCATTTATACTAATAAGAGATTACCGCAGAAATCAGGTTGCATGCGTCGAAGTTAACTACAGAATCTGTAACAAAATTACTACTAGTGGTTTCATGTGAAGGATTTAATTAAGTTCCGTACAAACGCTGAAAAACTAAGCCATTACCATAGACACATCTACATAGAAGCGAGCATAAGGATATTACCCAGACTAGGAAACTCTATCGAAAGTAGGCCAAGAAGCGGGGTGGTAAAAATCGCCTCATTTTCAGGGGAAAACGCCTTGAACGCGTTTCCTCACCTAATCGCGTGGTCCTCTGTGTAGCACATCGCGCTGACAAATCAGAGCGCACCATACCGATGCACTTGCATAGATCTATGGCTCTGCATGTCGAGAAGCTACTCTGCGGGGTAAGGGGAATGAATACGTGTATGGTCGAGATAGACCACGGGGAAATTCTTATAATCAGGATAGGGTTTTATCCCTTCTCTTCTTTTACGCGCTTGACGACAAGAATTTTCGACGCTCAGGAGCCCTATAAAAGGCCGCGAAAATCGGCCGTTGACACCTTTTCACGGGGAGTCAAGTAACACAGTTTCACGGGGGGTTAACTAGAGGACTAATCATTAGCCTGGCAGTCAATAAGTCGCCGGCAGTGAATTAGACTTTTTCCAAGGCAACAAGTAGTACTGTTTGCCGGGAAATAAAGTAGTACAGAACGATAATTTTTCACCACGGCTTAATTTTCACAAAGTATAGTTTCAAGCAGTACAGAGTAAGAGTACAGTACTTATAATTATTAAAGCTTGTAAAATCGGGAATATTGAACGTACAACATTCAACTACTCATGTAGTTTTAATTCAATAAATAATTATTAATACGCACCAACGCCTACGTTCGATTTTTAGTCTGTCTGACTACACTAATCTACGTCCAACCAACGTTCAACAGTAAGAACCACAGTAACAAACAACCGTAAGTATAATTTTCAATTACCAATTAAACTGAAATCTTGCTCCGCGTGAAATTGTCATTCAAGTCCCTCCCCATTATTCGTGAAGTCATTATCCCCAACCAAGAACAAAACGCACTCCAGCCCTATCCCGAGTAATTTTCCGCGAGGTTAGACTCAAAAACGGGCTTGCGTCTTCGGTATTTTCTCGTCGGGTGTGGTAAAGGGAGAATTTATTCTCCTTGACCAGAGCACGGAAAAGATACACCGAAACGTGAAATCTATGTTAAATTCGTGGGTTCGTAAGATAGGCCGCGATTTTGACGTAACACGTGCAGCGTTTGGTTATTTCTAGCACGCACCAGCACTTGCACCTGGCCGTGTAGGCCGTTTTCGAAGTTAGCCTGTGCGCTTCGTCGCGTGACGCTCTCGACGGTGATCTTTCGATCCTCTGTTTGCAACGGTTCGCAGAGTATTTCGGCGATGTCTACTGTGATCCTCTCCGTCCTTGCCGCGTGGGCGGCGATGTCCTCGTTCTGTCCCTGCCGGAGGGAGCTGAACTCCATTTGCAGGGCGGCCAGGGACTTCCGTTGTCCGTACAACGCTTCTAACTCGCTCCTGAGTTGCGCCATGGTGCTGATGGTTTTGTGCTGCAGTTGTCTTGCTGCTGCACCCTCTAGCTTACTCATAACGATCAACTCGAGGAGGGTGTCATGCTCCTCCTCTGCTACCCTGCGGAATATCGTCTCGCAGGACTTTAAGAAGAGCGGCAATGCCTTCGAATCTTTGCCGTCGAATGTTTTTACCATTTTTATACCGAGACTGAGGCTGAGCATATTTGAGGGCCTCTGCGTCTCTTCGAACCGCGTGCGTCTCGGGGACAGTTCGGGGGGCGGGATGTCCTCTATCCTTGCTCCTCCTAACCGTCGCTGGAGCTCGGCAATTTGCTCTCGTAAGGAGTGGATGAGTTCGTATTCGTCTGCTCCGAACTCGTTTAGCGTATCTGTCAAATTCCGTCTTGCTGACGGTGTTTCAGCCTCCCTGAGCTCGCGATCGAGTTCGCGTTGGCCTCGATCGTGCTCGCGCTGCAGCCTTTCGTATTGGCGTCGCGCTCTTTCCATTTCGCGTTGGCTTCGGTCGACTGCCTCCAACCGATCGCGTACCCTTGCCGGTACCGACCGGGCTGTCGCACCGGTAGTTGCAGAGAATCCTACGCGATCTATCGTACGCATACTCTCTATTTCCCGGTCGACCATGTCCTCGGTGACGTGCTCGGGCGTTCGCTCGCCGGTGGCCATATTAAAAACGTCGTCGCTAACGTCGCTGTCAAAATCCCCGAATGACGCACCCCTCCGTGGGTTTATGCCAAACTGGGCCGTCAGTCGGTCCGCCAGGGCCCCTTGTCTGGACGAAGGGATTGGCCCCGACGGCGAGAGCTCGAATAGCGCCCTGCGCGCTTCATAAACTATGTCCCCTACGGCCGCGGCTAATCCAGCTGTGGGGTCTACCTCTGCACTGGGCAACGTCGTCTCTAGCGAGTTGCCCCTATTTCTTGGTCGGGCTCCTCTAGGATCTGACATATTTGCTAATTTTCGCGGTGAACTCTACTTAAAAATATTCCCACAAAATCTCAAGAGATATATATCTAGTGGAATATTTTTCCCAAATATCCGTTCCACGCTGGCTTTGGCAAAATTATTATTATTATTTTTTTTTTCCAAAAATTCCAAAATATTTTTCCTATCTGGCTTCAGTTTATCGGCTATATGTATAAGTATAAAGTAACCGCCACTTACAGAAAGACGATCTGGTAGACGGTCCTTTCCATGCTGTTGTTCTCGGGTGCGGTTCCTCCGGTGCTGTAGACCTGTTGTCTCGTAGCTTCCCTCGAAGGCTGGTCCAGTTATCTTCCCTGGTAACGTTGACCTGTATCTTCGTTGGTTCCTGGGTTCGTCTGTGGTGCGTCGCCAATGGTTGCGCGACGGCTTCTTTTCGAGTAGTTGATGTGTGTACTCGGTTGCACACTTTGTGCGGTTCTCCGCAACTTGACGTGACACCGTCAATCGAGACTTTAAACGGTTGACCGATACGTCACCCCGCACCAACGTTCACTTTACGGCTTCGCGTTAGATTAGTCGGGTTTTCACGAACTACACTGGTGTCCTTGCACGCGTTGTAGTCGTCACGTTAGTGTCGCTCTTCACTTTGTCCAAAACACTTTTGTCCTAATAAATCGCGAATCACTTAATTTCGGCAGATCCCACCGCTGCCAACAAATGTTATGCCGGTACCACGTAATTGGATTATTCGGTATTCGGTATAATATTAAATAGTTATTATTTTTGGGATCGTTTGCCGATAAGGAGATGGATCTCGAGTTATCGATTAAAACACGAATTTATGTAAAAGGAAGTATTTATTACAGGCAACGGTAACTTTCCGTTGTCTATTTAAAAGTCAAAGTAAGAAAGTAAAATTATGCGTTGTTCTGAGAATTTCACGAGGAACCAACCGTTCTCTGTTACGTCGAAATTAATTCTGTCTTTTCGTAAAGCAGTTGCTAACTGTGTTCACGAAAATCCTTTAGTTTGCAATTTTAGCGTTAGGCTATCGTCGAACGCCAAGCGAGTCGCTTATGCTGCGTCGGCGTTCTTGGGGTCGTTCATACGATCGCACATTGGACTTCGTTTCTTGTCTTGAACGAATTCCAATGTTTCTTTACTATGGAATATTCCCGAATATACTAAATACGGAGTGGAATATTCCGCGGCACAACATAAGCTAATTATATTTTTATTCTTATTTTTATAATTTTTAGAATTAAGTTTATTTTAAGTTTATTATTATAAGATTCTTATTGTTTTAATTGTATTTCTGTATAGCTTATTCTAGTTTATAAAAATATTATTATATTATATTATATTATTGTCATAAATATCTGCCAAAGGCTTTCTCTCTCTCTCTCTCTCTCTCTCGGAAGCTCATCGAATATCAGAAAAACATGTTTAATTTCGGCTCTGTGTTCTTTCGTTTATATAGTTGAAATAATTGCCCTAAAATCGTGAAAAATAGTACTATTCTGTGGAGCATGTTCTAGTGCATCATTTGCCATATGATTATTCAAGTGCAGTATTAATACCAGCGTTTTATTTTATTTCTAACTTTCGAATACAGATTTCATAACTGTCGCAGTGAGAATACTGGCTGTCAAGCGATGAGCCTTCATACACAGACACATTAATCGTCATATACGTGCAAAAATGACATTTAGTGGTGTAAAATCTTCAAAACAGTCTAGTTTACCTAGTGTCGCCAATGTCTTCGACCGACGGTAATGAAAGTACAAGAGTGCGCGTGCTTACCAGCTGTGTTTATAATTACACAAGTTTACCGACCCACTGAGCATTTCGTCTCTCGCTTGTCATCGTTTGTCGTCGTTCGTTTACAACGTCGTCATATGACTGCCGATGGATGACGTAAGCACGCACTAATTTGCTTTTATTACTGTCTCTATTTGGATCGGAATATCATCATGTTTTGTTCTTATTGGAAACAAATAAACTATTGCCGGTATTGGATATAAATGGTCTTAATATAAATAATTTGAATATTGAATTTTTAATGTAGCATATGTCAAGTATATTATAACATGTATGAGGCGAACCTGTACAAGAAGTGTGTGCGAAATTGTAATAATATTACACCGAATAAATGTGAAATACAGTTTGCAATGAATTGAGTTGAATGAATTACAATATAACGGTTATTGAAGTTGAATTAACAATGTGATGTCGAATGACTGAGTTGAATGTGACATTGAATAGTGAATTGAGTGCAACTGATTCTCGCAACTGAATTGAAGAATATAAATTAAACAGAATTTAATTTGTGGCATCAAATGAATAGTAATCACGGTGTATATGAATATTTTTGCCACGTGGTGATGGTTACGCAATAGTTGAGATATTACAAGTGTATCTTATAATATATGGTTGAATCAATCATGACTTATGTTAACTACGTTAACCGACAGTGTATAAGATTTGTCAATTGTAAACAATGATTTGAACAAAAACAATAACTTGAATGAGCAACGTAGAATATAGCACTATACTGAACCTTTGGACTCATAATGGCTGACGCCACGTGGTGAATTATACACTGCAATTAATTGAACGCAATTAATTGCTTGATCACACGAATTAATGAGTTTAATGTCTCTTTGAATTGTCTGTTTCTTTTGAGAGCAAAAACATGTGAACCGTCCAATACACTCAATGCATACAATTAATGCTACACTGAATTTAGAGTGATTTGGTTTGCTGAATTAGTACTACACTTTGCGATGCGGGTCGAGAGCACGAGTGCTTGGTATGAATGTCCAGTCTAGAGTGATCAAAGATGGATGGAGAGATAGCGTCGTGGTGATAACGTTGTCGGCGGAAATCACTGCAACACTTATCTGCCACATGTTGATTGATGATTAGTCGAGCACGTGGTGTATGTGCGAGCGTATGATCAGAAAGACATAAAGGTGTCCAGCTGATAGATGATTGGATGGTCAATTCACTACGTGCACTTACTGATAATCTCACTAATGATTATAAACGATTCCGAGGTCAAATTGACCATTTAGTCCATGAGGTGCTGCCACCTCATGACCCCACAGTCCAAACACACACATATGATAAAAGGATCGAGTGAGTTTTCCGTACCACGGGTCGATCAACAATGTCCGGACGCCGAAGGTAAACAATCGATCGAACGGTATGGGAGAGACCGACTGTATACCTTCTTCATAATCACAAAGTCCAAACACATCAGTATAAGTGGACATTACAGTGAGGTTGTGGTAAGGGAAAAGTGAATAGAGACAGATGTGGTGGCTTGGGAAGCGTCAAGATTGATGCCCGATCGATAATTCAATCCTGGAAGAGGCATATTCGGAATATCGACGTAGTGCATGTAAAGGACATAAAGAGCACAGTAGTGAGATGTAAGAGCTGTGTTCATCATCCTGGTTGTGTTAATAAACACAAAACATATAATAACTTTAGCGAGTTAGTGACATGTAAGGGCCCATCTGATTAATTTTGGCCGAAGTAAAGGAAGTAAACGCCAACAAATATGGTGAGAGGGAAAAATCTGGTGATATGGAAACAAAAATAGATCTAATAGTTCAAACTGTGAAAGAGATGAGAGATGAAGTTGTATGCAAGAAAGACATTGAATTTATAATCAGGTGTGTAATTCAGGAGGAATTACACTCATTGTCAGTTAAACAAGGATTGGAAGAATTGTTTAAAAAATAGAAGGAAAAATGGATGATGGTTGTTCACAAGGGAGCTGTCTGAGGTGGTAAAAGGAAGGAGAAAGGAGCATATTATAATTGTTAAACCTAAAGTGCAGCAGGACAGTAATGATACGAAGAACACAATAAATTTAAAGATCGATATAAAAAACATGGCGGTGGGTGTAACGAAGTTAAAGAAAGGAAGTAACGGAGCGATTGTTTTGAGATGTAAAACGGGAAAGTAAATAGACATGTTAAAATCTACACTACAGGATAAGCTAGGTAAAAATTATGCAATTACGGAACCGATACAGAGGAAGCCTAAAATAAAAATAATAAATGTGGGTGAAGAGGAAATGGAGCAAGAAAATGATGTCTTGATTGATATCATTCAGAAGACAAAATAAAATTGATGGAGGAAGTGAACAGTCTATACGTATCGTGAAGTGAATTCCTAAAAAGAGGTAAGGCGTGGAGGAGGAAAGAAAAAGAAGGGGTCATTGATAATTGAAATAAATGGAAAGGTTCATGAATTAATATTAAGTACGGTAAAATTAAACATAGGATGGAGGAAATGCCAGGTATACAATCATATGAACGTAAAAAAATGTTAAAAAATGTTGTTGGGGTTTTTTACCACATAGCAAAAAATTGCAGGCGAAATGAAACATGTCGCATATTTGCAGGTGATCATATTACACTTCAGTGTACAGAGTCAAAGAAGAGGTGTATTAACTATATGTATAAGATAAAAACATACAATTTAAAAATATAAGACGAAAACGATGCGATGCGGATTCTGAATGTCCTTCATATAAGATAGCTTTGGAGAGAGAAAATAAGAGAGGAGGATGGAAGAAGTGAAATAGCAACTACGGAGGAGAACGGAGCAAATTTTATATGTAAACGCGCAAAGTTTGATGGGCCATAAAGAGGAGATTCAACATGAAGTGATGATAAGAATGAATACGGTAATATTGGCATTGTCGGAAACTAGACTCACTGTAGAGATTGATGATAAAGAAGTGAACCTACCGGGTTACAGTATGGTAAGATGCGATGCGGAAAATAGAAACACAGCTGGTGTGGCTATATATGTGAGACAGGATATTAGATATGAGACTATTTTGAAGGGTAAATTGATGTGTAACTGTTGGTATATTGTCACGGTATTTCTCGTTAATATCACCTTGAAAGGGTTTTAGTTCGGACTCGAGCAGGGAGGAAAGTAATATAGGCTTCAGTAGCAGGTTAAAGTAGGGCTTATTCAAAAAAAACATTATGTTAAATATGTGATATAACCGGAAAATAAATATAAAGTTCCGTTGTATGACTTCGATCCCTTTTTCTGGTATTCTGTCTACCACGCGCCTAACAATTATTTATTCCCGGGCTCTTCTATGCCTTTATAATCGTGTACGCTGAGATGGAGAAATTAAAGAATGTTATATGAAATTATAAGTGTCGGTTGATAATTCTTTTTACCTGCTGGGCTCGCTCGGTAATTTATCTAAGCACGCGTACTGTCAGTAAGTGACCGGCAGCTGCTCGTGGGGCTCGGACTATTCTCGGATCTTTTACTCCGTCATTCGATGTTCGCTCCCTACATCACGGGGCCATTGGTGGGAGTGGAGCCCCCGCCTGGTATCCTCGTGAAGGTCTACTCGCTCGCTCACTTGACCGCCACTGCAGTCCGGCGTTAGCGAGATGCACTCAGAGTGTATGCGCAGATGTTTGACATAACAGGGACGAACCTAGGTCTAGTCTAGGTTGCACATTTTAAAGGAATGATTTGCTGTAGGCTCTCGATTTTGTTGGATAGAATAGCCTGCTGGATCGTCTATCCTCAATTGCCAGAGTGAGTCAGCTTTGTTGTTGTTTTGATGGCTCCGCGGTAGTTGAACTCGAGCGCAGCATAGGCTCAGCTGCTACCCGTCTAGTGTAGGTCTGGCGTTACAACTGGGCTCTGTGTGTACTAGTGCGGCTGCAGCTAGCGATGGCCCATTTCGTCTTCCTTCCTAGTAGCTGGACTTCTGCGTTGGCGGGATCTGTGAACAAAATTATTCCCCGAATGCCAAATTTCTGGTCTTTTTATACCAGTATCCCCTCTGTTCACCCTATGCTTTCGATATTACTATAGCTGGTGGCGATCCTTTAGCCCATCTTCTGTAGTCCACTGATGATAGCCTTGTTCTTTTTAAAATACGACGTTGGTTACTCGTGCTTTTTTAAACGAATAACGGGATTTTGCCTCTGACGTGCCGGCTTACATGGTGTTAGTGACGCTCGGTAGCGGTGCTTCGTTGTGTGCACCGCGCGTCATGAGTTGACAAGTATAGGCCGGTCTGTTCGGTGTGAGTAACGTGCGGTAGCGGTGCCTCGATGTGTGCTCAGGCACAGCAACAGGTAGGCGCACGAATATCGATCGCCGTGCGCCAGCTGATTATCCAACAGTGGTAATCGGACGGAGCCAAGTCTGGTGAGTAAGCCGCATGTCAATGTATTTCCCAACTTTTTTTGATATTCTGGTCATTTTTCACGCAAAGCTTGATTCAATTCGATCATTTGTTGTCAGTAGCGTTGAGTAGTAACGGTTTCGCCAGGTTTTAACAGCTCATAGTAGATCACACCCTTCTGATTCCGCCAAACACAGAGCATTGTCTTCCGTCCATAGCGATTTGGCCTTGCAGTCGATGTCGATGGTTCACCTGGAGTTACCCATGATCTTTTACGCTTAGGATTCTCAAAATATATCCATTTTTCATTGCCAGTGACAATTCGATGGAGAAATGACTTTCTTTCGTACCTGGCGAGCAGCATTTCGGAAGTGGTGAAAACCGAACAACGGTTTTCCTGCTGTCTTTCATTCAGTTCATGTGGAACCGATTTTCCCATCTTCTGGATCTTTCCAATGGCTTTCAAACATATGGAGACGGCTCTTGTGTCACATTTAATTGATTCGCGTGTTGTTGTTGCGTTTGAGCGTCATCCTCATTCAACAATGCTTGCAATTCGTTGTCTTTAAACTTTTTCGGTGGTCTTTCACGTTCTTCGTTTCTCACGTCAAAATCGCCACTTTTGAATTTTTTAAACCACTCAAAGCACTGTGATTTACCAAGAGCATGCTCACCGTAAGCTTCGACAAGCATTCGATGCAGTTCTGCAGCAGTGTTCTTCAATGGGTAACAGAAAATCAATGCTGTCCGCAAATCGTAGTTTCCAGGCACAAAATTCGACATGTTCAACGCTATTACAAACTATGCTGTTGTATGAAACTTGTATTGTTGTGAGTTGAAAATCTTTGTCAGAGATGTCAACAAGGAAATGGCGCCAATGACGCGGTTTGACGGTAACTACATTGACAGCTAGGGCCATCTATGGGCAAATTCCGGTTTCATATTTATAGACCTGGTATGTTATATCCTATATATCGAACCGTAAAATTATATTAAAATTGTAAACGTACGGGAAACCAACTGAAGAAAAAATTTTTTTAGAACATTTTTCCTTTTAAGGGGGGAGTGATGTTGTGTCGCGGAATATTCCTCTTCACGTATTCCCAGGAATATTCCTTAGCTGACACAGCTACAGTAGCGGACAAAAGTTTAAGACGATGAATTACAATTTGGTTCATAGATCTGTCATACAAGTACTAACGTTTCTTTCGACTTGTTGTTTTTTTACAATACATGTGTACGTTTGACCTTCATAATGTAGAAGTCTCGGTCGTCAAATGTAAACAATATAGATTATACAATTTTTTTTCCTTCCAACCATCTGTAACCAGCGGACATTAGTTTAAGACGATCTGTCGAACAAGATACCCGTAGTCGATCCACGCAATAATTTGATATATTAATACTGTAAATAGTTTGTGGTGTATCATCCAGTGTCTTAAGTTTAATTACGTACGAAAAGAGTATGGGTAAAGCCCGTAATTTGTCATCAACTGAACGAAAACTAATCGTGTCTCTACGGAAGCAAAATGAGACATTTTCTTCAATTGCAACTCAAATGAATCGATCAGAAACTTCTTGTGAGCAAGCGTGGTACAAGTTTGTGAAGACTGGGGACTATTTTGATCGACCAAAAAACGGTAGACCGCGGAAAACCACGCCAACGCTGGATCGTCGGATTCATCGATTAAGCGAGAGAGATCGTTTTCGTTCAGCAGTCGATATCAGAGCTGAAATATCCAGTAATAATAATGCACAAATTAGTGTAAGAACTGTCCGAAGACGATTAGACGAATTCAATTTGAAAGCACGAAAGCCACGGAAGAAGCCGATGCTCAGTAAAAAGAATAAAAAATTATGACTGCAATTTGCTAAGGCTCATCGGCATTGGACAAGTGAGGATTGGCAAAATGTGCTATTTTCGGACGAATCCAAATTCAACCGAATTTGTTCTGACGGGATACTGTATGTAAGACGTCGAATTGGCGAAGATTTAAATCCTCGATGTGTTTTACCGACAGTTAAGCATGGAGGTGGAAACGTAATGGTGTGGGCATGTTTTTCTCGCAATGGTCCTGGACCAATACGCCAAATTAATGGAATCATGGACCGTTTTCAATACTTGGATATATTGGAAAATACTATGTTACCGTATGCCTACGAAAATATGGGTGATAATTTTATTTATCAACAAGATAATGACTCAAAGCATACGGCTCGGGTAGTGAAAAGTTTTTTTCAAGATGAAAAAATCACTTTATTACCGTGGCCGTCGCAGTCGCCGGATTTAAATCCAATTGAAAACTTATGGTGTACCATCAAAAGAAGGATTCAAAGAAATAAACCAAAAAATTTTGACGATTTGTACTCTTTGGTTGAAAAAACGTGGAATGAAACAACTGTGGACGACTGCAAAAAATTAATTGATTCAATGCCTCAAAGATGTGCTGATGTGATAAAAAATAATGGACTGTGGACAAAGTATTGAAGGGAGGAAAATATCTGTATATTTTCTACCAATAAATATTTTTTTACGTATAGTCTTAAACTTTTGTCCCCGAAGATATCAAACAAATTTATGTTTTTTTTGTTTATTGTATCTAATGTTGTTACGCGCAAAATTGAATTTATGTAATAAATATATGAATTAATGATTAATTAGCTAATACAAAAAAAAATCCACTGAGTCAATTCTTTTCATAAAAAAATCAACGATTACTTTTTTTTTCCTCTCCGTCTTAAACTATTGTCCGCTACTGTAGATATGGAATTCTAAAAGATAGCTGTCATACAACAGAGAACGGTTGGTTCATCGTCAAATGCCCGTAACTACGAATTATTGTTTATTTCTGTATTGACTTTTAGATAGACAACGGAAAGTTACCGTTGCCTATAATAATGTTATGCCGGTACCGCGTTATTGGATAACTCGGTAATCGGCATAATATTAAAAAGTTATTATTTTGGGATCGTTTGCCGATTAGGAACAGAAACTCGAGTAATTTGTGTAGACGGGATTTTATGTAAAAATGGAAATGTTTATTATAGGCAACGGCTACTTCCCGTTGTCTATTTGAAAGTAAAAAGAGTTTAATACAATAAAATGTGGTTACGAGCCCGTACGAGGAACGAACCTCTCGCATCTGAATCTACGGTCAGAATTCAATATTTCGGGCGAGTCGGTATTATACCGAATACCGAATAATCCGATTACCCGGTACCGGCATAACACGGGCAACGAGGTTTGTTTAAATACTATATACACCTGCTTTCCAGATTTTTGAATTTCAAGTAAAAAATTTCCCTCTGTCCAACTTCTCAATTGTTTCTACTCGTATACCGATAATACCGGTAGAGGATAATATCGTCGGGTTACCATTTTTTATTTGGGTGAATTCATATCACCCGGAGGGTTATCATTTGGGAGAGTTGTAAGATGGGAAAATTGTGACATGGCAGAGATGTTTTCAGGTAGAGATTTGAGAGCTGTTAAATAGTGTAGAGTTGTTATCTGGTTGAGTTTTATTGTGGTAAAGATTGAGCGAGGGACTTGTTTTCTTGTAAAGTTGTAACATGGTAGAGTTGTATCTGGTAGATATATACTAGTATATGTGCCAGGCCGATATTGCGGAAATAGATTAAATTGTAAAATCATAAAATTATCAACCCAAAAAATGCTATTATCATCCGGATAAGATGATAAAAGCGTGGGTGAATTCGGGAATTTGCATGTAAGGTAAGTAGATGCCGAAAATCCAGAAAATTAAAGGTTTCCGCGTAATTGATTTTTTAATTTTCTAAAGTCTGCATCGCTAAATTTTCCATAATTCTCTTGAATAAAACCTATATTTACCTCCTACTGAAGATTTAATTCATCCTCCCTGCTCGAGTCCAAATCCTAGACGCTGTAGGTATAAACATTTAATGATAACGGCAAAATACCGTTATAATACTTTCTCACAGAAGTCGCTTTGTGGAAGGTGGAAAACAATGAGGAAAGTTTCTGCAAAGTTCTGCTTTGCATTGTTTACTTTGTACAACATTTATAGAATATGTAATTTATTTACCGAATTATCCATTTAAAGATTCTTTTTTTAAGGGGTTATACGCAGTTATGAGACAAGAAAAGACGGTTTTTCAAGTTTTATCCTGAAGAGACTTTTGACTTTATTAATTTGAAAATTTTTGTGGTTATAAAAGCATCCTTCAAGAACGTAAACAAATGTTTTATTTATAAAAATGTTGATTATAGAGGGCTCTGCAGGCGATTTCCGGAACCTCTAAAAAAAGACGATTTACGGTGATCATCGTAACTCAAGATTGGATTATCTGAAATCAAAAAACCAAACAAATTTCGTTAATATCTTAGATTATCTAGAAATTAATCATTCGGCTAATCAAAATATTGAATTTTCACAAAATAGCGGATTCTGAAAAAAAAGGTTTCGATTTTTTATGTAAAATTTGGCCTTAAAGTATTTATAAAATGAAAAATAAGTATCGGTTTGACAAAAGGAACGATTAATTACTAGAAAATGTATCTAAGAAGATTGTTAAAATTTTAGACCGATCGAACAAGCCGTTTTGAGATATCGTGTACACCGACTTGAAAAATGCTGTTTTGAGAAAAACGCGTTTAAAGTTTCAAAACCGGTTCACACATAGAAAAAAAATTTTTTTTTCAACTTACATGATGTCGTCTATTCCAGGGCCATATAATAAACCCTCCATTCCTTCAGCAGTTTCCAGCAATTCAATTTGGTGCTGTCTTTGAGCCATCCTTCCCTCTCGTGTCGCTTCGTGCGCTCTGCGCTCGGAAAGCGTAACGCGCTCCTTGTCCTCCTTTTGTACATATGCATGCGCATTGGGCCCCAAAGACAGTCCCATTGCATTCATATGGTTCAAAAGTGAAATTGAACCTTCATTAAACATTCGGCGGCGATATTTGCGGCCATTTCAACAATTTTTGTGCCACTCGGAATGATTTTCGGCGTAATTTTCCAGATGATTTGGTTGTAACTCTCGTTATTATTTTGTATAAAGCCGCCTACACATCGTTTCAATTATGTCTCGCTGCTAAGGTCTTCGTAAATTGGACGCACAGCTTCAGCAACATCCGTGGGTAATAGCTGGTAATCGTGCTCAAATTCGGTCAGTTTGTCTGCTACTGCTGCTCGCTGCCAAGAACACCATGACTCCGGCCCAACTGGGCACTTCTCGTGTTGTGGATTTTCGTCAGTGGAACAGTAATGGAAATACGTTGCCCATATGGTATTGCGCATATCTTCAACAGATTCGCAGTTTCTCCTAATTGCTAAACCGTAATAAACAGTAAGTTTGTCGATTGTTTTGCCCGTAAGTTTTCCTTTGCCACCGAGAACTTTTTTTTGAATTTTTTTTCCGGCTTTGTTGACGGTTTCAACAGTTTTTTTCACAAGTTCTCGAAGCCGCGTGCCCATTCTCTTCTGTACATGTCCAATACACTCTTTTTTTATAACTTCATTATTACCATACGGTAAAGCTTTTAAAATCCCCGAGTAAGTTTTCGAATCACCGTCGCCGATGTAATTTTTGTACACAACTCCGTATTTTTCTATCGAACGCTTGAACATCTCGATGACTGAATCGACCTCCATTTTTCCTGAGGAACCGGAATGATTTGCACAGCAACTTTCTTTATGGCTTTCGTACCACTTATTATATTCTTCAGTGTTCATATTTTTTTTCCATACTTCACATTGTTTGCAGTATGCACTTTTCACCACGATGTCAATAATTTTTCCAGTGTAATAACCAATCAATGATGATACGCCATATAAAGAGGTATATCCTCGTTTTTTCCACGTCCCATCACCAGATACAGTTAATTCTGTAGCATGGGCTTCGCCTTGGTTATCAGACGTGAGCTGTTTCTCTTGAGCGCAAGCTTGCTGAAAAAGTTTTTCGGTGACTGTTTGTATGCATCCGTGCATATTATTTCTAAGCAAGTCATAAGTATTTTGAGTTATAAAAGCTGGCATGTCCATCAAGCCACAAAACTTTTTAGCACCTTTTAATCCTAATCCAAGCACTCTCATTACAAACAAAAAACGTCTGTTTATTGCGTAGGAATGATTGGCAAACGGACTGGAATTTACAGTACGCGGAGCACAGTCATCACACAGCAAAATAATTTTAAAACCAAGTCTTCTTTCGCTACTAGTTTCAAACTTTATATCTTTATTACAAGTTTTGCACTTTGCATACTCGGAAATTGCTGCAAACACTGTAATAAAGTTCAAAATTCTATATTCTATCGAAGTGTCACGAGGCACAATAATGAAAGGAGCAACGGTCCAGGTAAACAGCTGCCGCTTGAGCCTCTACCCCACCTACTTTCAACCGCGCCGAGGCGTCTCTACATATATAGGTATAACTCCGAAAGTATTGCTCGGATCGACTTGAAATTTTGTGTGTATACTTTTGAATATATGTACATTACAAAAATGCAATAAAAAAAATCGATTTTTTGAAAATCATAACTGCGTATAACCCCTTAAAATCGTCATATTTAAAGCTATTTCGAATGCCCTACACCAAAACAAAGGGTTCATTGTCCCAGTCAACTGCATAGTCTGTAACATAATTGCACCCGCTAGCCTACTTTATTATTTCGGATGGCTATAAGAGCCGAGATTACGTTCGGAAGCACCGAACACTGCGGGCACTAGGCCACCGAACCCGGACGACATTTGACAAAAACTAGCTATGTCACAGCTAAAGAATTCCATCGCTGCCGTGAGCAGCAGGTCAGCGACCAGCTTGCCTTGCTTAGCGGCGATGGTAAGACGGGTGGCGCGGTGACGGTAACGCATAAAATTATGAAAGCGTTATATTTGAAAATTGGAATCGAAAATGATGTAGAGGAGAATGAGACAGCGGGGCAGGGTATAAAAGAGCCGGGAGCAGTGTGCTTTGACGCCGCCGTTTTGGCGCGACCGTTTTGGCGTGACCGTTTTGACACAAGATGTTTTGGCGCGAGGACGTTTTGGCGCGAGGACGATTTGACGGAGGGACGTTTTGGCGCGGGGACGATTTGGTGCGAGGACGTTTTGGCGCGGGGACGTTTTGGCGCGGGGACGATTTGGCGCGGAGACTTTCTAGCGCGCAAACAAATCGAAACGAATCCAAACTAACCAACACACACACACACCCATACGACTTGAGTTAATTTGTCACTGGAATGTATCCATGGAGGGAAGCAACACAATATAAAGTTATGTATAAGAAATTCTAAAAAATACAATCTATTTCCGGAAAAAAAATTTTTTCCAACATCCTATGCCATTTAGCAACGTATCGAGAAACTTTTTTTTAGAATTTTTCATATTAAAATGTTTTTTCGATAAGTTACCAAATGGCATAGGGCCTTCAAAAACAATTATTTTTGTTTAAATATTCAAAATTGAAAAAAAAAAAATAGAACGAAACAGATGACCATAATAAAACTTACATACGATACGTATAATTAGGTGTGCCTTAACCTATTCATTTTTAAGAAAATCAAAAATAACATTTACTTTGACAAAAAATTGTAAAAATCAAAAATGCAAAAATTAAGGTCAAAAAAGGTTCTTACAGCTTTTGAGTATTGTTCTTTTAATTTGGAAAAAAATCCAACATTAAAAAAAAACATAATATTTTGGCCATTATTTCATCATTTACGAGCACTTGAAAAACAATTAATAAGTTTCGAGCCATTTCATGAAAACTTTTGAAAAAAATCATGAACACTCCTTCCAGTTAGTAAAAAAACATATAAAAATATCAGCCAAATGAAAAATAGTCACGTTACCCTCGATGATTTAGCATGGAATGCCCCATACACACCAAGTTGGTATATGGACACTGTGTATACATCGTTAATATACACCGAGCAGTTCCCTTCAGTGTTTACTAACAACTTGCAGGCGAACATTTTTTTCTCAGAAAATTTGTTTATCTGTATGTGAAATTTTTCGTTGTTCTTCCAGTTTCTAGTTTACATTGAGCATTCGTTCTGTGAACATATATAACGACGATTCGTAACTAAATATGGGTGATACCATTTTATCAAAATGTGAACAAAAAAGATATATTTATCAATAATATATATACACGTTTGATAAATTAAGCGCGTGAGGTGAAAAAAAGTTTTGCCGGGGCCACCGGAAAATGGACAAGTGTAAAGCTCGACTCCATACATCTGTCACGACTGGCGAGGTATGTATTACTTTATGTTGATTTTTTAAAAAACGGTAGTGTCTTTTCGAGGAAAAAATCGTAAGCACGTGTAGATAATCGCATATTGCTTTCTTAATATTTTACATAATGCTCAAATGTACCTTCATGGGAAATTCAAAACTATGACAGGTGCAGCCTAGCGTCCGTTGTAATTAACCGATCTTAATAAAATTCTGTACAGATTTCATACAATTTAAATCTAAAATTTTAATTCACTTAAAATAATTTCAAATTAATTTATTGGAGAGAACCATAAATTCACAGTAAAACCGTTTAAACCCGAAATTCGTATTTTCGGTAAAAAAATTTCGGTAAAAAAATCACTCCATTTTTCCTCGATATTAAAAAAAGTACGCATCGAAAAAAAAATCCTTCGATCAAAGACTAGATAATAATATACAAAAACTAAATTTATTTGGTTTTTTTATTTCAGATGATTGGTTGGGCAGTTACAGTGGTCACCACGAAAGGCCTTTTTTGAACAGCGGTCCGGACGGATACACTATATCATTTACATTTAGGAATTTTTTCCAATAAAAAAATTGTGAAACATACTCAAAGATATTCCCCTTACTGTGCAAAAAAAAAGTTTGAAAACTGCAATCATTTTCCAAAAAAAAAAATCACAAAAACACGCCTTTTTTCGGCCGCTGAATAGATGTGACCCCTTATTTTTAATAATTTCAACTTAATTTATAGGAAAATATAATAAACTAATAGTAAAACAATTAAAATCTCAAATTTAAATTTATTTTAAATAATCCCAAATTAATTTATCGGAAAAGATAATAAAAATTTTTAATTAATAACTATTTTTTCTCGGGGATTGAAATGTAATAATCTTCAAAAGTTTGATAACACAGTGCTTTTTCAATAAACATTTTTTTGTGAAAAATTCTAACTCAGTTTTCAAAAGCGTGCCATTTTGTCAATTTTTTATATTTTCAAACCGGGTTAATTTCAGTCCCTGGGAAAAAATGTTGAGAAATTGTGTACAAGATTTCATTAACATCGGTCAATTCGAATGGACACTAGGTTGCACGCCGTGTGACAACGTACTTCACGACATCTGCAACTGTACATTCGCCATTTTGTATCAGGGGTACAAATTGAAAATGCGGGTTTGATAACAGATGGCGTTACTAACGCTATACGCATCAGGCAGTACTGTGACTATGTTCATGTCAAAGCTACGTCTTATAGCTTTAATTTTCAGTATGTGTCAATTTGTCGCAGTGTCAAATTCATAGTTTTTTTGAGCTCTCAATATGTCGAGTTTCGTGCCAACAAAACAGCATTTGCGGGAAGTTTTAATTTACTTCTTTAATTTGAAGAAAAGTGCTGCTGAAGCACATCGATTGGTCTCCGAGGCTTATCCGAGTCATGTTCCATCGGTTTCAACGTGCGAGAGATGGTTTGTGCGGTTTAGAAGTGGTGATTTTGACGTTGAGGACAAAGAGGGGCCGGGCCAAGTGAAAAAGTTTGAGAATGCTGAATTGGAGGCAATACTCAATGAAGACTCGTGTCAAACTCAACAAGAGCTCGCAGATTCATTGGGAGTGACACAACAAGCCATTTCCCATCGTATAAAAGCCCTCGGAATGATCCAAAAGCAAGGACATTGGGTGCCGTATGAGCTGAAGCCGAGAGACGTCGAGCGCCGTTTTTTTGCATGCGAACTGCTGCTCGAACGGCAAAAACGGAAGGGTTTTTTGCATCGCATTGTCACTGGTGATGAAAAGTAGATCCATTACGATAACCCGAAGCGCAAAAAATCATATGGTTACCCCGGCCATGCATCATCATCGACGGCCAAACCAAATATTCACGGCGCCAAGCTCATGCTCTGTATTTGGTGGGACCAGCTGGGTGTGGTGTATTATGAGCTATTGAAATCGAACGAAACCATCACAGGAGCACTATACCGAACTCAATTGATGCGTTTGAGCCGCGCACTCAAAGAAAAACGGCCACAATACGAGCAAAGACACGACAAAGTAATTTTGCAACATGACAACGCTCGGCCACATGTTGCAGCGCCGGTCAAAACATACCTACAAACGCTGAAATGGGAAGTCTTACCCCACCCGCCGTATAGCCCAGATATTGCTCCTTCCGATTACCACCTTTTCCGATCGATGACACATGGCCTAGCTGACCAGCGCTTCCATTCTTACGAAGAAGCCCAAAAATGGGTCGATGACTGGATAGCAGCCAAGCCGGCCGAATTTTTTCGCGACGGTATCCGTAAATTGCCAGAAAGATGGGAAAAAGTTGTGGCTAGCGATGGACAATACTTTGAATAATTCATTTGTTACCATTTTTTCAGAATAAACGTTCAAAAATAGAAAAAAATCCCGCATTTTCAATTTGTACTCCTGATAGAAAAACGAAAAAATTAATAAATCTTAATAAATTGTAAGTATATAACTTTCATGCATTTTCTTCTGTAGTCATTAAAGGTTTTGCTCACATCGAACGAGTATACACACGTTAGTGATCCTGCACAGATCGGAGTCGAAAAAATAAAAAATATGATCAAGAAGAGAGCAGGAGAAAGTATTGAGACTCCAGCTCAATTATTAACAATGGCGTTAGCGGGAACATCCTGCGCGATTCAAGAGCGAGTACAAGCAGATGCCATGCGCAAAATTGTACAGCGAAAACGAAATGCTTTGCAAGCTGTACCACCGTCACCACTTGATTTAATATCACTTATTCTGCCAGAATCTTATACGAAATATGAAATATCGGACCTCGAAGTGATTTCATTTCTTCTGGGTGATACCGAAAATGATGACGAAAATCGAATTTTGTTGTTTGGTCGAGAGGATGCGGGAGAATGGAGTCATTTTACGAAAAAAAATTATATGGATGGCACATTTAAATTGGCTCCACCATTATTCGAACAAATTTATGTTATACTCGTCGAACGTGAAAGATTTGTTTTTCCCGTGCTCTATACACTTTTACCAAATAAAAGACAGAGTACATACTGTGCTCTTTTTCGCTTAATAAAGACGGTTTGGCCAAATTTTGAGCCCGAAAGCATGTCTTTGGACTACGAAATATCCGTTATCAATGCCGCTACTGAGCAATTTCCGACGGTCGAAATTCGAGGGTGCCTTTTTCATTTGTCGCAAAATATTAAAAAGAAGTTCGGCAGAGATCACCTACTGTCACAATATAATAAGGACGCGGATTTCGCGCTAAAAGCACGCATGATTGTGGCTCTTGCCTTCGCCCCCCTGGATTATCTCGACGAAGCTGTCCAACAACTATACGGTCGATTGCCAGAAAGTTTGCAAGCTGTGTTGGAGTGGTTTGAGGTATATCATGTCGTGTAACTAATAGAAAAAGGTCATAAGCAGCGTGGAATTCTCTACCAATCAGCCACTTTTTCCCTCTCAGATCGGTCTGAAAATTAGCCATATTTTAGTACCTTTTCGCACTTCAATCGCACTTTTCGTCACTTACGACTTTTTTAAATCAATTTTTTCATTGTATTATTTGGTAATAGTATTAAACACACAATGCACTTTTAAAATAGGTTAATTACATTGGACGAGTCAATCGAAACTCCATCCGTTCAAGCCCGCTTTTTTCGCCGAATGTATGGTCGGTGTATAAAAGAGTTTTGTTGGGTGACAACCGAACCAACAATTATGCTGAAGCTGCACATCGTGTACTTCAGTTTGAACTTGATGTCTGCCACCCATCGATATGGAAATTTGTTGATGGATTGAGAAACGTCCAAAAAACCAGGAATGCACAATACGCTGCATTTTTCAATGGAATTCAGCCACCCTACAAGCGTAAAAAATATCAGGAAGCCGATGCAAGGCTTGTCGAAATTGCCCGGAAGTTTTCCAACAGGACGATAATGGAATATTTGACTGGTATAGCCAACGATTTTCTACTTCATTAATAAATCACTGCTTACTCGTTGCTATGATGATTATTTAATTATATCCTCTACTTTACTACTTTTTTTCTTGTACATTTCTGACATTTCGTGTTTTTTCAATTTCAGCATGTCCTATTTATAATTTCATATTATTTTGCTTCCCTGCATAGGTACATTGCAGTAAGAAATTAGTGTTAGTTGCGTGTGTTGTTTTGTTATGTTTGCATTTGTTTGGATTTGCTTGCGCGTCGAAACGTCCCCGCGCCAAATTGTCCTCGCGCCAAAACGCCCCGCGCCAAATTGTCCTCGCGCCAAAACATCTCGCGCCAAAACGTAAATACCCAAAAGAGCCTGCAAGAAGAAAAATGCTCTCTTAGCTCAAGGCATTTTAATTAAAGACGCTCTTATAATACGTGCATTCGCTCTTCGGAAAAGACATTTTCCTTCAATAATACGTGCATTTGTCTACAAGTTGGAGTTCTAGAATTGTTTACAATTACATTTTATTGAAGTACGTATTTTTGTAAGTAAGAAAATCGAGTCGGTGAGAGTGGAAAACGAAGACTACAGAAAGAGGAAAGACAGGCGAGTTATTTGAATAATATAAAAAAATATTATAATAAAATAATCTAAAATCAGATAGGATCTAAGTGAATAGAATTAATTGCATAGAATTAATTAAATAGAAGTAAGCGGATAGTATTTAAGCGAATAGAATTACGGCGCGTAGCATTTAAGCCGGTAGAATAAGCTAGAAGTGTACCATATAAGCGAGTGGATTTAAACAGGATAGTAAGAAAGTGGAACGAGTGATAGATAGGGAGAATTATAGGTATGATTGAGATATGGGCTTGAAGAGCGAGTTTGACGCGCTTCGTGTGCATGTGTGTGTCGAGCGACAGGCTCACTACCAACGCATGGAACAATAACAGACTACCGAGCTGGATGTACCGAGAAATTATGTGAACGCAATACCCGAAAAGAATCGTAAAATAATCGCAGAAAAGAACGAATTTAAATGCAATGTACTGGCGATCGGTGCCAAGAAACCGAATATTGATATTTTACTTTAATTGCCTTCATAAATAAACCCTACTTTTACCTACCTCGAAGTCTAAAATTAATTATCCTTGTGTTCGAGTTCGAATTATTTCCGTTACACGAAATTACCGTTACATGTAATTATGCTTTAACAATATTACAATTTTTTAATTTCCAAAAACACCCTTTTCCAAATTTCAACATTGATGAGGCAATGGTAGAAATTGGTCTCGGGTCCCAGCTTTTGCGTAATCCGTTTTAAAGCAAAATATCCTTAAAATGTTAATTTTCCCATTGCTTCCTCGTCATTCTTCATTACACACAATACCCCTGCTAAAAAGAAATCTATTTTGTTATTTTAGATTTCATCATAGAGGAAACATCACAGCATTATTATTATCTCGTAGAAGTAGCAACTCAGTAACACAAAATTTGTTTGACGTGGAAACTTTTTTCTTAACATTAAAAAAAAATGATAAACCTCATGAAATTTTAATGTTTCGACGAATTGACCCTAAACCCAATACCGAGCATCGGCCGATAATAATCCAGTTGTGTACCAATTTCAAGTTCAATATCCGAAAAATTGTTTAAATTAGCTTGCGCTAAGGCCACTTTGAAAGAATTCAAAACAGCGTATAATCTGAATGACTACAAACATTTTGTCAAAAATTCTATGGTTAATAAAAAATTCGGTTAATGCGGATTCCTCTACATGGGTGATACATTTCTGGTTGATATCTCAATCCGATCTCAAATTATGGAAGTCTAAGTAACGCACACACACATACGCCCACGCGCGCGTCCAGTCCATTTTTCTAAATGTGTTTTTTGGGTGTTTGAGAATATTATGAACATGTTTGAATCAAAATCTCGAAAATAATTTCACGAATTCAAAGCTTCCGCTTTGAGGATGCAAAAGTGAAAGAATCTCAATGCAGAGCGAAACCTACAAAAATTTTTTTTTTTTTTAAAGAACTTTATCTCTATAGCATAAATATATCTCACCACCGCCAGTCACCGATGCCATGTAGGAATATAAGAATTGAGATTGTAAAATTTTAACCCCCCTTTGGTCCTTCTTGAACCTCAGATTAATGGCCCTGATGTAGAATTGAGAAGGTTTTTTCAATAAGTTAATTGAAGCTTTAAAAAAATATAAACCTGATTTAACCTTCTATAACGACCATTATTCTACGGCTTGAACAGCGTCAACGAAGGTTTAAAAAATTCAAAATATTAAATCTGACGCTCTCAGTGATTAGATGAAATGTTTTTTCCGTGAACGTACACGAGATTCTCGTTTTCTCATGTATTGTTTCATTCACGGCTATCCAGACAGGACAAAGTTGTCTAAACGTTATCGAAAAGACGACGAAATTTCTGTGAAGTCATTTTTCAGTGACAGCACAAATTCGACGAACAGATGACAAAAAGGCGTCTTATGTCCCATTATTTGATGTCTTTATAGCCTTGGCTAAAAGATGCCTTTTAACCATGACTATAAGATATCTTTTGGATGTCACCAACAGATGACTAAGTTTTGACATCTTTCCGATCCTATATATTTCAGCAGCTAGGTGAGGGTCCAAATAAATGTTGAAAACGAAAATTCTACTAACGAAGTTTTTTTTATCTCTGCACTATGCACTGCACATACCAATGAAAATAATTATACAACAATTTTTTTAATGATCCAACATACAAAAAAAAGTATGCTACCTTATTATAGACGAATGATTCTAATATGACATATTGTATTACATATATATTATACTATAATTTTAATCAAGGCTTTTTGGACGGTTAATGTTTGTGTCTTGATTATAATATTTATTTTACAGTTCATATCTGTATAATTAAAAAGGGTATTATTCAGAAAGTGCATTTCAGTAAACTCGTAATGTAACATAGTTACACGCGCTAACGCGAATTTATATTTCCGATCGGCTAGAGGAGCCGATATTATATATTTCGAGTAATAAGTACAGCGGACGCTAGGCCGACGAACCCGGACCTAGCATAAAAACTGGTGACGTCACGCCTCTGGAATTCGCTCGTCGGCGAAAACAGCAGGTCAGCAACCGGCTGGTTTTGCTCGACGACGATGGGGAGCCGGGGGGGGGGGGGACAACGGTATCGCATAATCGAGCGAAACGGGGCAAATTTTAAAACCGAAGCCTAAAATGATGTAAGAGGAACCAGGGTGGGGAGACGCCTATAAAAGCGCTTGCACCAGAAAGAAGTCTCTCTCTTACTCGGTGACACGAACTAAACTAAACGTAATTCGGAGTGCATAGGTCTTAAAAACGATCATCTCAAAAGTAAAAGGAAGGATATTCAGAAAATTAATTAGTCTGTTGTTTGACAGCGAAGCAGGACTAGAAATAGTTAAAAATCATCACATAGGATGAACTGAGTAGATATACGCCGAGAGTTTAGTGCATAGGAATAAGAAAATAGTGTATGGTAAAATAAATTAAAGAGTGCGGACTTTAAACCCGTAGGAAGCATCGGAATCGCTTTTCCTGCGAGAGAAAGCAAGAAAGAGCGAAGAGTGTGAGAGAGAAAAGCATTGTAAACAGAGTTGCTACACTCTGTCCAAAGAGAGCCTGGTGCGTACGATGGTATGGGTGTAAGCGACGAGCAATACCAAGAATTTCGGGTAAAATAAGGAGAAATAATAATAAATATAATCAAGGGAATTCCCTAATTTTCGAAACCGAGAAGATAGAATTAAGAAATATAGAAGATAGGATAATTGTAATTAAATAAGAATAAGTAGCATTAAACACATAGGATGAATAAGTACGAGTAAACGGATCTCGCATCTGAGGATATAAATGATAAAGTGTGTATGAGCGAAAGCGGTGTGAGAGCAAAAGAATTGTAAGTAGAGTTGCTACACTCTATAAAAAGAGCGAATGTGCAGCGAGATAGCGAGGGAAGCAAGATGCTCATGTGACAGGTATACAGTGGTACCGCCTGATGAGGAGCGAGAATAAGTACAATAAGAGCGAAGGAGAGAAAATAGTAAATAGAGGTGATCCGCTATATCGAAGGAGTGAGTGCGAGGAAGAATAGCCAGTGGTGCGATATACTTGCGCATCTAATATATAGTGATAGCGTGCTACCGGACCAAAACAGACTTCCGAGGAATACTAAGAACTTGTGCATCGGAAATAGTGTAACAAATTGCGGAGATAATCGTTAGAATACGAGTTTAAAAAGAAGATAACGAAAAATTTAAGTGGACATAATTAAAAAGTGACATTTTTATGAAACTGTTCTTCTTCAATAAAGCATTACTATCAACCACCCTGAAGTCTCCATTAATTAGTTATGTGTCGAGCCCAAAATCTCCACGGAAAATAAAATATATGTGAACGGAAGAAAAATTATCATTCCAGTAAACTGAAAATTAGTTTCGAAATCCAATTAAGTACAATTATCTCCCACATAGATCAAAATAATTTCAACTCAAAATAATCATAAACATTTTCAAATGAGGAAAGTTAACTTACTCAGTTCTTATTCCAAGGATATCCAAAGAAATTGCACACTTTTACCTTGAGAATCTAGTCACTAGGCCTAAGTTCCAAAATTTGCACGTTTCGCTGCACGACCGGAAAACCGACGGCCGTTATTATAAACGAGTAAACACTTACGAGTGAATACTTTACTAGTACACGAGTATACTTTTAAAGTACGATTTATTCAGAAGTCAATTAATTATTTTCATAAACATATTTGAATCAGTGTTTCTAATAAGTGTTTTCGTATAATTGTATATACGTGTAACGTTATAAAGTGAGATCATATGTACTCATCGAAACATGTTGAAGGATATACATATGAAAATACAAAGCCCACTACCATAACAAATATAAAATAAAAATCAGAAATCATGCTTACAAATATACGTGATTATAATAGAACTGACCTTTTCTGTAGCTCAAGAAATGAATATAATTAATTACATGCGCACGACTCGTCACCCGCCCGCCGAAAAGACGCAATTCTAGGCGCTACCTGCCCTCATCTTTCGAAGGATATCTTCCAGACAACTTTTCGTCAAGTCCATCAGACAACTTCGAATAGACATCTTATAGTCGACCACAATTTAGGCGTCTTTTGAAAGACTCATATTAAACATCTTTACGCCTCACCTAGAAGACGACTGGCGACAGATATGCATTCGTCATCTTTAGGATTTAGTGCTGTCTGGGTAATATGTATACATATATAAGAACGTTGGCAGAAATACATAGCTTTATATGTGATGAATCATATATGTATTATCATAATCATTATGGTCTTATACCCCCTCTTCCCAAGCCCGGCAGGAGGGTTGGGGGCTGTTAGGAGAACTTCTTGTTATCCGGGGCTGGAGGAAACCACAAAGGGGGACTTAGAATAAACTGTGCGGGGGGTAATATATTAGTATTATAGATAATCTGTGAGTATCTATGGATATCTGTGAATGGCTGTTACTGTGACCATTTATTTATATTTAAGTATATTCGTCTACACGGCGTCGACGGTGGCGAGATGTTCCATTGTATAGAAAGACACATCGAGCTATACACGCTTTATTGTATATGATTATAGATAATTAAATATGATTATTGCATCACTTTTTTTCTTCCGTAAGACTCCAAAAGTGTAGATTTCATTGGTTCAACCTCTTACTGGAGACATACGCCCATCCACCATGTCATTTTTAAGCTCCTTTTCTGACCGTTGGTCCAGAAAATAAAATAATTTTATTATATCGAAATTTTTACGGCAGCGATGCAAAATACATGAAGAAATAAAAATACGTCTATGTAGAACGCTGTTTCTGATTTGCAACGGATTTGAAGTTGATTGTAGCATCAATCATTGTCAGAACCGAATAATTTTTTTTTAAATCAACACTGTCTTTTTAAAATGAAACACCACGAAATAATTTACGATCCATTGCATTTGCGCATGCACTCAAAACATTTGTATTATGTATTTATCCGACGTACAGAATTAAAGTAAGTTTCTTAAACATCTAACCATCTGCCAGAGTTATCATAAATTTTCAGTTGACATTATAATTACCATCCGCGCTGAGTAATTTTGTAATGGATCGCAAGTATTACCTGTATAGAGTGCACGAACGGCAGGAGAGCCACAAATAAAGTAACGAAAGACCACGCCATTTTGACAATGAATTGTTAGTTTCAATGTAAGTGAGTTCGAAGTTCCACTAAAAAAATAATAAATTATTCACTCATTTAATCCCAGCTGTATAAGTGTCTGATATGTAAATATATATATATATATATATATACATAAGAAAAACGGAAATGTAATACATATATATATATATATATGAAAATACAAAGCCCACTACCATAACAATATATATATATATATATGCATTACATTTCCGTTATATCCGTAATACATATATATATGTTATATATATATGTATTTCATTTCCGTTTTGTGACTTAAATAACTATAAATGTTACGTACCCGTTCACGTGAATGGAGTTCGTGCACGCTCTGTTCAAGAGCTACCGTGCGAATGTCGCGCTCAACGATTAACAAGCACAATTTGTAATGTTTTATGCAATCTCGATGACGTCGCGTCAATCCAATAAAGAACACTTGCGCACACTTAGCATATTTCTGAGGTTTACTTCGAAAAATAAATATATACGTATAGTGAATATCTGTTCATTTTATGGCATAAGAAAATTTTCACGTTTCCAGAAGGATTTTGAAATATGTTGCTTAAGCTATTCGCGGACTTTTACGAATAGTAAAATAGGACTTTAGGATGGAAGAATTTAATTATCCAAGACCTTGTTAAAAACGTGGCTGGGTCTCAAGTTTGAGCGTTATTATCAAAGAAGGCATGTTCTATTGTACACCGTTCAAACATATACAAATTCGTTATAACTAAATTGAAGTGTACACGGAAAAATTTATGGATGTTCGCAATACCGTTTGAGTGTTAAACTCAAATATACAATAGCGAATTTCTTGACAGATAAATATCTACGAGTATATACAACAGCGGATTTCTTGACAGATAAATATCTACGAGTATATACAACAGCGGATTTCTTGACAGATAAATATCTACGAGTATATACAACAGCGGATTTCTTGACAGATAAACATCTACGAGTATACACAATAGCGGATTTCTTGACAGATAAACATCTACGAGTATACTAGAACTCAAATGTTAACACATTCAGGGTGAAAGTATTTTAAGAGTATCGATATTTAAATATAACACTCACCGAAGGTAGAAATATTAATGGAGAATGAACGTTCTAACCTTTATGTGAGACACTTTGTAAAGATGAGAAATAAGTGAAGATTTCGGGAATCGAACCTAATCGCTGTTATCACGCATGCAATATAACACAAAAAACTCACAGAGGAAGCTATACGCTAGTACATTTTTTTCCTCGGGATTTTGAGGATGTTGTTTTTAAAAAACTGCTAAAACATCCAGTGAACATATTTATAAATAAATGTCCAGACAAGAGATAATAACTTTTGGTAACGGTAGGCCAGCGAGGCGTCGGCTGAATCGCAGCATCGAACTAGATCGCTGTGGTTATCTATCAGTGGTAGCATATACCGTAGAGCCTCTTCACGGACTTTGTACACGTACTGTGTATGGTAACTATAATTGCGGTGTGCGCAAACTCGGTATCGTACGATTTGGGCGATGGATCACGTGCCCCCCAATAATTCTTCCCAGTCACTGACTAGCCGTGTCCGTTCCTAGATGTAGAGTATGCCACCCAAAGGCGTTAGTATTCAATTGTGCACAAGGCTAAACGAATAATCCTTCGCCATAAAAGGTAAATACCAGGGTTTCAGTGGCTAGGTTTCAATACCAGGCCTAGTTGAATGGTCAAAGTAGTACGTGAACCTCAAAACTTTTTCCAAGAAATCTATCTCATATGGAGACTATCTCATTGTACGGAAAATACGTCTTTGCAATCACTTATTTGAGCGAGACCGCATCAGCGGCATACCACCTCCGTCTGTACCGAATAGTTCGAACAAGGTGTGTTCGTTGCTCGAGAGGCTGACATTAAACGTCGTCGGTCCATCTGTATACGGCTCTACGCATCCCGTCTACAATTACGAGCGGTTTGCAATGGTATCAACAACATTCCTTAAAGCTAAGTGTTGATTAGTATCGTACTGGTACTATTATATATCTCTGTATCTCTGTTTATCCTTATTCTCTTGCCTCGGACTTGACTTGTGCGATGATTGAAAATGCATCATATTTAACTAATTGAATTTAATATCTTCGTTTATGAAATATTCGAGCATATCCTTGTATATTGTAATATCTCGAGTCGCTTGTCGTTCTGGCGGTATCCGTATAACACCGCACAATGTTAATGCATGGTAGATAACGGCAAAGATAAAAATGTTTTGAATGAAGAAATCGATATTTCTGTGAATGTCAACATAACTTTATGAGTTTGACCAATTTAAAATAAATTTTCTCAATGAATTCTTTTCAATACCGGTATGGGTACGTATTAAAAGTCAATGGGCTTCGCGTCGGTGTATCCCGTGAATGGGTTCAATGCAGACCTTTTGTTTGGAACAGGTCACAGAGGCGCAACATTTTAGCCCAACCCCCTCTAGACATATATGAACTTCATTATACGGTGGTACAGCAACTCCCCCTTCGTGTTAAAGAAGCGCTCGTCGCGGTAGATTATACACAGGCCAACTCGATAACCAATGCCCTTGCCCAGTTAGATATGGCAAATGAAGAACGGGTTTAATCATTATTATGATAGCGGTAATAGTCGGAATCATTCCTCGTTGAATCATGGTAATGGCCCTCGCCAGTGTTATAAACAGACTCCTCGAAGAGTCACCAATTCGGCCTCCGTTCCTGATCGAACTAACCCACCGCCTATTAATAGTTTACATGTCGACACGATAAGATGCCGTAATGCATTGTGTTCCACACCGCAGAACAATCTTCCTGCTGGAAACGCAGAAACGTCGACCTATTCGCCTCAGCCATATGTGCCATGTTTTTCAACCCCACCACCACCGATCGTGGATCGTACCACAACGAACCTACCAGCTGATTTAAACTACTGATGGGTACATTGAGTACGGGTCCGCCAACGCCTCCACACCCATTTGATGTTTTCGAGGACTTGGTGAAAGAGATGAGAGATGAGCTAAATTGATACAATCAATTGAAATTGAAAGATGTGCCATTGATACAATCAGGTTTCGAAAGTGCCCACAAATAATGTTTAGCGTTTTTGGAATTCCGATTGCTGCCTTGATTGATTCCGGTAGTCAAGTCACGTGCGTGTCTGAATTATATTATGAATACCTCAAAAAGCATTTTTAATTCGTAGAGTTACCGGTAACCAATCTGATTATCACAACTGCTATTGGCAAAAAGCCCTCGCAGGTAAAAAAACAGATATTTTTAGAAATTATCCGTGGACAGTGCAAATTAGAAGCCATTTTTTTAATCACTTCACATCTTACCCAGAATATGATCGTAGGCAACGACTGGTTGCACCGTCATAAAGCTGCCCTAGATTACAACAACTTAACATTTAGCATACAAGATTATAGAGTGCCAGAAGATTTGGTATGTTTCGGCTTTGCTTGTTCGGAAAAATTAGTTTCATCTACGGATGGCGAGATCACGTATATTCATGTGATATCGGGAAACGGATATTTACAAGCGTTGGCAGTTCGTCAAAGTCAAGAGATTCCGGCAGTGGATAGCCGAGAGAACAAATTATCAGTATCAGGGGGATCACCGAAGGAAGTTATAAAACACCAATCCAGCTCAGATCACCCCTATCATTTAATTGAACTTCAACCCAAGGTAATAGGATCCCCTGATCCGTTACTTTCACCGTTAATTGTTGCAAAGATAGCGTCGAGTCAGACATACTCGCAAGTTATTGTTATGACTCCGCACGACAATGCAGGCGTCGTCACCAATTTTCCACAGTTAAATGGTAATAACTGCCACAGGGATGGTATATGTCAGGTTATCCACTGAGTTGTTTCGATCGATCCAGCTCCGTGGAATTCTCAGGAACTTCCGACCTGAATGTTGTGTTCAGGGATCCGTGAGAAGAGCGTTACCAAATACATATTGAATCTGTTAATGGCGACGACACTTTAAAAGATATCAATGCGCCTATTGAGATATCATGCGAAGTCGTAAATATTGAGTAATTCGAGGGTTTAGCCTCAGCAGATGATATCGACCCGTATCGATCATGCCGACTTTATGTCGAGGGCGAAGACGAGAATTTCTTTGCTGATATACGAACGCTTGTCCAAACCATACCCAATCTGTCAGGTCAACAAAAATATGTGTTAAACCAGTTTATATCTCGCTATAAAAAGCTCTTTTCTTCAAAGGGGACTCCCGCAGGATCGTACGAACATCAAATAAAATTGACTACTCCAAAAACCGTAGTCCACCGATTATACCCCGTACCACATGTGTTAAGGGAGGCCGTTGAATCTGAGTTGGATGAAATGCTGCAACATGGAATAATCGAAAGGTCTAATATCCCGTATTGTAACCCGTTACGTGTTATACAAAAGTATGGAAGGTTGCGTATTTGTCTGGATGTACGATTCATCAATCAGGTGATTGACGCAGACAACGAGTCGCCCCCACTAATTAGCGAACTAACACAGCGCTTTGACGGGATCCAATACATGTCAACCTCTGACCTCGCAAATGGTTGCTGGCAAATTCCACTGGCAAAGTCGTCATGCCCATATACCACTTTTTTTATGGGTCGAGACTCTACCAATTTTGCCGCATACCCTTCGGATTGCAGACTGCTGGAAGTGGTTTCATCCGTGCCATCAGTCAGGTCTTTGACAGATCCTTTGACAAGTTTCTCACCATCTACATCGACGATTTACTCGTAACGTCAACTTCGTTCGATGAGCACCTATTAAACCTAGAGGCCGTTTTCTCTCGATTGCAGGATAACAACTTTACCTTGCGTCTAGATAAATCATATTTTTGTCGTCGATGGGTGGAATTTTTAGGGTATGAACTATCCATTGAGGGTATTCGTCCCCTACCCAGCAAGTTAGACGTCATAGTCAAATTTGCCGAACTGAAGAACCAGAAGCAACTACAACAATTTCTGGGCGTTTGCAGTTACTATCCACAATCCAGTGTACGACACGCCGATGCAATTGATCCTCTTCGCACCCTACTCAAGAAGAAAGCTACTTGGACATGGACCCCAGAGCACAGTTTGGCATTCGGTAACCTAAAAAACAATTTGGTTTAGTCCATTCAGCTGAGTCATGTGATTCTGGGTAAGAAATTTCAGTTATAAACTGATGCCTCGGATAGGGGGATCAGTGGAGTATTATTCCGAACGAATGATGCAGGAGAAAAATGTGTTATAACCCTAGTTAGCCGATGTTTGAACCAGGCAGAAATTCATTATGGAACTACTGAGAAGGAGCTTTTGGTCATTGTGTATTCAGTCTTGCAGTGTCATACTTACTTGATTGGCCGCTGTTTCGAGGTTATCACGGACCAGAAATGGCTCAGTTTCTTAAACTCTACGGAATATCACACTCCCAGGCTCCGTCGTTGGTGCTGCGCACTCTCACGGTACCCATTCACGGTCACTTATTGTGTTGATAAAGAGAACATCGTTGCTGATGTTTTCAGCCGCAATCCTGCTGGAAAATTTGAAAATGAAGATACCACCACCCTTACTGTTTCCTCGATACTCAGCCTCATCCCCATCGAATCTCCGACCAATCTCATCTAGGAATTAACTCGAAATTTTGAGAAAGTACCACCCGAATTACGCTCAGACTTGTGCGCTATTCGACACTTGCAATCCCGATATTCGATCGTTAAAGAAATTGTGAACCGAGTCAAGAAAGGGAAAATGACTGAGATTTATACGATACACAACGACATCTTATTTCGCTATTACAAATATAACGACCGTTGGCTCCTCGTCATCCCCACGGTGACTACTAACGAAATCGTTAGCAATTTCCACGAAAGGTTAGGCCACCCGGGATCGGCCAAAACTCTATTTCACATACGCCAGTACGTATTGGGATCATTTAAACTATCAGGTAAGGCAGTATGTTCGGTCATGTGATTTGTGCCAACGTGTGAAAAGTCTAAACTATTCCATACAAGGACCATATCAGTTGATTCATACCGAAAGACCCAGGGATTTGGTGACCGTCGATTTTTATGAACCTCTACCCCGTCCGTCGGTGGAGTGCAATACATCTTTGTCCTCGTAGATGCATTTTCAAAATATGTTAAGTTGTATCCCATTAAAAAGGCCACTACTTGGATAGTCCTTAATAAGGTTACAGAACGTTAAATTCCTGTACTCGGCCAACCCGGTAACATCCTCGCTGATAATGGCACACAGTTCACTTCACCTAAATGGAGAAAATCTCTGAAGGAAAAAAGTATTAATGTACGATTTTGCTCGGTCCGTCATTCCCAAAGTAACCCGACTGAACGTGTCATGAAGGAGCTAGGGCGCTTATTTGGGACTCTCTGCCATGATTCTCACAGCAGTTCGGCCCGATATGTTCCTCGCATCGAAACCCTTCGAAATCTCACCCCTCATTTGAGCAACGGTTTTACACCATATGAATTGCACCATGGAAAGGCCCCCACAGCGGAAGTAGAAAAACTTGTCGCATTTCCTGCAAATAATGATATTTCTCACGAACAAAAGATAATATTAGCCAATGACCGTATTAAATCAGCACTCGAACGACGTAGTAAATCGCAAAGGAACGTGTCCTCAATATCTCTCGCTATCGGTGATCTGGTCCTCCTCAAGGTCCCATACCCTTCTAGCGCGATTGACCATGTAACAGCCAAGTTTTTTCATTTATTGTATGGCCCTTACCGGATGCCAAGATTATTCGTGAAAACGCATTCCAACTTGTTGACAAAGATTCACCAGAAATAATTGAGGGTATTTACAATCGAGTCAGTCTCCGCAAATACTATGAGTCCGAACGGCATGTCTAAAATATTTTTGTTAACCCTTTTAATCTCATTACAGGTCTCGTCGTGTGTGAGAGATGATTCTATTGTGTGTGTAGTATGAGTTATGAACTAATAATTTGTGCGTTTTGTCGAATTATAATATTCAATACCCACCCAAATTAAGGGGGATATTGTAACGGTACGCCAGCGAGGCGTCGACTGAATTGCAGCATCGAACTAGATCGCTGTGGTTATCTATCAGTCGTAGCATATACCGTAGGGCCTCTTTGCGGACTTTGTACACGTACTGTGTACGGTAACTATAATTGCGGTGTGCGCAAACTCGGTATCGTACTATTTAGGCGATGGATCGCGTGCCCCCCTATAATTCTTCCCAGTCAATAACTAGCCGTGTCCGTTGCTAGTTGTAAAGTATGCCACCAAAAGGCATTAGTATTTAATTCTGGACAAGGCTAAACGAATAATCCTTCGCCATATAAGGTATTTATAGACCATTTATTTTATAATTCTAAATATGCGCAATCCTGCAAGTCGCAATGAAGATCCTTTACAATTAGACCACGCAACTGAAATCCCTCCATTATCAGGGTTTCAGTGGCTGGGTTTCAATACCAGTCATAGTTGAATGGTCAAAGTAGTACGTGAACCTCAAAACTTTTTCCAAGAAATCTATATCATATGGAGACTATCTCATCGTACGGAAAATACGTCTTTACAATCATTTATTTGACCGAGACCGCATCGGCGGCATACCCCTTCCGTCTCAGTACTGAATAGTTCGAACAAGGTGTATTTGTTGCTCGAGGGGCTAACATTAAACGTCATCGGTCTATCTGTATACGGTTCCCCGCATCCCGTCTACAATCACGAGCGGTTTGCGATGGTGTCAACAACATTCCTTAAAGCTAAGTTTTGATTAGTATCGTACTGGTACTATTATATATCTCTGCATCTCTGTTTATCCTTATTCTCTTTCCTCGGACTTGACTTGTGCGATGATTGAAAATTCATGATATTTAACTAATCGAATTTAATACCTTCGTTTATGAAATATTCGAGCTGTTTGAGAATGCTTGAGCATTCTGCTACGCGTAGCTAGACTGCGCACTGCAGGCTAGCATGGGCAACTGCTTGCTGCTGCCACTTGGCGGCAGAAGCTGTAAATCTCGCACTAGGTCTGCGTGCCGAGCAAGAGGTCGCTGCGCGCAAGCGCTCTACGACTGCTTGGTTTAACAACGGCTGCTTCGTATAACGCAGCTATCTTGCGTTTTGCTCTCGTACGGTTCTCTTCGATCACATCAGCATTGGTATATAGACGTCGGCTCACCAGTACATCACCATTTGGCTCATCGTGTCGTGCACCCAGCGTCAACTTCGCAGCGAGGCCCCGTCGTGACAGATCTTCTCAGCGATTACACACAATTAATATAATCGTGTGTGGTAAAAGCTCACCACATTTCATTCTTACATTTTTCTATCTTTTTCTGTGCTCATTTTAATCTATTACTTTTCATATTCTACTTGTTTTATGTGTATTCTCATCCACAGCATTTGACATGTGGAGCAACAAATGCTATTGTAATTAACATCAGTGTACTGCTTATTAATTCACCTTGCAAACATTTACAGTCCACTTCTTTCCATCTACTGAATTCTCGAACACGACCATATTCCTGCTTATTGTGTTATACCGGTACCGGGTAATTATATTATTCGGTATTCGGTATAATATTTAAAAGTTATTAATTTTTTTTGAGATCGTTTGCCGATAAGGAGATGAATCTCGAGTAAAAGATGAAAACGCGAATTCATATAAAAAGAAGTATTTATTATAGGCAACGGTAACTTTCCGTTGTCTATTTAATTGTCAAAGTAGGAAGTACAATAATATGTTGTTTCGAGAATTACACGAAGAACCAACCGTTCTCTGTTGAGTCTAAATTAATTCTGCTTTCAGTATAGCAGTTAGCAACTGCGTTTGCTAAAAACCTTTAGTTGGCAGCTTTAGCTTTAGCCAATCGTAGATCGCCTAGCGAGTCGCCTCATGTTGCGTCGGCGTCTACTTCGCATCCTGTCTTGTATGACAGCAATCTTTCAGAATTCCATCTCTAGCTGTGTTCACTAAGGAATATTCCTGAGAATACGAGAAGAGGAATATTACGCGACACAACATCCCTCCCCCCTTAGAAGAAAATATTTTCAAAAAAATTTTTTCTTCAATTGGTTTCCCGTACCTTACAATTTTAATACAATTTTACGGTTCAATATATAATATATAATATATGTGTAATAGTACGTAAAATGTTTCATTTTTGTTTGTTAGTGTCGTTCAAGTCGAGCAAGTCGTTTTGGATTAGGGGGACGATTGCATAACCTGGCCAGCTCGGTTCGCAGTCGTTCCTCTGGCTGTTCTCGTCCGAGTGACTCGAGGTTGATAGTTACCTCGACGGCTGCCGGGGTTATTGCTTCTCTAGTGCTCGGTAGTGTTCTGTTTCTTTTGTACCTGTAACATTTAAGCAGAACGTAGCCAACCAAGGCTATCGGCGCTATAGCGCCCAAGGAGTAAAAGCTCAGGTTGTGGATGTGCTGCATCCCGTCTCCGGCGGTATTGAGGGTTTCCGTGATGTGGTCGGCTCGAGCTCCGAGCTTCTAAAGCTCTTCGGGGTCTCGCAGCACGCTTTGTAGTGGGATGGTCCTCTCGGTCTGCGTCGGGGGCGCCTGAGCTTCGATCTCCGTTAATGTCAAATTAAACGACGGAAGGTAGGTTTCCCGTATGATCTGCGACATTCGCCCGACGGTTTTGATGCTGAAATCTCGGGCGGTTACTATACATACGCCTACTAAAGCCAGGATTCCCGCATTATTTAGTATTTCGTGCTGAGTGGGATTTTTCCCACAATTTATTCCTACGGGAACAGGGGTTGGCGCGACGTATAACCGTCATCCTTGCTGTTGCATTGGAACGATTAAGGGATGGGTGATTTTGATAACCCTTTTCGCGCAAATTTTTCCGTTACCGGTGTCTATTTTCGCATAGATTAGGACTTCGCAGGGTGCGTGGTTTGTGACCGGAATAGTAGGGTGCGTTGGTGGGCAAATGTATGATTTGCCCAGTACCTTGCAAATTTTTACGTTATCGGATGTCATCCTTTGGTACTTGCGATTCTCTATATCTATTACCAAGTGGGTCTCGGTCGCGTCTATGTAGTAGTGCCTGCCGTTGTCAGCTCGCATGGGTATAGGATATAGTTTTTGCATACTATATCGTTGCTGCCCGATCAGCGGTATATCCAGCACAAGTACCACTGCGTCGCCTTCGCTATAAGCCCTGGTATCTGCCAGTCGCATAAGTGTTGACACTTGGTCGTGTGCTATTGCGACTGGGAAGCTACTGCCCGACGGTAGGTGTGGTAGTTCTTCTACGAGGTGCCTAGCGAGTGTGCGTGGCGGCAGGGACGTTGCTCGAGCCTTACCGCTAGCTATATCGTCCACCAGCCACGCTAGCTCCTGTACGTCGCTGAGTAATGCTTCGACCGCAATACTTATCGCGTTGAGAGTCTCGTCCAAGTGTTGAACGTCTCTGTATGTAGTATACGTCGCCGTTGAGCATGCGGTTGATATGCAGCATCAGTGACAGCAGGGTCTGTTCGTTAGCCTGTATGTGCTAGGCGCTTTCATTAAATAGGCTGAGCGTGGTTTTTATGACCTGTATTTGATTTTTTAACCCTTCCTTCAGGGTTTGATGAGACGCCTCCAGGCGTGTTATCTCTTCATGTAGTTCCTTTGCGTCAGCGGCATCCATGTTTCCCGTGATGGCCTTAATTATGCTTCCAAGGCCGTCTACGAATCCTCGGCGCTCTCTCATGGGGCGCGTCCCGAGGAGGTCGAATATGGTCAGTATCCCCATCTCTATTCTTCTCTTCATTCTCAGAACTGAGTCGCTTATGACGGAGCATATATCGTTAACGCGAGTTTCGCTTTCGCACAGCTCCGTCAGACGTTGTAGGCTTTTGCTTATCTCCCCTTCTCGGTGTGGTAGTGTAGCGAGGTCTAGCCTGATAATCAGTCGCCACGTCGATTGAATTATCGTAAGGCTCCCTATGTTCTCATAGTAGATGCCCGGAGTGCTGGCAAAAATGCTGACGACGTAGTCGGCCGTATGCGGTGTGGCTGTGGTTTGTCCACACCTTGCTGCGATCAATCTGCAATCAGACGAGGGGAGGGAAGCGTGAGTTCTCCCTTTTTTGTTGCAGTATCGCGGGTTTCGTTGGGCGAGGGCTCTTTGCCTCATTCTTATTCTAGCGTTCTATCCGCCAACATGTCTATCGTTCTCTTTAAAGTGTCCGGGGCTCACGGAGCCGTATTTTGCAGAGGGAGGGACCTGACCCCCAAAGTGTTAGAGTTGACCGTGAGTCTCTTCTTACCTCCTTGGGTTTTTTAAGTATTCGTACATTTTTCAAAATATTCCTCTTTTAATTATTTTTATCTAATTTTCCAGAGCTGTTTGGTAGTCGTACCAAAACAGAGTAAAAGATGGCTCTCAGATGAATTCTTGGCGGTGTTAGCCGTCCGCCGCTGCCGGCAGAATTGTCGCCGGGCCCTCTATTGTCTGTGGGGCCTGGCGCCCTGGATCAGCGATGAGGAGCCCTAACCGGATTTTATCGGGTTGCGCCGTCTGTTTGCAGAGGGGCCTCTCTCCACTTGTCCGGCGTGCAGGACCGTTTTCGTTTAATGAATACTACAGCTCTACTTTCAAAATTTTATGTTTTTATCTCCACAATCTTATTTTACATTTTACGTTTCATGTAAATTAAAAAGTTTCAAATTTACCTCGCTAGTTAATAAAGTTCCTACCTTGGGCTCCGTGGAGCTCCCTACCCTCATTTATTTAGTTTTTATTTAGCTTTTAATGATTGATGAATACTTTCAGGCGGTTGGCATGTACCGCCTGAGTTTTCCGTCCCTTCTGGACGACGTAGTTGACGGGGGGCCTTGCCTCCACTATCTCGTAGGGTCCAGTCCACTTCGGGGTCCGCTTGGCTGACCGCCCTCTGCGCACCGTCTCGTCACGAAGGAGTACACGTTCGCCGACGTGATACTCTTGTTCCTGTGCGCTGTGGTCGTACCTATTCTTCGACCGTCTTTTCGCGCTTTTCAGGTTGTCGCGTGCTACGGTCCATGCTGCGCGTAATCGCTCTCTTAGTTCTTGGACGTAGTCGTCGTATGCATAGGTGCCGCGGGGTTCCTGTTTCACGGCGGTCGGTAACTCAGCTTCGCGTCCGTACACCAGTACGTGGGGTGACAGTCCGGTCCCCGTATGTGTAGTGGTGTTGTACGTGAACATTGCGTATGGCAGCCACTCGTCCCAATTTCCCTGATCCTCGCTTATGAAATTTTTCAGATACTCTGCGAGGGTACGATGTGACCTTTCTGATGCGCTGTTCGATTCAGGATGATAGGCCGTAGTTTGTATCTTTTTAATTCGTAGCAGTCGACACATTTCCTTGAAGGTTGCACTGAGGAAATTGGTACCTTGATCTGATAATGTTATTTCCAGCGTTCCGTGCCGGCAAATTAATTCTTCTCCGAGTGCTCTAGCGACTGTCGAAGCCTCTTGGTTCGGTAGTGATATCGCTGCACTGTATTTGGTAAGTGCGTCCTGAAATGTGAGTATATATTTTTTCCCGGAAGCGCTTTCCGGTAGCGGTCCTACGATGTCGACCGCGACTTTTTCAAATGACCTTGATGGGGTGTCCGTTACCACCATCGGCACTCGTTCCTTTTTCCCGAATTTATTCCTTTGGCAGGATTCGCAGGATGTTATGTATTTTTCCAAATCCCTTCTTATAGCGGGCCAGTCGTATTTGGTCCGGATCCGATGCAACGTACGCCTGATACCCTGATGCCCTCCTATGGGGGTGTCGTGATATTCTTTTATGATTCTCGGGCGGTCTTCGAAGGAGAGAGTGGCTATGCCACTGCGGCAGTCGGTGCGCTCTTTCATAACGCTGTCTTTTTCTGTCCTGCTGGACGTTCGCGGGCTGCGGCCCCCTCTTTGCCTCGCTTCCTCAGCAGGCTTGTGCGGCGTTCGGCCCGCAATTTCCTTGCTCGGTGTGCCCACTGGTAGCTCCGCCGTTGCTGCGCTCGCTCTGTCCCTTTCAGCGATGCTTGCAGTCTTACTCGTGCCTTTCTGCTCTAGCTTACGTGGTCTGCCCCTTCCCCGACTGCTCGGTTTCGTGGCAGGGCCGTCGGACTCAGTAGAGCGATCTGCATCCACGCTGCAGATCTCTCCATCTTCGTCTGGCGCGTTGGCCGGCGCGGCCTCACTCTCTGCCGCGTTGCTCTGCTGGCCCGCTGTATTCTTGGTTATCCGCTTTGTGTGGCTGTCTGTACTCGGGCGCTTGCTGTCTTCGTCTCTCCTGCAGGCGGGCTCGACCTCTCGCTCCAGCGAGTTACCAGGGCTATACGGGGTATCTTCGGCTGTCCGCTTTGTGCGGTCATTCGTCGTGCCTACTTGCCCCGTGGTGCTGTCCTTTTCCGACTCACGGGCTCCGCTCTTCGCTCTCGCTTGGGCCCTCGTTGTGAGGAATCCTCGGCTTAGGGCATCTGCATTTGAATTACGCTTTCCTGCCTTATATTCGACATCGAACTCATGTTCTGCCAATTTTATTTTCCACCTCATTAGTCTCGATCCTGGGTCCTTTACTCCGAACAGCCAGGTGAGCGGTTGGTGGTCCGTCACTACCGTGAATCGGGTACCATGAATATATGGCCGGAATTGAGCTAGGGCCCATACTATCGCGAGTAGTTCCTTTTCGGTAGTCGTATAATTCAGCTCGGCTCTAGTCATGTCGGCTTGCATAGCATATGGGCAAATCGTCCCCGATCTTGCCTTGCGAAAGTATCGCGCCGAGCGCCCGATCTGATGCGTCTGTTGTCATGACGAACGGCTTTTCGAGGTCCAGATAATGCAATATTGGTGCCGTGGTAAGTGCCGTCTTCAGTTCTTCTAATGCAGCATCTGTTACTGCTGTCCACTCGAATTTGACCCCTTTCTGGGTTAATTCTGTGAGTAGCTTAGCGGTTTTCGAGAAATCTTTAATGAATTTCCGGTAATAACCGACTAGTCCGAGGAAGGATTGAACTCCTTTTACGTCTCTCGGCACCGGGAATTCCCTTACAGCTTCTAGTTTCTGGGAATCCGCACGCACTCCCTCTTCGGGAATAATGTGGCCGAGGTACTGCGTTTCCTTTCGCAGGAATTGGCACTTGCTAGGTTGCACGGCCAATTTTGCCTCCCTCAGCTGCTGTAGCACCTCCCGCAGCCTGTCGTTATGTTCCTTGAAGGTTTTACCATGTATCACGATGTCGTCGAGGTACACATAGCATTTAACTCCCTGCAGTCCTGCCAACGCTGAGTTCATCAGCCTCGGAAAGGTCGGTGGCGCGTTCTTTAGTCCAAATGGCATGCGGTTGTATTCGAAATGACCCTGCGGAGTGGAAAATGCAGTTTTCTCCTTATCTTGCTGCGCTATCGGAATTTGGTGAAATCCCGAGGCGAGGTCCAGGGTCGTATAATATCGGGCTCGTCCCAGCTGGTCCAGTATCTCTGTGATGTTGGGCAGAGGGTATGAATCCCCGATGGTGGCTTCGTTTAACTTTCGAAAATCCACTACTACTCTCATTTTCCTTACTCCGGCGGCGTCTGGTTTCTTCGCCACAACCAACAGTGGCGCATTCCACTGACTTCTGCCGGGCTGTACTATGCCTTCTGTGAGCATTTCACTCGTCTGCCTTTCAACTTCCTTTTTGTGGGTTTCCAGTAGCCTATATGGGTGCACCTTAATGGGCTGCACCCCTTCCTTAAGGGGAATCACGTGCTGTACCATGGGCGTGCATGGCAGCTTGTCCCCTGGCAGATGGAATACATCTTCGTACTCCCTTGTAATCTCATCGAGCGCTTCGCGCTCCTCTTTATTGAGATGTTCCGAGTTGAGCTCTTGAGCTAGTCGCGCTAGGCGGTCGGCCCCTCGCTCCGCGCTGACGGTGCATACTTCGGGCGTCGCAACCTCGGGACCGTGACCCACTGCCGTTATCTCCAGCGGCTCGAGTTCCACCACGGGGCGTTGTACCTCAACAGCCTGCTCTATGGTGTTTATCAGACTTACTGCACAGCTACTACTATGCGGGGGCGTGATGCAGGCTCCCATAATTACTCCGTTTCCGAGTTCCATTTTCGAGAGTAGTCCGATGAATTTACTCTTTGTTGAGGCATACGCGACGGTCTCGCTGCGTGGCGGCAGGAGCATCTTGACCGATCCATCCAAGAGCGGCATGCAGTGTCCGTACAGTTTAAGCATTTCGCCGTGCAAGATATCTGCCTTATGACGATTAATGAAGTCCATTCCGAGCAGTCCGTTGACTCTCAGTGGCACGGTGTTCGGAACAATGTAAAACCAATGCTCTTCATTTAGAGCCGGTGTCTCAAGCCCGATTTTGGCGATTCCTAGTGGCGTAAATTTTGCGCCCGCCACCCCTGGCAGCTCGACTGTGCAGTCCTTTACCATGGTCTCTGGTTTGAGACAATCTTCTTTGATAATGCTGCATTGCGCTCCGGTGTCTGCCTTAAGCGTGAGTACCCCGGTCACGGCCAACGGTGCGATGATATCGAAGTCGCTCGCAGTGGCACTTGACGCCGGCAACGTTACCTGTAGTAGTTGTAGAGTCGTTTTCTTTAGCTGGGGTGCAGGTCTTTGCTGGGCTGTTAGAGTAGTCAGTCTCATCGTTCCCAGTAGGCGGATGTCTGTGTTCGCTCGACTAGTTCCTGCTGTTACAGTTGTTTTTTTCATCTTGTCCCCTGAGTCCTTCTGACGTTGGGGCTGCTTTGACATCTGAGCTGACTCGCTCTTGTTTTGCGCCAGTCTCTTTCTGCAGTCCTTCCACACGTGGCCCTTCTTCTGACAGTAATTGCATATGATGTCTACGTTGTGTATGGACTTATTTTCGCAAGGCATTGGCAAACTCACTCTTCCCGATTTCTGGGTGCAGTCACGAGCCATGTGTCCAGCTTTTCTGCAGGTGCAACGATTTTCTCCTTGCCGGGATGGTGCGCCTAGGGACCTTCTGGGGTTGCTTAGTGCTCCACCTACCCCTCTCTTTGGTTGCACCATGTTGGTTATCTCTATAGCCCCTGCCACAGAGTCATGCGGCGTTTGGTAATTTCTCGCGCGTACCAGCACTTGCACCTGGCCGTGCAGGCCGTTTTCGAAGTTAGCCTGTGCGCTTCGTCAGTTGACACTCTCGACGGTGATCTTCTGATCCTCTGTTTTCAACGGTTCACAGCGTATTTCGGCGGTGTCTACCGTAATTCTCTCCGTTCTTGCCGCGTAGGCGGCGATGTCTTCGTTCTGTCCCTGCCGGAGGGAGCTGAACTCCATTTGCAACGCGGCCAGGTACTTCCGTTGTCCGTATAACGCTTCCAACTCGCTCCTGAGTTGCGCCACGGTACTGATGGTTTTGTGCTGCAGTTGTCTTGCTGCCGCACCTTCTAATTTGCTCATGACGATTAATTCGAGGAGGGTGTCATGCTCCTCCTCGGCTACCCTGCGAAAAATCGTCTCCCAGAACTTTAAGAAGAGCGGCAATGCCTTTGCGTCTTTGCCGTCGAACGTTTTCACCATTTTTATTCCGAGGCTGCGACTGAGCATATTTGAGGGCCTCTGCGTCTCCTCGAACCGCGTGCGTCTCGGGGGCCGTACGGGGGGCGGATGGTTTTCTATCCCTGCTCCTCCTAACCGTTGCTGAAACTCAGCTATTTGCTCTCTTAGGGAGCGGATGAGCTCGTATTCATCCGCACCTACCTCGTTTAACGTATCCGCCAAGTTTCGTCTTGCTGACGGTGTTTCAGCCCCCTGGAGTTCGCGATCGAGTTCGCGTTAGCTTTGCTCATGCTCGCGCTGCAGCCTTTCGCACTGCCGCCGAGCTCTTACCAAATCACGGTGGCTCCGGTCGATCGCCTCTAACCGATCTTGTACTCTTGAAGTCACCGACCGTGCTGTCGTACCGGTAGTTGTCGGAAAACCTACGCGATCTATCGTTTGCATGCTTTCGAATTCCCGCTCATCCACGTCCTCGTCTAGGTGTTCAGGCGTTCGTTCGCTAGTAGCCATATTGAATACGTCGTCGCTACCTATACTACTGTTATCGCGAAACGCCGCACCCTTGAGTGGGCTTACGCCGAACTCGGCGTCCAGTCCGGCTGCGACGGCCTCTTGCCGGTCGGCGGGGATTAGACCCGGCGGCGAGAGCTCTGTTAACGCCCTGCGCGCTTCGTACACGATTTCCCTCACGGCGGCAGCTAAACCGGCTGTGGAGTCGACCCCTTCGCTTGGCATCGTAGTTCCTAACGAATTGACTCTACGTTTCGGTTTCGCTCCCCTAAATATCAGCATGTTGCTAATTTCGCGGCGAACAAAAACTACAAAATATACCCACAAAATCTCGACAGAAATATCTCTAGTGGAATATATATATATTTTTGGGATTTTCAAATATCTGTCCTAACCGGCTTTGGTTTATATCGGCAATATGTATTAGTATAACGTAACCGCCACTTACAGAAGGATGATCTGGTAGATGGTCCTCTCCATGGCGATGTTCTCCGGTGCTGTCGACTTGGTGTCCTGCAGCTTTTTTTTGTTGATGGTCTTTGACGTCTTTCTTGACGCTGTTGCCCTGCTTCTTCGCTGGTTCCTGGGTTCGTCCTTAGTGCGTCGCCAATGGTTGCACGACGGCTTCTGCTCGAGTAGCTGCTTCGCGTACTCGGTTGCACACTTTGTGCGGTTCACCGCGACTTGACGTGATACCGTCAATCGGGACTTTAAACGGTTGACCGATAAGTCATCCCGCACCGACGTTCACTTCGCGTCTTCGCGTTAGATTCGTCGGGTTTTACGAGCTACACCGGCGTCCTTTGCACGAGTCGTAGTCGTCACTTCAGAGTATTCTTAACTTTGTCCAAAACACTTTTTGTCCAAATAAATCACGTATCACTTAACTTCAGCAGATCCCACCGCTGCCACCAAATGTTATGCCGGTACCGGGTAATGAGATTATTCGGTATTCGGTATAATATTAAAAAGTTAATAATTTTTTTTGGGATCGTTTGCCGATAAGGAGATGAATCTCGAGTAAAAGTTGAAAACGCGAATTTATATAAAAGGAAGTATTTATAATCGGCAACGGTAACTTTCCGTTGTCTATTTAATTGTCAAAGTAGGAAGTATCAGGAGTACAAATTGAAAATGCGGGATTTTTTTCTATTTTTGAACGTTTATTCTGAAAAAATGGTAACAAATGAATTATTCAAAGTATTGTCCATCGCTAGCCACAACTTTTTCCCATCTTTCTGGCAATTTACGGATACCGTCGCGAAAAAATTCGGCCGGCTTGGCTGCTATCCAGTCATCGACCCATTTTTGGGCTTCTTCGTAAGAATGGAAGCGCTGGTCAGCTAGGCCATGTGTCATCGATCGGAAAAGGTGGTAATCGGAAGGAGCAATATCTGGGCTATACGGCGGGTGGGGTAAGACTTCCCATTTCAGCGTTTGTAGGTATGTTTTGACCGGCGCTGCAACATGTGGCCGAGCGTTGTCATGTTGCAAAATTACTTTGTCGTGTCTTTGCTCGTATTGTGGCCGTTTTTCTTTGAGTGCGCGGCTCAAACGCATCAATTGAGTTCGGTATAGTGCTCCTGTGATGGTTTCGTTCGATTTCAATAGCTCATAATACACCACACCCAGCTGGTCCCACCAAATACAGAGCATGAGCTTGGCGCCGTGAATATTTGGTTTGGCCGTCGATGATGATGCATGGCCGGGGTAACCATATGATTTTTTGCGCTTCGGGTTATCGTAATGGATCCACTTTTCATCACCAGTGACAATGCGATGCAAAAAACCCTTCCGTTTTTGCCGTTCGAGCAGCAGTTCGCATGCAAAAAAACGGCGCTCGACGTCTCTCGGCTTCAGCTCATACGGCACCCAATGTCCTTGCTTTTGGATCATTCCGAGGGCTTTTATACGATGGGAAATGGCTTGTTGTGTCACTCCCAATGAATCTGCGAGCTCTTGTTGAGTTTGACACGAGTCTTCATTGAGTATTGCCTCCAATTCAGCATTCTCAAACTTTTTCACTTGGCCCGGCCGCTCTTTGTCCTCAACGTCAAAATCACCACTTCTAAACCGCACAAACCATCTCTCGCACGTTGAAACCGATGGAACATGACTCGGATAAGCCTCGGAGACCAATCGATGTGCTTCAGCAGCACTTTTCTTCAAATTAAAGAAGTAAATTAAAACTTCCCGCAAATGCTGTTTTGTTGGCACGAAACTCGACATATTGAGAGCTCAAAAAAACTATGAATTTGACACTGCGACAAATTGACACATACTGAAAATTAAAGCTATAAGACGTAGCTTTGACATGAACATAGTCACAGTACTGCCTGATGCGTATAGCGTTAGTAACGCCATCTGTTATCAAACCCGCATTTTCAATTTGTACCCCTGATACAATAATACGTTGTTTCGAGTATTTCACGAGGAACCAACCGTTCTCTGTTGAGTTTAAATTAATTCTGCTTTCAGTAAAGCAGTTAGCAACTGCGTTTGCTAAAAACCCTTATTCGGCAGCTTTAGCTTTAGCCAATCGTAGATCGCCTAGCGAGTCGCCTCATGCTGCGTCGGCGTCTACCTCGCATCCTGTCTTGTATGACAGCTATCTTTCAGAATTCCATCTCTAGCTGTGTTCGCTAAGGAATATTCCTGAGAATACGTGAAGAGGAATATTCCGCGACACACCAATTGTAATATCTTGAGTCGCTTGTCGTTCTGGCGGTCTCCGTATAACACCGCATAATGTTATCACATGATCGATAATGGCAAAGATAAAAATGTTTTAAATGAAGAAATCGATATATCTGTGAATGTCAACATAACTTTATGAGTTCTGACCATGTGAATGTATTGTCGTAAAACTTCGATTAATATGATGTATACAATGAATGTATATGAAGTCTCACGAATTCGTTAAATGTTATGATAGTTAAATGAGTCTCGAGGGACATTTTTCCATTGTTGTGCCCAGAGAAGAACATATTATCATCCGAATTACTAAATAAACTGAATAATGTGAAATAAAAATAAAATAAATTTTTACATTTTGTAAAATTTCATACAGCGGCTAAGATTTCATAGATTATGGATTTTCTTTTAAGTTAAACTTCTTTAGCGAGGGTAACGCCGAAAAGATGTTTCGTGGAAAAGAAACGACACCAAAAAGAGAGGCATAAAAATCTTTTATGTCGGTATGTAAACATTGAATAACTTTGACATTTATCAACCGATTGACTTGAGTCGACATGTTTTTGAAACGTTAATTCAGTATAATTTTAACCATGAATCGCTACACACCGAAACAACATGCCGAAATAGTGACGCTGTACATTGAACATAGTCGTTCAGTTGTGTTAACTCAACGTGCATATCGTCGAAAATATCGTGAACAACAAGCACTGTCTGACAACACTATTCGTCGTTCCGTGTCGAATTTTGTTGAGCACGGGACAGTGGGAGATAGTCCACGTGCCGTTAGTCAACGCCCATGACGTTCCAATGAACTGGTTGAAGCGGTAAGAGAGAGTGTTGCCGAGAACTCACATATGTCGTATCATCACCACGCTCAGCATTTTGGCGTCGGTGGAACCACTTTGCGGCGCATTTTGAAGGAAGATTTGCATTTGTTTCCATATAAAGTGTAATTGACTCAAAGAATATTGCCGACAGACCGTCCACGTCGCTTGGAATGCGGCTAAACAGTCGCTCGAATGGTTGACACTGAACTTGATTTTTGGAAGCAAATTTTGATGATTGACGAGGCCCATTTCACACCCTCTGGCGTTGTTAACAAGCAAAATCGCTGCATTTGGGGAACGGAGAATCCACACGAGATCCATGAAACACCATTGCATGACCAAAAAATGACTGTCTGGGCCGGCGTTTGCGCCAAAACCATCATTGGGCCATTTTTCTTCAGAGAAGGCGAAACAGTCGATAGGAATCGATATCGGTGGATGTTGGCTCATTATGTCGGCCCGCAAATGTGTGAAAAGGGTCTTGACGGTTTCTGATTTCAACAAGATGGTGCGCCATGGTACACTGCAAATCAAACAATGCAGTTTCTGCAACAAAAATTCCCTGGACGTGTGATGTCAACAAATGGCGACATTGACTGGCCACCCAGATCTCCAGATTTGTCCCCTCCGTACTTCTTTTTTTGGGGTTATTTGAAAAACAAAGTGTACGCCAACAAGCCTCAGACCATTGACGAGCTCAAGGCAAACATTCGTGCCGAAATCATCGCTATACCGCCCGAGATGCTCGAAAAAGTGATGGAAAACGCAGCAAAAAGAGCACATTTTGCTATGGCCAATAAAGGGGGCTACTTGATTGATGTTGTATTCAAAAACTAGTTCAAATAAATTGTAAAGGACCAAATTGAATAAAAATACTTCGTATATGGCAACCGGTTTTTTTTTTTAAGTTATTCAATGTGTTGTAACATAGTTACATGCGCTAGCGTATTTTTATTATTCCGAACGGCTATAAGAGCCGGAATTATTTTCGGAAGCAACGAGTACAGCGGACGCTAGGCCACCGAACCCAGACTCAGCGTAATAACAGGTGACGTCACGCCTCCGGAATCCGCTCGTTGCCGAAAACAGCAGGTCAGCGACCAGCTGGCCTTGCTCGGCGGCGAGGGAGAGACGGGGGGGGGGGGGGGGGGTCGACAACGTCGTAGCTCGCATAATCGTTAGAATTTGGCACATTTTAAGATCCAAGCCACTGATGACGTAGAGGGGACCAGGTTGCGAGGAAAGTCTATAAAAGAGCCTGCGTGGAAAGGAAGTCTCTCTTGGTTCAAGTTTCTGCCGACCTGACATTTTCTTTTGCACTAGTCTCTGAAATTAACAACGAAGTGTTTATTCTTAAAGAAGTAAAAGTTCGAGAATCAAGTAAAATAACCTTTCGGTAAAATCCGTGATTTCGGAGTTAAGAAACGAAACTGAGACGGTGGTAACAGTGTCTGGGGAAGGAGGATCGGACAGGAGAGTTATTTAAATAAATTAGAAGAAAAATAATCAGTCGATAGGTTTAATGTGATATAGATTTAGAAGTGGGTAGGCTTAAAATGAATAGGATTAAGTGGATAAATCAGGTATAGAAAATTAAGTGAATAGAATTAAGCAAGTAGTATTTAAGAAAATGAAATTAGATCGTGTGGTCTTTAAGGGGTTATACGCAGTTATAATTTTGAAAAAATCGATTTTTTTTATTGCATCTTTGTAATGTACATATATTCAAAAGTATACACACAAAATTTCAAGTCGATCCGAGCAAAACTTTCGGAGGTATACCTATATATGTAGAGACGCCTCGGCGCGTTTGAAAGTAGGTGGGACAGAGGCTCAAGTGGCAACTGCTTACCTGGACCGTTGCTCCTTTTATATACCTGTGTATTGTTATTCTTATACATTGTGTGAGAGTGTAGTAGTGTTTTCCAATTTACGAAGACCTCAGCAGCGAGACATTATTGGAACGATGTGTAGGCGACTTTACACAAAATAATAACGAGAGTTACAACCAAATCATCTGGAAAATTACGCCGAAAATCATTCCGAGTGGCTCAAAAATTGTTGAAATGGCCGCAAATATTGCCGCCGGTATGTTTAATGAAGGTTCAATTTCACTTTTGTACCATATGAATGCAATGGGACTGTCTTTGGGGCCCAATGTGCATGCACATGTACAAAAGGAGGACAAAGAGCGCGTTACGCTATCCGAGCGCAGAGCGCACGAAGCGACACGAGAGGGAAGGATGGCTCGAAGACAGCACTAAATTGAATTGCTGGAGGCTGCTGAAGGAATGGAGGGTTTATTATATGGCCCTGGAATAGAGGACACCATGTAAGTTGAAAAAAATTTTTTTTTCTATGTGTGAACCGGTTTTGAAACTTTAAACGCGTTTTTCTGAAAACAGCATTTTTCAAGTCGGTGTACACGATAGCTCAAAAACGGCTTGTTCGATCGGTCTAAAATTTTAACACAATCTTCTTAGATACATTTTCTAGTAATTAATCGTTCCTTTTGTCAATCCGATACTTATTTTCCATTTTATGAACAATTTAAGGCCAAATTTTACATAAAAAATCGAAACCATTTTGTGAAAATTCAATATTTTGATTAGCCGAACGATTAATTACTAGATAATCTAATATATTAAAGAAATTTGTTTGGTTTTTTGATTTCAGATAATCCAATCTTGAGTTACGATGTACACCGTAAATCGTCTTTTTTTAGAGGAGGTTCCGGAAATCGCCTGCAGCGCCCTCTATAATCAACATTTTTATAAATAAAAAATTTGTTTACGTTCTTGAAGGATGCTTTTATAACCACAAAAATTTTCAATTCAATAAATTCAAAAGTCTCTTCAGGATAAATCCTTGGAAAATCGTCTTTTTTTTGCCTCATGACTGCGTATAACCCCTTAAACCAGCTCTATAGACTAAAATTATACGAGCATGCGAGTGGAAGAGGGACAACGAAGAAGTGAGACAAGTGTAACAGAGAGAGATTATAAACAGAGGTGAGACAGTTTGTCAGAGAGCGAGTTCAATCCGTGTGGCTGCGTATGTGTGTGTGGAACTTACTGGATCAATACCAACGTATCGACACGTAACAGGTATTCGAGCTGGAATATAGCGAGAATTTGTGTACGCGCAATACGAAAATAATGTAAAAATAATCGACGGAATTACCGAATTTCAATGCATCATCCGAGGTATCAGTGGCCAGAAACTAAGATTGACATTTTTATGAACTTATTTTTTTTCTTGTTAATAAACCCTACTCTCACTCACCTCGAAGTCTAACATTAATTAGTCCTGTGTTCGAGCCCGAATTCCCTACGAAATATAAAAATAATTGTTGACGATAAAAATTACCGTTACAGTTTACATACTGTAACGTGGCAGAATATTCAGGCTACGTCCTCCTCGCTCGACGGCTACCAGCACGATGGCACAGGGCTGTAGGGGATGATTTTCGTGTTTTATTTTATTCTTTATTTTTATTTATTTTTTCTTGTTTTATTTTTTATTATATATAATGCGATGTGTACGACCGAGGGACGGAGATAGAGTACGAAGAAGAGGAGAGCAACACATCCCACAGCGGAGGCCTTCAGGATTTGGTCTTTTATCTGGACTGATATTTCACATCTTTCCCTGTCGGGATATATCGTTGTCCTGCGTGACGTACCAAATGATACGCGGCTTTCTATCCTCAGCCGCCGTTGACCCACGGAAATCTATATATCTCAAGGGGTCATCTGCTGGACTACGCAACGTTGGTACTGTCTGTCGCTAATTAATACATCGTCCAGCTGAGGCGCTAGTCGCGGTCATCGTGCGACACAGGTTCCCCCAATTAACCGAGTTTGGCGGGTTGAGTGAGGATCATAGTTCACAGGCACGCGTGCCGGCAGGACCTCAGGGCTTTTTCCCGGTGACCGTCGAGCGAACAAGACGTAGCGTATATTGTATCTGTGTCCCGCTCTACTTTTGGCATCACGCAAACTACTATCGAGGCTAGGAAGAGTAGCGTTGTCTCTCTCAAACACAAGGCGGAAACGAGCATTTTACTAGCCGCCACTGTACGAAAAGAAATCAAGGAGGGAATCTTTCGATGTCTTTTCGAGGTTTCCCGGATTATTTTATTATTTTATCATTCAATTTGTTGACTATAAATTTCTTCGAGCTTGGCCACACCTGCAACTCTGGTACACCGCATGCAGAGTATTAATTTGTATCGGGAACCGCGGCGTCTATAGAGTGTAACCTTGAGGTCGTGTAACTGGTAGAAACCAGAAGAAAGTCTTAGTGTTAATTAATTGTTTTTTTGCTGATGGGTAAACCGTGCGCGAGTTAGGCCGTTATCCTGGTGTACTTTGTATTTGATAGCCTGTTTGTGTGGGATTGGAACGGGATAGACCGCGTCGCGGATTTTACCTAACAACTAACTTTAGTTTTATATGACTTAATTGATTTCTTTTTGTTTAAATTAGATTGACGTACGTTAATTAGCACACTTTATTTATTTTATTTATTTATTCTTTTCTTATTCCATCGAACAGTACTTTATCATTTTTTTCGTTTTGTATTCGGAAGTAGTGCGAGTTCGGCCGTCGTCGCGTCTATTGTACTTGGTCATGAGGGACTAGTACGGGCGGAAGCGTATCTCGTTGGCTTAAGCTGTTCGTTGATTTTATTATTTCTGTTATTATTTGTTGTATTGTTTATCGTTGTCATTATTATTATTCCGGACGTCAGTCATTTAATCAGGGTTTTCTCATTTTCATTTTATATAATTTGGAGGGTTTATTAATCATTGTTCTTTCTCGACTTATTAGCCGTTGCTGGCCTGCGATTTTCGAGATAGGAGATTGGAACTAGTCGAAGCTCACGTACGTAACCTCCCGACGTCCAGTTGTTATGGTTTTTGGATGTATGTGGGATTAGCCCGGGATAGGCCGTATCGCGAACTGTGCTTGGAGTCAACCTGTCATTTGACTTTGTCTGTGATCATTGTTCGAAATTTGCAACGAGCGTGATAGGCTATATAACATCTACAGTGTATGAGAGTGAGAGAGAGGACAGGATAATTATCCCAATTGCCAATTGGCACCGCCGAACTAATGATTAAAACTAAGATACCTAAATAGATTTAGAAAATTCTTAAAAAGAGAGACTAATTTTACGGAACATTTTATTTGAATTCTGAACCGATTGTTAGAAAATAAGAACTAGTCACTAGTTGGGTAGCATGCCAACAGAGCGCGCAAGAGTCGACGGCGCGTCTTTATAGGCTACGAGTTAGCCTCTCTATGTTTTTCGACTCTTTAATAGGCCTTCACACCTGTACTTTGTCTCTCCGATTTTCCGAGGTAACGCCGCAATTACGGCACAACTGTGCAATATATTAAATACACTGTTAAAACTTATCCGGTTCATATTTTTTGACAACCCTGCAATCCTCCTCTGCTTTAATAAAACGCAACACCGATGTTTATTGAAAATTAATGTTTGTTCGCCAGAAATAAAGAAGCTTGTAAGTCCCGTACCTGCTATTGTTGTCTAAGTTATTTATCGGTGCTATTTCATTAATTGGACTTTGGTTATTGTTCTTGTGTTGTGCCTTTATTGACGATATTTTATTGACTGTTTTTATTCATTGATTTGTATGACTTATTTTAATTGTTATGCCGGTACCGCGTAATTGGATTATTCGGTATTCGGTATAATATTTAAAAGTTATTATTTTTTTTAATCGATTGCCGATAAGGCGATAAATCTCGAGTTATCGATGAAAACGCGAATTTATATAAAAGGAAGTATTTATTATAGACAACGGTAACTTTCCGTTGTCTATTTAAAAGCCAATGTAAGAATGTACAATAATACGTTGTTTCGAGTATTTCACGAGGAATCAACCGTTCTCTGTTGAATCTAATTTAATTCTGATTTTAGTAAAGCAGTTAGCAACTGCGTTTGCTAAAATCCCTTAGTTGGCAGCTTTAGCTTTAGCCAATCGTAGATCGCCTAGCGAGTCGCCTCATGCTGCATCGGCGTCTACCTCGCATCCTGTTTTGTATGACAGCTATCTTTCAGAATTCCATCTCTAGCTGTGTCCGCTAAGGAATATTCCTGAGAATACGTGAAGAGGAATATTACGCGACACAATATAATTAATTGATTTCATTTGCATTTTATTCGAGAATAATTCTCGACTTGACAGTTCGAACCACCCACTCTGCTTCGAACAGCTGTAGCTAGCCTGGGTTAGTTAAGAGTAAATTAACGGAAAGAAAAATAGCTTGGGCCAGCTATAGGTAACGTGGTGCGTTGAGGCAAAAATTTACGTTACAATACCGACATAAAAGATGGCGCACCCTGTACAGTATTCGGTCTTCTCTTTGGGCGGTCCTTCGTACTCTTCCTCTATCATCTATGTGTTGTGTCGCGGAATATTCCTCTAACGTATTCTCAGGAATATTCCTTAGCGGACACAGTTAGAGATGGAATTCTGAAAGATAGCTGTCATACAAGACGGGATGCGAAGTAGACGCCGACGCAGCATGAAGCGACTCGCGAGGCGATCTACGATAGGCTAAAGCTAAAGCTGCCAACTAAGGGATTTTCGTGAAGACAGTTAGCAACTGCTTTACGAAAGGAGAGAATTAATTTCGACTTAGCAGAGAACGGTTGGTTCCTCGTGAAATTCTCGAAACAACGCATTATTGTACTTTCTTACTTTACTTCTAAATAGACAACGGAAAGTCACCGTTGCCTATAATAAATGCTTCCTTTTACATAAATTCGCGTCTTCATCGATAACTCGAGATCCATCTCCTTATCGGCAAACGATTCCGAAAAATAATAACTTTTTAATATTATACCGAATACCGAATAATCTAATTACCCGGTACCGGCATAACATTTGGTGACAGCGGTGGGATCTGCCGAAGTTAAGTGATTCGCGATTTATTAGGACAAAAGTGTTTTGGACAAAGTTGAGAATACTCTGAAGTGACGACTACGACGCGTGCAAGGACACCAGTGTAGTTCGTGAAAACCCGACTAATCTAACGCGAAGCGTGAAGTGAACGTCGGTGCGGGGTGACGTATTGGTCAACCGTTTAAAGTCCCGATTGACGGTGTCACGTCAAGTCGCGGAAAACCGCACAAAGTGTGCAACCGAGTACGCATAGCAGCTACTCGAAAAGAAGCCGTCGCGCAATCGTTGGCGACGCACCAAGGACGAACCCAGGAACCAACGGAGATACGGGTCAACGGTACCAGGGAGGACAACTGGACCAACCTTCGAGGAAAGCTAAGAGACAACGGGTCTACAGCACAGAAGGAACAGCACCCGAGGACATCGCAATGGAAAGGACCGTCTACCAGATCATCTTTCTGTAAGTGGCGGTTACTTTATACTCATACATAGCCAATAAACTGAAGCCAGTCAGGAAAAATATTTTGGAAAATTTGGAGAAAATATCTCTAGAAATTTTGTGAGCATATTTTAGAGTTTGTCCACCGCGAAACTAGCAACATGCCGATATTTAGGGGAGCGAAACCGAAACGTAGAGTCAATTCATTAGGAACTGCGACTCCCGGCGAAGGGGCAGACTCCACAGCTGGATTAGCTGCCACCGTAGGAGAAATAGTATACGAAGCTCGCAGGGCGTTAACAGAGCTCGCGCCGTCGGGACGAATCCCCACCGATAGGCAAGAGGCCGTCGCAGGCCGACTGGACGCCGAGTTCGGCGTAAACCCTCTCAGGGGCACGGCATTTCGAGATAACAATAGCATAGGTAGCGACGACGTATTCAATATGGCTACTGGCGAACGAACGCCTGAATACCTTGATGAGGACATGGATGAGCGGGAACTCGGAAGCTTGCAAACGATAGATCGCGTAGGTTTCCCGTCAGCCACCGGTACAACGGCACGATCGGTGACTTCGAGAGTACAAGATCGTTTAGAGGCGATCGACCGGAGCCACCGTGACTTGGTAAGAGCTCGACGGCAGTGCGAAAGGCTGCAGCGCGAGCACGAGCAAAGTCGACGCGAACTCGATCGCGAGCTACAGGGGGTTGAAACACCGTCAGCAAGACGAAACTTGGCGAGCACGCTCAACGAGGTAGGTGCAGACGAATACGAACTAATCCACTCCTTACGGGAGCAAATTGCCGAGCTCCAGCGACGGCTAGGAGGAGCTGGGATGGAGGACATCCCGCCCCCCGCGCTGCCCCCGAGACGAGCGCGATTCGAGGAGACGCAGAGGCCCTCAAACATGCTCAGCCTCAGTCTCGGAATAAAAATGGTAAAAACATTCGACGGCAAAGATTCAAAGGCATTGCCTCTCTTCCTAAAGTCCTGCGAGACGATATTCTGCAGGGTAGCAGAGGAGGAGCATGACACTCTCCTCGAGTTGATCGTTATGAGTAAGCTAGAGGGTGCAGCAGCAAGACAACTGCAGCACAAAACCATCAGCACCATGGCGCAACTCAGGAGCGAGTTGGAAGCGTTGTACGGACAACGGAAGTCCCTGGCCGCGCTGCAAATGGAGTTCAGCTCCCTCCGGCAGGGACAGAACGAGGACATCGCCGCCTACGCGGCACGGACGGAACGGATCACGGTAGACATCGCCGAAATACTCTGCGAGCCGTTGCAAACCGAGGATCAAAAGATTACCGTCGAGAGCGTCACACGACGAAGCGCACAGGCCAACTTCGAAAACGGCCTGCACGGCCAGGTGCAAGTGCTGGTACGTGCTCGAAATTACCAAACGTTGCATGACTCCGTGGCCGGGGCCATAGAGATAACCAACATGGTGCAGCCTAAGGGAGGGCTAGGGGGAGCGTCGAGCCACCCCAGAAGGTCCCAGGGCGCACCATCTCGGCAGAACGAAAATTGTTTCACCTGCGGGAACGCCGGACACTTGGCACGAGACTGCACCCGGAGATCGGGAAGAGTGAGCCTGCCAATGCCCAGTGAAAATAAGCCCATACACAACGTCGACATCGTGTGCAACTACTGCCAGAAGAAGGGCCACGTGTGGAGAGACTGTAGAAAGAGGTTATCGCTAAACCAGAGCGAACCCGCTCGGACGACACAGCAGCCCCAACGTTAAAAGGACTCGGAAGATAAGGAAAAAAAAACGACAGTAACGACGGGTACCGGTCGGAATAACACGGACACCCGCCCGCTGGCAACGATGAGGCTGAACACACTAACAGCCCAGGAAAAGCCCGCAATCAAGCTACAACTGCTACAAGTAACGTTGCCGGCGTCGAGTGCCACCGCCAGTGATTTCGATATTATTGCATCGCTGGCCGTGTCTGGGGTACTCACCCTCAAGGCAGACACCGGAGCCCAATGCAGCATCATTAAAGAAGACTGTCTCAAACCCGAGACTATGGTGAAAGACTGCAAAGTGGAATTACAAGGGGTGGCGGGAGAAAAATTTACTCCTCTAGGAATGGCGAACATCACGCTCGAGACGCCGGCTCTAAATGTAGAGCATTGGTTTTACATCGTTCCGAGCACCGTGCCGTTGAAGGTCAACGGACTGCTTGGTATGGACTTCATTAAACATCATAAAGCAGATATCTTGCACGGCGAAATGATTAAACTATACGGACATTGCATGCCGCTTTTAGATGGTTCGGTGAAGATGACCCTGCCGCCACGCAGCGAGACCGTCGCTTACGCCGCGACCAAGAGCAAATTTATCGGACTGCTCTCTAAAATGGAACTCGGAAAAGGAGTAATAATGGGAGCCTGCATCACGCCGCCGCACGGTAGCAGCTGTGCAGTAAGTCTAATAAACACCACAGAGAAGGCTGTTGAGGTACAACGCCCGGTGGTGGAACTCGAGCCTCTAGAGATAACGGCAGTGGGTCACGGTCCCGAGGCCGCGACGCCCGAAGTATGCACCGTCAGCGCGGAGCGAGGGGCCGACCGCCTCGCGCGACTAGCTCAAGAGCTAGACGCACGAAATCTCAATAAGGAAGAGCGCGAAGCGCTCGATGAGATCACGAAAGAATACGAAGACGTGTTCCACCTCCCGGGGGACAGGCTGCCATGCACGCCTATGGTAGAACATGTGATACCCCTTAAGGAGGGGGTGCAGCCCATTAAGGTGCACCCATACAGGCTGCCCGAGACCCACAAGAGAGAAGTGGAGAGGCAGACCCGCGAAATGCTTGAGGAAGGCATTGTCCAACCTAGCCGGAGTCAATGGAACGCCCCGCTGCTGGTTGTAGCGAAGAAACCTGACGCAGCCGGAGAGAGAAAAATGCGCGTAGTAGTGGACTTTCGGAAGCTGAACGAAGCCACCATCGGAGACTCGTACCCACTGCCTAATATCACCGAGATATTGGACCAGCTGGGAAGGGCCCGATACTATACGACCTTGGATCTCGCCTCTGGATTTCATCAAATCCCGATGGCAAAGCAAGACAAGGAAAAGACCGCATTTTCCACACCACAGGGCCATTTCGAGTATAACCGAATGCCTTTCGGACTCAAAAACGCCCCACCGACCTTCCAGAGGTTGATGAACTCCGCGCTGGCAGGACTACAGGGCGTCAAATGCTATGTGTACTTAGACGACATAGTAATTCACGGCAAAACCTTCAAGGAGCACAATGACAGGTTACGAGAGGTACTGCAGCGGCTAAGAGAAGCCAGATTAGCAGTGCAACCGAGCAAGTGCCAGTTCCTGCGCAAGGAAACGCAGTACCTCGGCCACATCATATCCAAAGAGGGCGTACGTGCTGATCCGCAGAAACTGGAAGCAGTAAGGGAATTCCCAGTACCGAGAAATATAAAAGGAGTACAATCTTTCCTCGGACTAGCTGGCTACTATCGAAAATTCATCAAGGACTTCTCGAGAACCGCGAAGCCACTCACAGAATTAACCCAGAAAGGGGTCGAATTCGAATGGACCGCAGTAAGAGACGCTGCCTTCGAAGAACTGAAGACAGCCCTTACCACAGCACCGATACTGCAGTATCCAGACTTCACGAAGCCGTTTGTTGTAACGACAGATGCCTCAGACAGGGCGCACGGCGCAATCTTATCGCAAGGCAAGATCGGGGACGATTTGCCCATATGTTACGCGAGCCGCACCATGTCAAAGGCCGAGCTCAATTATACAACCACGGAAAAAGAGCTACTCGCCATAGTTTGGGCTCTCGCTCAATTTCGACCATATATTTATGGTACGCGTTTCACGGTAGTGACGGACCACCAACCGCTCACCTGGCTGTTCGGAGTAAAGGACCCAGGCTCGAGATTAATGCGTTGGAAAATTGAATTAGCCGAACACGAATTTAACGTTGAATATAAGGCCGGAAAGCGTAATACAAACGCCGATGCGTTAAGTCGTATATTCGCTACTACGAGGACCCAAGCAAGAGCTAGGAACGAAGCCCGTGAGTCGGAAGAGGACAGCACGACGGGGCAAGTAGGCACAACGAAAGACCGCACAAAGCGGACAGCCGAAGATACCCCGTATAGCCATGGTAGCTCGCTGGAGCGAGAGGTCAAGCTCGCCCGCGAGCGAGACGAGGACAGCAAGCGCCCGGGTACGGACAGCCACACAAAGCGGAGAGCCGAGAATACCCCGGGCCAGCCTAGCAACGCGGCAGAGAGAGAGGCCGCTCTGGCCAATGCGCCAGAAGAGGACAGAGAGATTCGCAGCGTGCCTGCAGAACGCTCTACTGAACCCCACAGCCCCGCCGAAAAGCCGTGCGGACGGGGAAGGGGTAGACCACGCAAGCTACATACGCAGGCCACTTGTAAGACTGCGAGCACCGCTGACAAGGACAGAGCGGGCCCAGCACAGTATGGCGGACCCGCGAAGCGCGGAAGGCCGCGAAAGGCGAACGTTGCAAGGCCGCTCGAGAGAGAGAGCGACCCAACGGCGGAGCCACCGGTGGGCACACCGAGCGAAGAAATTGCGGACAGAGCACCGCAAAGGCCTGCTGAGGAAGCGCGGCACGGAGGGGCCCGTAGCCCGCGAACTTCCAGCAGCACAGAAAAAGACAGCGTTATGAAAGAGTGCAGCGACTGCCGCAGTGGCGTAGCCGCTCCCTCCTTCGAAGACCGCCTGAAAATCATAAAAGAATACCACGACACCCCCTTAGGAGGGCATCAGGGTATCAGGCGTACGCTGCATTGGATCCGGACCAAGTACGACTGGCCTGGCATAAGAAGGGACTTAGAAAAATACATAACATCGTGCGAATCCTGCCAGAAAAATAAAATCGGGAAAAGGGAACGAGTACCAATGGTGGTAACAGACACCCCATCGAGGTCGTTCGAAAAAGTTGCGGTCGACATCGTAGGACCATTACCGGAAAGCGTCAACGGGAAAAAATATATACTTACTATCCAAGACGTACTTACCAAATACAGCGCAGCAATTTCACTACCGAACCAAGAGGCTCCGACAGTAGCAAAAGCGCTCGTAGAAGAATTGATTTGCCGGCACGGGACACTGGAAATAATATTATCGGATCAAGGCACGAATTTCCTCAGCTCGACCTTCAGAGAGATGTGTCGACTGCTCCGAATCAAGAAGATACAAACGACTGCATACCACCCAGAGTCAAACGGCGCGCTAGAAAGATCGCATCGCACCCTCGCTGAATACCTGAAAAATTTCATAAACGAGGACCAAGGAAATTGGGACGAGTGGCTGCCATACGCGATGTTCACGTACAACACCACTCCACATACAGGGACCGGATTGTCACCCCATGTTTTGGTGTACGGACGCGAAGCGGATTTACCGACCGCCGTGAAGCAGGAGCCCCGCCGCACCTATGCATACGACGACTACGTCCAAGAGTTACGCGAACGATTACGCGCCGCATGGACTGTAGCACGAGAGAACCTGGAAGGCGCGAAACGACGGTCGAAGACTATATACGACCACGGCGCACAGGTGCAGGAGTACCGCGTCGGCGAACGCGTACTCCTCCGCGACGAGACGGTGCGCAGGGGGCGGTCGGCCAAACTGACCCCGAAGTGGACGGGACCCCACGAGATAGTAGAAGCGAGGCCTCCCGTCAACTACGTCGTCCAGAAGGGACGGAAGACTCAGGCGGTCCATGCTAACCGCCTGAAACTATTTAACGATCATTAAAGGTTAAATAAAACTAAATAAAAGAGGGTTAGGAGCTCCTCGGAGCGCAAGGTAAGGAGATTCAATAAAGTTGGAAACTTTTAAATAAAGAGAATATAATTAAACTTTTGAATAAATGTTATAACTGAGAAAATAATATAATTAAACAAAGACGGTCCCGCAAGCAGGGCAAGTAGAGAGCGGCTCCTCAGCGAAGAGCCGGCGCAGCCCGACGAAATCGTAATAAGGCTCCTCGTCGCCGAGCCACGGCCCCAGGCCCCAAAGACAATAAACCGCCCGGCGGTTGTTTTGGCGGCGACGGCGCGTAGCCGCGCGCTCCTGGAGCTCGTCGGACAGCCAGCGCCGATTAGGCTTTGGTACCACGACCAGGCAGCTCTGAAAATAAAAATGAAAATTAAAATAAATAAGAATTTTATGGAAACATTAAAAATTCCAAGCAAGGTAAGGAGAGTACTTACAATTAGCTCCATTACCGCGGGAGTTACGTCGTCCCCCCTACAGAGGACTGCCCCGTAGGGCGAGGCCCTGGAAACTCGGAAAAGTACTGTAGACATAATGCTGGTCGGGTAGTTCGAACAAGAATGAGCCAAAGGGCCCTCGGGCGAAACTCGCGAGACTGCAACGAAAGAGGGAGAACTCACGCTTTCCTCCCCTCGTCTGATTGTATCAGGAGTACAAATTGAAAATGCGGGATTTTTTTCTATTTTTGAACGTTTATTCTGAAAAAATGGTAACAAATGAATTATTCAAAGTATTGTCCATCGCTAGCCACAACTTTTTCCCATCTTTCTGGCAATTTACGGATACTGTCGCGAAAAAATTCGGCCGGCTTGGCTGCTATCCAGTCATCGACCCATTTTTGGGCTTCTTCGTAAGAATGGAAGCGCTGGTCAGCTAGGCCATGTGTCATCGATCGGAAAAGGTGGTAATCGGAAGGAGCAATATCTGGGCTATACGGCGGGTGGGGTAAGACTTCCCATTTCAGCGTTTGTAGGTATGTTTTGACCGGCGCTGCAACATGTGGCCGAGCGTTGTCATGTTGCAAAATTACTTTGTCGTGTCTTTGCTCGTATTGTGGCCGTTTTTCTTTGAGTGCGCGGCTCAAACGCATCAATTGAGTTCGGTATAGTGCTCCTGTGATGGTTTCGTTCGATTTCAATAGCTCATAATACACCACACCCAGCTGGTCCCACCAAATACAGAGCATGAGCTTGGCGCCGTGAATATTTAGTTTGGCCGTCGATGATGATGCATGGCCGGGGTAACCATATGATTTTTTGCGCTTCGGGTTATCGTAATGGATCCACTTTTCATCACCAGTGACAATGCGATGCAAAAAACCCTTCCGTTTTTGCCGTTCGAGCAGCAGTTCGCATGCAAAAAAACGGCGCTCGACGTCTCTCGGCTTCAGCTCATACGGCACCCAATGTCCTTGCTTTTGGATCATTCCGAGGGCTTTTATACGATGGGAAATGGCTTGTTGTGTCACTCCCAATGAATCTGCGAGCTCTTGTTGAGTTTGACACGAGTCTTCATTGAGTATTGCCTCCAATTCAGCATTCTCAAACTTTTTCACTTGGCCCGGCCGCTCTTTGTCCTCAACGTCAAAATCACCACTTCTAAACCGCACAAACCATCTCTCGCACGTTGAAACCGATGGAACATGACTCGGATAAGCCTCGGAGACCAATCGATGTGCTTCAGCAGCACTTTTCTTCAAATTAAAGAAGTAAATTAAAACTTCCCGCAAATGCTGTTTTGTTGGCACGAAACTCGACATATTGAGAGCTCAAAAAAACTATGAATTTGACACTGCGACAAATTGACACATACTGAAAATTAAAGCTATAAGACGTAGCTTTGACATGAACATAGTCACAGTACTGCCTGATGCGTATAGCGTTAGTAACGCCATCTGTTATCAAACCCGCATTTTCAATTTGTACCCCTGATAGATTAATCGCGGCAAGGTATGGACAAACCACAGCCACACCGCGTACAGCCGACTACCTCGTCAGCACTTTTGCCAGCACTCCGGGCATCTACTACGAGAACATAGGGAGCCTTACAATAATTCAATCGACGTGGCGACTGATAATCAGGCTGGACCTCGCTGCACTACTGCACCGAGAGGGGGAGATAAGCGAAAGCCTACAACGTCTGACGGAGCTGTGCGAAAGCGAAACTCGCGCCAACGATATATGCCCCGTCATAAGCGACTCGGTTCCGAGAATGAAGAAAAGAATAGAGACAGGAATACTGACCATATTCGACCTCCTCGGGACGCGCCCCGTCAGAGTGCGCCGAGGATTGGTAGATGGCCTCGGAAGCATAATCAAAGCCATCACGGGAAACATGGATGCCACCGACGCAAAGGAACTACACGAAGAGATAACGCGCCTGGAGGCGTCCCACCAGACCCTGAAGGAAGGATTAAAAAATCAAATACAAGTCATAAAAACCACGCTCTGCTTATTTAATGAAAGCGCGCAACACATACAGGCTAACGAACAGACCCTGCTGTCCCTGATGCAGCATATCAACCGCACGCTTAACAGCGAAGTATACTACATAGAGAGACGCCAACACTTGGACGAGACGCTCAACGCGATAAGTATTGCGGTCAAAGCATTACTCGGCGACGTACAGGAGCTAGTGTGGCTGGTGGACGATATAGCTAGCGGTAAGGCCCGAGCAAGGTTCCTGCCGCCACGCACACTCGCTAGGCACCTCGTAGAGGCACTACCACACCTACCGTCGGGCAGTAGTTTCCCGGTCGCAATAGCACCTGACCAAGTGTCAACACTTATGCGACTGGCCGATACCAGGGCTTACAGCGAAGGCAACGCAGTGGTACTCGTGCTGGACATACCGCTGATCGGGCAGCAACGATATAGTATGCAAAAAGTATACCCCATACCCACGCGAGCGGACAATGGCAGGCACTACTACATAGAAGCGACCGAGTCCCACTTGGTAATAGATATAGAGAATCGCAAGTATCTAAGGATGACATACGATGACATAAAAATTTGCAAGGTACTGGGCAAATCGTACATTTGCCCACCAACACACCCTACTATGCCGGTCACACGCGACGCGCCCTGCGAAGTCCTAATCTATGCGAAAATGGACACCGGTAACGGAAAAAATTGCGCGAAAAGGGTTGTCGAAATCACACATCCCTTAATCGTTCCAATGCAACAGCAAGGACGATGGTTATACGTCGCGCCAACCCCGGTCCCCATAGGGATAAATTGTGGGAAAAATCCCACTCAGCACGAAATATTGAATAATTCGGGAATACTGGCTTTGGTAGGCGTATGTATAGTAACCGCCCGAGATTTCAGCATCAAAACCATCGGGCGAACATCGCAGATCATACAGGAAAACTACCTCCCGTCGTTTAACTTGACATTAACGGAGATCGAAGCTCGGGCACCCCCGCCGCAGACCGAGAGGACCATCCCACTACAGAGCGTGCTGCGAGACCCCGAAGAGCTTCGGAAGCTCGGAGCTCGAGCCGACCAAATCATGGACAACCTCCATACTGCCGGAGACGGGATGCAACACATCCACAACCTGAGTTTCTACTCCTTGGGCGCCATAGCGCCGATCGCCTTGGTTGGCTACGTTCTGCTTAAATGTTACAGGTACAAAAGAAACAGAACACCACCGAGCACTAGAGAAGCAATAACCCCGGCAACCGCCGAGGTAACTATCAACCTCGAGCCTCTCGGACGACAACAGCCAGAGGAACGACTTCGAACCGAGCTGGCCAGGTTATGCAATCGTCCCCCCAATCGAGAACGACTTGCTCGACTTGAAAGAAGCTAGCAAACAAAAATGAAACATTTTACACACATATTATATATCATATATCAAATCGTAAAATTGTATTAAAATTGTAAGGTACGGGAAACCAACTGAAGAAAAAATTTTTTTTGAAAATTTTTCCTTTTAAGGGGGAGGGATGTTGTGTCGCGGAATATTCCTCTAACGTATTCTCAGGAATATTCCTTAGCGGACACAGTTAGAGATGGAATTCTGAAAGATAGCTGTCATACAAGACGGGATGCGAAGTAGACGCCGACGCAGCATGAAGCGACTCGCGAGGCGATCTACGATAGGCTAAAGCTAAAGCTGTCAACTAAGGGATTTTCGTGAAGACAGTTAGCAACTGCTTTACGAAAGGAGAGAATTAATTTCGACTTAGCAGAGAACGGTTGGTTCCTCGTGAAATTCTCGAAACAACGCATTATTGTACTTTCTTACTTTACTTCTAAATAGACAACGGAAAGTCACCGTTGCCTATAATAAATGCTTCCTTTTACATAAATTCGCGTTTTCAACGATAACTCGAGATCCATCTCCTTATCGGCAAACGATCCCGAAAAATAATAACTTTTTAATATTATACCGAATACCGAATAATCTAATTACCCGGTACCGGCATAACATATGAGTCTAATTCCGACAGGCCTAGTGCCAAAGTAAGATAGGTTATCCCTCCAAGAAATACCATGAATGATGCGCAAAAACGGACGACAAGTACATTTATACTCCACCAAAAAGTTGTGAAATAAATAAAAATATATGATGCACGTATTACCAAGTATATAGTCTTGACGTATTATGAATCCCAACAAAAATTTGTGAAATAATTAATGCGGCTATTGCTATGTACATGTACTTATATATTATTGTTATTATTACTAATCAAACTCGGTGAACATTTTTCTAAGAAACAATCTATGAAAGTTTTCAAAAAAAAAAGTTTCAAAGAAATAGAAAAAAAAACTACAATGAATGTTTGTATAAAACAAATTCGATAAAATTTTTTTTTTCTAAATACTTGGCGCGACGTAGGATCGGACATATGTTTTCAATTTACAGCCAGACGCACCAAGTATTTTTTTGTAATTTTTAACATTTATCAAATTTGTTTTATACAAACCTTTAATGTAGTTTTTTTTCTATTTTTTTGGAACTTTTTTTTCTGGAAGCCTTCATAGATTGTTTCTTAGAAAAATGTTCACCAAGTTTGATCAATAATAATTAAAGTTCATGTACTTGATAATAGTCGCATTATTTATTTAACAACTTTTTGTTGGCGTTTAAATGTACTTGTCAATTTCTGTTGCTCGAGAAAATATGAACACCATGCCGCAATTATATGTCACCGCTATACTGCAACAGAGTAACACCGGCCAGGCGATCGTATTATTTCAAATATATATTTCGGATGGCTATAAAAGCAGACAGTACGTACAAAAGCACCGAGCATTGCGGGCACTGGGCCACCGAACCCGGACCTGTGACAAAAATTATCTATATCACAGGCCCGGAATTCGCTCGCTGCCGTAAACAGCAGGTCAGTAACCAGCTGGCCTCGCTTGGCCTCGGTGGATTTAAAAATCGAAGCCGATGATGACGAAGAGGGGTACCAGAGAGGGGGAAGGCTATAAAGGAGCCTGCGCGAAAGGAAAACTCTCTCTATCTCTCTGGGTAGAAGTCTCTTCCGCATTGAAGAATTTTAGCACAAGTCTCGTATCTCAAGGCGATTGATAAACGAAGTCATTTTGCTTACGAGTCAACGTTCGTGAATCAAGTACAATTACATTTTGATTAAAATTCGTGCTTCTGGAATAAAAGAAAAAAAGATTGAGTCGGTGGAAAACAAGGACTGGAGAAGGAGGAAAGACAGGTGAGTCGGTTGAATAATCTGAAAAATAATCAGTAGAATATCGATGAAAGTGATATTAATCTAGAATTAGATAGCTTAAAAGTGAATAGAAATAAGTGAATAAAATTAAGTGTAGGAAATTGATTAAATAGAATAAAGCAAGCAGTGTTTAAGAAAATAGAATTAGGTTGAGTAGCCTTTAAACCGGCAGTATAAACAAGAATTGTATGAGCGTGCGAGTTGAAAAGAGATAGTGAGGAAGTGAGATGAGTGAGAGACAGAGAGCGTTATAGATATAGGTGAGGTATCGAAAGAGAGCGAGTTCAACGCGTTTAGCGGTGTGTGCGTGCGTCGAGTGACAGGCTTACGACTAACGCATAGAACCATAACAAACTACCGAGGTGGGTGGGATGCATGTACTAGTTATCGGAGCCAAGAAACCGAACACTGACATTTTATTTCAATTATTTTTGTTAATAAAACGTATATTCACCTACCTAGGAGTCTAAAATTAATTATACCTGTGATCGAGCTCGAATTTCCCCTGGGAAAATAAATATAATTTGAACGATAAAAAATACCGTTACAATAAATTACAATTAAATACACCATATTATTAAGCGACGATAGCAAAGCTATAGAAATATAATAAAAAATACACTACAATGTTCTTTCCAAAAAATTGTCTACAACTATGCACAGTACGTTTATGGGTTATATTCTCATATTGCTGTTTTCAATGATAGAAAAAAATTCCGAATCGAATATTTTGGTTTTCACTCGAACTATGAATACATGTTGATCCCGACCAAAATTGTTTTTCTAAGATGGAATTTTTATCATATCACAACTTCCGGCGTGGATCCTTTGGTAGGTAGATCTGTAACAGTCAAATCATTAATATTTGTCAGCTCTGATTGCCTCACTCACTCATCAATGAGGCAACCAGACCTGACGATTTTTAATTTCTGAAGAAATCGTCAAAAAATATCACCACAGCCCGGGATCGAAACGGAAAATCCAGAATTCTAGTACGTTACCATGTAACGTTTATATATAATAGTTTATATAACTGCGTGCGATTTCAACGGAATTTTGAATAACTGATTGGTGCTTGCTCCGCCGCACCGTCTGGCGGATTTTGACCCAAACTTAATTGCCGATACGCTATCTACTATTGGTTATCGTGTGTTACCGACAGCCGGTAAAGGTAGATAGAATATTAGCATCCGCTGGAGTAGAAAATGTATCGGCGATCGGTAGTCAACCATAGGTATGTAACAGTCGGTAAAGTAAATCGAATATTGGTAGCAGGTCGAGTAGAAAATGTATCGGCGATGGGTAAAGTAGATCGGTTGTCAACCGTAGGTATGTAACCGACCATCGCTAGAACAAATTTGGGACTTACGGAAGATAAGTAGATTGGGTCTTACGACCAATAATATTGTGTACCTATCCACCGGTTAAACATGTCTCGTTGTCGATAACCGAGCCCCATTCATAGCCGTCTTTAAAATTTTTGTTAATTAAATTTTTTTTTAATTAAAACTACTATTTATAACAACGGTAAGTGAAAACGCTCGTTATTTTTTCAACTTCATAAAAACTGTTTTATTTTAACATTCTCGTATAACAAACTTGCATTATTCTTGTTCACTCGTAATTTTCAATGACATCCGGTAAAGTTACGGCGAGCTGGTGCTGGTCCATCAATATGTGTTTTCGTACCCGATTTGTTGTAATGTGCATAGCACGGTATGTACGAGCAGACCTCGCAGTCAACCTTCAGGTGATCCGGTACTTTGTCATACGGAATTTCTATTTTTCTTCCCCAATGTTTCAACAGCAGCGGTTTCGGTATGTACGCGAGCTCCGCTTTGGTGAAGTCCCGGGGATCCTTGCAGCAGTCGATCACGAGTATACTGTCAATAGTATTCATTATGGTTGGAAAGAGAGACAAAGATACTTTCACCATGACGTTCCCTTTTCAACTAACTTTTTGCACAGCTGTTACAATTATATATACATCTGGTGACTCTTTGATGGCCATCATAGTAAATATGAAAATGTGTATGGTGGGAGTACTTTCGAATAATAATAAGACAGGGAATTCAAAGTTTCGAATTTATTCATAGTAATTCACAAGTAGCATCCAAATCGGTCTATACACGTTTGTATACATGTGTTTTTATTATAACCGTAGCCCTTTATATTATTGTGTTTTAAATTTTTCACACGTTTCTTTTTGCGATTTGAATATTTTACTCGTTTGTAGTATTGTGCAGCTATGCGATAATTTTTAACTCTGTTTGTCGTAAAATTTTTATGAATGGTATCCAGATTATAACCACGAGCCATAAAATTAAGAAACATAATACAATATTCGCCGTATACTTTAGACTTGAGTAATTGAAGGGGCTGTGTGTTCCACTCGTAGCTTCGACAGTTTCTGCGTAGACGGTTATGGTGTTGGTTAACGAGTGAGGGCAATCCATAACTATCGAAAAAAATGCCATGTCCATTTTTATCAACGTAAGTGGCAACGCCGTGTCGGCCAGGTAGATTTTTCTCGTCTGTGTTTAGAACCAATGCTGCGGGTCTAGACCAGCGACTCGGGATGCGATCAGCCGGAAATACTCCTTTCGTCTGAGCAGATATTCGTTGTAGAGCGTCTAATATCTGCAGGCTGTTCATGCTGTTTACACAACTACTCGTGACGCTTAGAGTGTGATTGACGTTGCCTCTGTTGATGATAATGATGGTTGAGCGGTGGTTGCTCTGGCTGGTGTTTGTGCGCGTCACGCGGGGGTGGTGGTGGTTGTTTAGCACTCGGTGAGACTACTCGTTTTTCCACGGAAAAGTACAGTTATTTCATCGTTAGCCGGTACAGTTCCTCCGTGCAATGGCGACTTATCACTGTTGCACGATAGTGTAATATCGTTAAATATATACCCTACGCTTTGTGATTTATCGAGAGTATTTTCCTCAATTGATGTTTCGTTGTTCGGTTGGCTTTGCTGATTTTTAATTGGTGTTAATTTATCGATAGGTTGTGAATAAATGTGGCTAACTGCGTCGAGCTCCTTAAACCGGAGCCACGAAAGTATTTTTGCCACGTTATTTAGAGCAGACTTTACATCGTCTTCTTTCGAAATACCATGATGAATACAGTAAACGTTGTTGATGGGCATATTTTTTAACGATGGACCCTCGTATTCTTCCAGATTGATGATTTCGCGCCGCAGAACATCGCGTAAAAACTCTGCTTTCTGCAAGCCTCTTGTGTAAATACGCAAGGCATAACGACACACTAAGCGTAGATTGGCGTATATCTTTTTCAACGGTGTGTCACCGTCAAGCCATTCCATTCCATGATGAAAACACGTTAGTTTATTGTTGCTCATACTTACGCTCTTTGACAGCTCACCAAAGTCATATGTGCTTTCATAGGTGGTTCGACAAACCAATGAGCTTAATGTTCTTCTTGAAGAGTCGTCACAGCTATCTCCTTTGGTAGAAAACGGTTGTTTGCATCGTAGAGTGCTTGAATATCTACTATAACGTCCATTATGAGGGTTTGATGTAGACTGATACCAGGTGTGCTTGCGTAGACGAGTTTAAATATTACAGCGTCGGGTGTGGCGTCCTCTCACGCACTAAAATCTGTATTGACCTGACGTGTGGAATCTATCTCTAGTACATTATCATATTCGGCGTATACCACACAATTTAATGTAGATGTCAGAGGCACTGCAAACCGTACTTCGATCCTTACACTGTCGTGTCTTACGAGATTCCAGTGACCAAAGCAACTTACTGACAAGTCGTGTGTCAAATCAAAGACATACAGACAGTAGCCTTTGGGATAGTCACCCCTGGTAATATCTAGCCCCTCATTCTGAAAGTGTATACCGGTACCGCTACAGAGCGTGTGATAACTATCTGTCCAGTTTTCGTTAACACCAAACACCGGCTGAAGAGGCTTGCACGGTATTTATTGACCATCGACGTACAGAGAGAGGAAATTTATCGAATGGTTATTAAATTTAACCGGATTTAACGTTGTACTGCATTGAATGCTCGGTTATTCACAAACCCAAGAATTATTCGATTGGGCATTTGACCTAGAATAACGTTATCCAGAGTATTGCCAATGATACCGTTATGCATCGTAAAAGCTTTAACCTCAACCCTTGTTATAGGATACTTGTCGGCTGTTTTTACGAGCATTTTGGAGTGAGCTATCAGCACGCCTCGTGCAATTTTTGCTCGACGGACGAGTAATGTGGCCTCGGTGATATGTAGTTTATGTGTCACACCAGCCGTAGGAGTCTCCATAAGACAAAAATCGTCTTTTGAGCGTACAAGCCTTAACCGTACTTCCACACCGTTCAGCAGAAATTTATCCTGATTAAAAACATCGCAGTGTAAATGTCCAATCATCTAAAGTTCGGCCACTCTTTATGTGCTTTTCACGATTATTCAGACCGATATTAGGGCTATTCGATATACCTGGTAAAGTGTCAAACGTATCGGGTGTGTCAGCGTACCGTAGTGCGGTCGTTAAGTGAGAATTTTTAGCAGCCGGTCCATAATTGAGTAACGTCTCAATATATGCTCTGTAGGGGTATGCATTGTTTGGGGGTGCCACGAGTTTCTGGTTAAAATATACGTCCATCTGATTAAAAAGGCTATGCAGAAAGTTATTAACAGGTGCCACGTTGTACTGTGATTTAGCTGTTGGAATAACCCTAACATTTACAATAATCATTGTATGAGCTAGATCCAGTTATTCTTCACCGTGGCCAGGTATGACAAATTCCAGGGGTCCATCATCCGTGAGGGACGACACATGATTGTAGTGTATCCATTGTGATGCTTCTATAGCCGTCTGCATTGGAGGTATGCTAAATAAGTCGAGCTCCGACTTCGTACACTCGGAGGAGTGTGAGTGTAAGAACGACATTGCTAGACACTTCCAAAAATATCGTTAGTCTTTGCTCGTTTGCGCCTACTGCTTTCGACACGTTTCTTTATCTTTGTTATCCTTTTCTTTTTATTCTTTGTGACACCGCGCTGGTTCCTTGCTGCAATGCGTCTACGGTTCGTTGACTTTTTCTTTTTCTTCTTCTTTATTCTTAGCGATTTTTTCGGAATACCAGTACGCCTTTTCCTCGTCCTCGTAGGCACGCGTCCCGATAACGACTGTATCATGCGCACGGTGCCTACAGCGTTATATCCTGAACAATTCATGAGAAGCACGATTTTTTCATTGACTTTTCGTTATAATACGTCATATAATGAGCACATATATTGTCTAATTGAGTCGTTTGAAATGAAGCGTGAGCGTTAACGTTCCATACTCGAATGCAATAGGATTACCTAGATGATCTCTTATATCCACCTCGATCGTTCTAAAGCAATTGTTGAGTAAATCTATGTATTTGAACGATGAGCAACATTTTACTTGCGTTGTACCATACGTGTAGTTTTTTGTATTTAAATTTACAATCCTGAGTAGCGCTGTCTGTGTATCACCTACCATATACGGTATACAAATATCCGTGTAGACAAAAACCTAATCGGGTAGAGCCCTATTTATACAGGCGGGTACTTGTCCTACGCGTGGAACGCCTCGTATAAGCTGCAGGTAAAGTCCCCCTGGGGTTTCGCGGTCAACCAGCAGTTCTTTGTGTTTCTCGACGCCCAATATACGCGCTATTTTACTACTCATTCGTAATAGCCCAGGGTAGCCTAGAGGTTCAGGGCACGACTCTGTTACTTCAGCCTCAAGGGCAACGTAGCCTTTGCCCCTTTCAACAATTACAATTTTTATGCCTGCTTCTCGCAGCCCCGGTAAATCATTCATATTTCCCACAATTTCCTCATGATTTTTGTACGAACCTAGAGGCAATCGGTTTGTAGTAACTTCTTTATTCTCACGAACCACCCAACCGATTATCGTATCTGTTTCTTGTAAATTCGTCATTGTACAGGGTATATGCATTTCCGATAAGCCAACGACCCTTTAACAATATTTCAGGAGGCAATTGAGTTATAAAATGTGTTGTTGTATTTTCGGGAAAATACTTCATACTGCTATTGCTCAGCAGAATAAGAAAAAAATTATCCTCGTCATGCATTTTGGACAAAATTTTGTTTATTCGAGACCGTGAACGTTTGACGCTGGTATCCACGACCTAATTTTTTCCGGATATCCCACCCAACTGACTGTTGAGTCGCGGAATATTCCTCTTCACGTATTCTCAAGAATGTTCCTTATCGGACACAGCTAAAGATAGAATTCTGACAGATAGCTGTCATACAAGACAGGATGCGAGGTAGACGCCGACGCAGCACGAGGCGACTCGCTAGGCGATCTACGATTGGCTAAAGCTAAAGCTGCCAACTAAGGGATTTTAGCAAACGCAGTTGCTAACTGCTTCACTAAAATCAGACTTAAATTAGACTCAACAGAGAACGGTTGGTTTCTCGTCAAATGCTCGAAACTACGAATTATTGTACATTCCTTTATTGACTTTTAGATAGACAACGGAAAGTAACAGTTGCCTATAACAAATACTTCCATTTATATGATATAAATTCGCGTTTGCATCGATAACTCGAGATCCATTTCCTTATCGGCAAACGATCCCAAAAAATAATAACTTTTTAATATTATACCGAATACCGAATAATCCAATTACCCGGTACCGGCATAACATTTGGTGGCAGCGGTGGGATCTGCTGAAGTTAAGTGATACGTGATTTATTTGGACAAAAGTGTTTTGGACAAAGTAAATAAGAGTGACTCTGACGTGACGACTACGACTCGTGCAAAGGACGCCAGTGTAGTTCGTGAAAACCCGAATAAGCTATTGCGAAGGCGCGAAGTGTACGTCGGTGTGGTGTGACATATCGGTCAACCGTTTAAAAATCCCGATTGACGGTGTCACGTCAAGTCGAGGAAAAAACGCACACAGTGTGCAACCAAGTACACGAAGCAGCTACTTGAGAAGAAGCCGTCGTGCAACCATTGGCGATGCACTAAGGACGAACCCAGGAACCAGCAAAGAAACGGGTCGACAGCGTCAGGAAGGACGTCAAGGACCATCAACAGAAAGGAGCTGCAGGACACCAAGTCGACAGCACCCGAGAACATCGCCATGGAGAGGACCGTCTACGAGATCATCCTTCTGTAAGTGGCAGTTACGTTATACTAAAACATATTGCCGATATAAACCAAAGCCAGTTAGGTCAGATATTTAAAAAATTTCAAAATAAATATATTCCACCAGAGATATTTCTTTCGAGATTTTGTGGGTATATTTTAGAGTTTTGTACGCCGCGAAATTAGCAACATGCCGATATTTAAGGGAGTGAAACCGAAACGCACAGTCAATTCGTTAGAAACTACGATGCCCGGCGAAGGGGTAGACTCCACAGCGGGATTAGCTGCTGCCATAGGGAAAATCGTGTACGAAGCGCGCAGGGCCTTAACAGAGCTCACGTCGCCGGGTCGAATCCCCGCCGATAAACAAGAGGCCGTCGCAGGCCGACTGGACGCTGAGTTCGGCGTAAACCCACTCAGGGGTGCGGCGTTTCGCGATTACAGTAGTATATGTAGCGACGACGTGTGTAATGTAGCTACTGGCGGACGAACGCCTGAACGCCTAGACGAGGACATGGACGAGCGGGAATTCGAAAACATGCAAACGATAGATCGCGTAGGTTTCCCGACAGCTACCGGTACGACAGCATGGTCAGTGACTTCTAGAAAACGAGATCGGTTAGAGGCGATCGACCGGAGCCACCGTGATTTGGTAAGAGCTCGATGGCAGTGCGAAAGGCTGCAGCGCGAGCATGAGTAAAGTCAACGCGAACTCGATCGCGAACTCCGGGGTGCTGAAACACCGTCAGCAAGACGAAACTTGGTGGATACGTTAAACGAGGTAGGTGCGGGCGAATACGAGCTCATCCGCTCCCTAAGATAGCAAATAGCTAAGTTCCAGCAACGGTTAGGAGGAGCAGGGATGGAAGACCATCCGCCCCCCGTACAGCCCCCGAGACGCACGTGGTTCGAGGAGACGCAGAGGCCCTCAAATATGCTCGGCCTCAGCCTCGGAATAAAAATGGTGAAAACGTCCGACGGCAAAGACGCAAAGGCATTCCCGCTCTTCTTAAAATTCTGCAAAACGATTTTTCGCAGGGTAACCGAGGAGGAGCATGACACCCTCCTCGAATTAATCGTCATGAGCAGATTAGAAGGTGCGACAGCAAGACAACTGGAGCACAAAATCATCAGTACTATGCCGCAACTCAGGAGCGAGTTGGAAGCGTTGTACGGGCAACGGAAGTCTCTGGCCGCGTTGCAAATTGAGTTCAGCTCCCTCCGGCAGGGACAGAATGAAGACATCGCCGCCTACGCAAGAACGGAGAGAATTACAGTAGAGATCGTCGAAATACTCTACGAACCGTTGAAAACAGAGGATCAGAAGATCACCGTCGAGAGTGTCACCCGACGAAGCGCACAGGCCAACTTCGAAAACGGCCTGCACGGCCAGGTGCAAGTGCTGGTACGTGCGAGAAATTACGAAACTCTGCATGACTCTGTGGAGGGGCCATAGAGATAACGAACATGGTGCAGCCAAAGGAAGGGGTAGGTGGAGCACTCAGCTACCCCAGAAGGTCCCTAGGCGAACCATCCCGGCAGGGAGAAAATTGTTTCACCTGCGGAAAATCTGGACACATGGCTCGAGACTGCACCCGGAAATCGGGAAGAGTGAGTTTGCCAATGCCTAGCGAAAATAAGTCCATACACAACGTAGACATCGTGTGCAATTACTGTTAGAAGAAGGGCCATGTGTGGAAGGACGGCAGAAAGAGTCTGTCGCAAAACAAGAGCGAGGAGACTTGGACATAACAGCAGTCTCAACGTGAAAGGAACGCAGGGTGCAAAACGGAAGAAACAATTGTAACAGCAGGAACTAGTCAAGCGATTACAGACACCCGCCCAATAGGAACGATGAGACTGAATACTCTAACAGCCCAGCAAAGACCTGCACCCCAGCTAAAGAAAACGACTCTACAACTACTACAGGTAACGTTGCCGGCATCAAGTGCCACTGCGAGCGACTTCGATATCGTCGACCGTTGGCCGTGACTGGGGTACTCACCCTCAAGGCAGACACCGGAGCACAATGCAGCATCATCAACAAAGACAGTCTCAAACCGGAGACCATGGTGAAAGACTGCACAGTAGAACTTCAAGGGGTGGCGGGCGAAAAATTTACTCTACTAGGAATCGCCAAAATCGTGCTCGAGACACCGGCTCTAAATGTAGAGCATTGGTTTTACATTGTTCCGAACACCGTGCCACTGAGAGTCAACAGACTGCTCGGAATGGACTTCATTAAACGTCATAAGGCAGATATGGATCATCCAAGTTGACCCTGCCCCCACGCAGCGAGACCGTCGCATATGCCGACACCAAGAGTAAATTTATCGGACTACGCTCGAAAATGGAACTCGGAAACGGAGTAATTATGGGAGCCTGCATCGGGCCGCCGCGCGGTAGTAGCTGTGCAGTAAGTCTGATAAACACCACAGAGCAGGGTGTTGAGGTACAACGCCCCGTGGTGGAACTCGAGCCGCTAGAGATAACGGCAGTGGGTCATGGACTCGAGGCTGCGACGCCCGAAGTATGCACCGTCGGCGCAAAGCGAGGGGCTGTCCGCCTCGCGCGACTAGCTCAAGAGCTAGACACGGAAAATCTCAATGAAGAAGAGCGCGAAGCGCTCGACGAGATTACTCGGGAATACGAAGATGTATTCCACCGGTCAGGGGACAAGCTGCCATGCACGCCAATGGTGGAGCACGTGATTCTCCTTAAGGAAAGGGTGCAGCCCATTAAGGTGCACCTATATAGGCTTCCGGAAATCCACAAAAGGCAGGAAGTAGAAAGGCAGACCAGTGAAATGCTGACAGAAGGCATCGTCCAGCCCAGCAGAAGCTGGTGAAACGCGTCACTGTTGGTTGTGGCGAAGAGACCCGGGGCCGCCGGAGTAAGGAAAATAAGATGAGTAGTGGATTTTCGAATACTAAACGAAGCCACCATCGGAGACTCATACCCACTGCCTAATATCACCGAAATATTGGACCAGCTGGGATGGGCCCGATACTATACGACCTTGGATCTCGCATCTGGATTTCATCAAATCCCGATGGCGCCGCAAGACAAAGAAAAGACCGCATTTTCCACACCACAGGGCCATTTCGAATACAACCGCATGCCGTTCTGACTCAAGAACGCTCCACCGACTTTTCAGAGGTTGATGAACTCCGCGCTGGCTGGACTACAGGGAGTTAAATGCTATGTGTACCTAGACGCCATAGTAATGCACGGAAAAACCTTAAAGAAGCGCAATAACAGGCTGCGAGAGCTACTGCAGCGGCTGAGAGAAGCCAGATTGGCAGTGCAACCGAGCAAGTGCCAGTTCCTGCGCAAAGAAACGCAGTACCTCGGCCTTATCATCTCCGAAGAGGGTGTACTAGCCGATCCGAAAAAACTAGAAGCGGTAAGGGAATTGCCGGTGCCGAGAGACGTAAAAGGAGTACAATCCTTTTTCGGACTAGCTGGTTATTACCGGAAATTCATTAGAGATTTCTCGAAAACCGCGAAGCCACTCACTGAATTAACACATAAAGGGGTTAAATTCGATTAGACCGCAGTAACAGATGCTGCTTTCGAAGAACTGAAGACAGCACTTACCACAGCACCGATACTGCGATATCCTGACTTCGCGAAGCCGTTTGTTGTAACAAGCGATGCGTCAGACAGGGCGCTCGGCGCAATCTTATCACAAGGCAAGATCGGAGACGATTAGCCCATATGCTACGCGAGCCGCACCATGTCAAAGGCCGAGGTAAATTATATAATACAACAACGGAAAAAGAGCTACTCGCCATAATTTTGGCTCTCGCTCAATTTCGACCATATATTTATAGTACACGTTTCACGGTATGACGGACCACCAACCGCTGACCTGGCTGTTCGGAGTAAAGGACCCAGGTACGAGACCAATGCGTTGGAAATAAAATTGGCGGAACATGAGTTTAAAGTCGAATATAAGGCAAGAAAACGTAATACAAATGCAGATGCGCTGAGCCGAATATTCCTTACTACGAGGGCCCAAGCGAGAGCGAATAACAAAGCCCGTGAGTTGGAAGAGGACAGCACGACGGGGCAACTCGGCACAGCGAATGACCGCACAAAGCGGAGGGCCGAAGATACCCCTTTCAGCCGTGGTAGCTCGCTGGAGCAAGACGTCGAGTTCGCCCACGAGATAAAAGAGGACGGCGAGCGCCCGAGTACGGACAGCCGCACAAAGCTAATAGCCGAGAATACAGCGGGCCAACACAGCAACGCGGCAGAGAGAGATGCCGCGCCGGCCTATGCGCCAGAAGAAGATGGAGAGATCCGCAGCGTAGATGCAGGTTGCTATACTGATCCCCACAGCCTCGCCGCGAAGCCGAGCGGTCGGGGAAGGGGCAGACAACGCAAGCTACTGCAGACAGGCACGAGTAAGACTGCGAGCATCGCTGAAACGGACAGAGCGAGCGCTCGATAAAGAGCTTCAGGCGGTTTGCATGCACCGCCTGAGTTTTTCGTTTCTTTCGGATGACGTAATTGACGGGGGGCCTCTTCTCTACTATTTCGTGTGGTCCGGTCCACTTCGGGGTCAGCTTGGCTGGCCGCCCCCTGAACACCGTCTCATCTCGGAGGAGTACTCGTTCGCTGACGCGGTACTCCTGTTCCTGCGCATTGTGGTCAAATGCATTCTTTGACTGTCTTTTCGCGCCTTCTAGATAGTTGCGCGCTACAGGCTATGCGGCGTGTAATCGCTCGCGTAACTCGTGGACGTAATCATTGTAGGCATTGGTGCTACGGGGCTCCTGTTTCACGGCGGTCAGCAACTCAGCCTCGCGTCCGTACACCAATACGTGGGGTGATAGTCCGGTCCCCGTATGTGGAGTGGTGTTGTACGTGAACATCGCATACGGCAGCCACTCGTCCCCATTCGTTTGATCCTCGCCTATGAAATTTTGTCAGGTACTCAGAGAGGATGCAATGCGAACTTTTTAATGCGCCATTTGATTCCGGATGGTAGGCCGTCGTTTGTATCTTCTTGATTGGCAGCAGTCGATACATTTCTTTGAAAGTCGAGCTGAGGAAGTTCGTACCCTGATCCGATAGTATCATTTCCGGCGTTCCGTGCCAGCAAATTAATTGTTCAACGAGTGCTCTAGCGACTGTCGAAACCTTTCGGTTCAGCAGCCATATCGCTGCACTGTATTTTGTGAGCGCGTCCTGGATCTTAAGTATGTATTTTTCCCCGGAAGGGCTTTCCGGTAGCGGTCCTACGATGTCGACCACAACTTTTTCAAATGACCTTGATAGGGTGTTCGTTACCACCATCGGCACTCGTTCCTTTTTCCTGATTTTATTCTTTTGGCACGATTCACAGGATGATATGTAATTTTCCAAATCCCTTCTCAAGCCGGGCCAGTCGTACTTGGTCCGGATCCGATGTAACGTACGCCGTATACCCTGATACCCTCCTATAGGGGTGTCGTGGTATTCTCTAATTATTTTCTGGCGATCATCGGCAGAAGGAGTGGCTACGCCACTGCGGCAGTCGCTATACTCTTTTATAACGCTGTCTTCGTCCGCGCTGCAGGAAGTTCGTGGGCTACGGGCCCCGCAGTACCTCGCTTCCTCAGCGGGCATTTGCGGTACTCTGTCCGCAGTTTCGTCGCTCGGTGTGCCCACCGATAACTCCGCTGTTGGGTCGCTTTCTGTCTCGCGGCCTTGCAACGTTTGCTCTTCGTGGCCTTCCGCGCTTCGCGGGTCCGCCATGCTGTGCTGGGCCCGCTCCGTCTTTGTCAGCGGTCCTCGCAGTCTTACCAGTGCCTTTCGTATGTAGCTCGCATGGTCTGCCCCTTCCCTGAACGCACGGCTTTTCGGCGGGGCTGTGGGGTTCAGTAGAGCGATCTGCATGCACGCTGCGGATCTCTCTATCCTTGTCTGTAGCATTGGCAGGCGCTTTCTCTCGCTCTGCCTTGTTGCTGGGCTGGCCCACTATATTCTCGGCTCTCCGCTTTGTGCGGCTGTCCGTACTCAGGCGCATGCTGTCCTTTTCTTTCTCGTGGGCGAGCTCGATCTCCCGCTCTGACGAGCTACCACGTCTATAAGGGGTATCTTCGACCTTCCGCTTTGTGCGCTCATTCGTTGTGTCGAGTTGCCCCGTCGTGCTGTCCTCTTCTGACCCACAGACTACGTTCTTTGCTCTCGCTTAGGCCCTCGTAGTAAAAAATATACGGCTTAGCGCATCTGCATTTGTATTACGTTTTCCTGCCTTATATTCGACGTTAAACTCATGTTCCGCCAATTTTATTTTCCAACGCATTAATCTCGAACCTGGGTCCTTTACTCCGAACAGCCAGGTGAGCGGTTGGTGGTCCGTTACGACCGTGAAACGTGTACCATAAATATATGGTCGAAATTGAGCAAAAGCCCAAATTATCGCGAGTAGCTCTTACTCCGTGTATTACTATGTCGTCAAGGTACACATAGCATTTGACGCCCTGCAGTCCTGCTAACGCGGAGCTCATAAGCCGCTGGAAAGTCGGTGGTGTCTTCTTCAATCTGAATGGACTCAAAGTGACCCTGCGGGATGGAAAATGCCGTTTTTTCTTTGTCTTGCTGCGCCATCAGGATTTGGTGAAATCAAGAGACGAGATCCAAAGTCGTATAATATCGGGCCCGTCCCAACTGGTTCAATATTTTGGTGATATTGGGCAGTGGGTACGAGTCTCCGATGGTGGCTTCGTTCAACTTCCGAAAGTCCACCACTACGCGCAATTTTTTCACTCCGGCGGCATCGGGTTTCTTAGCCACGACCATCAGCTGCGCGTTCCATTGACTCCTGCTGAACTGGACTATTCCTTCCGCTAGCATTTTGTCTGTCGGCATGTCCACTTCTCTTTCTCGTGGGCGAGTTTAGCCTCTCGCTTCGACGAGTTATAGTGGTTGCCTTGGGTATCTTTGACTCTCCGCTTTGTGCGGCTGTTCGTATACCCGATTGTGCTATCTTTCTCTTTCTTATGGGACTTTCATTCCTGTCCCACTTGGGATCGTGTGGTCGCATATAGGCGACTCAGAGCGTCTGAATCTGTAATTCTTTTTCCGGGTTTATGCATTTTACCGGACCCATGTCCCGATTTTACGTTCTTCCCAGGCAAGAGTTGCGAACCTCGGTCCTTCGATCCGACCTTAAAGGGTGCGCAATACTGCACCTCGTGCGCGTGCTGTTGCTTGTACCCTCGTAGATGGAATACACAGTTGTATTCGCACATTATTCATGCGCGAGCTGCTTACTTTTCACTGCTGGAGGGCACCAAGTCGAGCTTCCGTTGTTGCTGCGCAAAGCGTTTGGCCTTCTATCCCGTGCTCTCTGAGCTTACGCGCAGTGTCTTGACCTGTCGGCTACGTACGGCCTTCGCTATCTCCGACGGCTTGTGTGTCACCGTTGGCTGTTGCTCTTCCCCGTCATATTTAGAAACTTCTAAACTCATTCTTTTGGTTCTTGACGGTGTGACACGGGGTCTCGCTATGATGCCTGGGCCGATCCCGCTCCTTGTAGGTAGTCCGACAAATTTATTCTCCTTGGCGGCATCTATGTTAGACCCGTTTCCGGAAAAAACATTTATCTTTGTAAGTAGGCCTATGTATTTGCACGTAGCGGCAGTTCTACTGCGTGGTGACGAATATATCCTGGTCGCGCCGTCCCGTAGCGGCATGCAGTGCCCATACAACTTGAGCATCTCGCTATGCAGGATGTCCGCTTTATGCCGCTTGATAAATCCATGCCAAGTAATTCGTTGACCTTCAACGGCATATTGTTCGGAACGATGTAGAACCAATGCTCAAAATTTAAAGCCAGTGTCTCGAGTAGAATTTTAGCTATCCCGAGGAGGGTGAATTTTTCGCCCGCTGCCCCCTGCAGTTCTACAGTGCAGTCGCTCACTATGGTCTCTGGTTTGAGACAGCCTTCCTTGATTATGCTGTAATGCGCTCCGGTGTCCGCTTTGAGGGTGCGTACCCCGGTCGTGGCCAACGGTGCATCGATATCGAAGTCGATGGCGGTGGCACTCAATGCCGGCATCGTTACTTGTAGAAGTAGCGGCGTAGTTTTCTTCTGCTTGCACGCAGGTCTCTGCTGGACAGTTAGCGTATTCAATCTCAGTGCGCCCAGCGTATTCACGCCTGCAAAGGCTGGATCTGGCCACGCGGTTACAGTATTTTTTGCATCTTTGTGGCCTGCGATTCTTTCCTGTCAGGGCGGCTGCGTCGGCTCGCGTTTATTCTGCGACAGTCTCGTCCGGCAGTCCTTCCACATGTGGCCTTTCTTCTGCCATAATTGCAGGTTATTTTCACATTGTGGATTGACTTGTTTTCACTGGGTACTGGCAGGCTTACTCGTCCCGTATCCCGGGTGCAGTCTCGAGCCATGTGTCCAGTTCTTCCGCAGGTAAAACAATTTTCTCCCTGCCGGGGTGATGCGCGTTGGGACCTTCCGGGGTGGCTTAATACTCTACCTACCCCTCCCTTTGGCGGCATTATATTCGTGATCTCGATGGCTCCCGTAACAGACTCGTGGAGAGTGGCGTAATTGCGTGATCTCGCCAGGATCTGGACCTGTCCATGCAGTCCATTCTCGAAGTTGGCCTGTGCGCTCTTCCGTGTTATCTTTTCGACAATGCCCATCTCCAACATCGTGGTGGCTTCCTCGCAAAGCTTTTCTATTATATCGACGGTGATACGCTCGGTCCTGGCGGCGTACACCGCGATGTCTTCTCCCTGGCCCTGCCGGAGGGAGTTGAATTCTACTTGCAACGCAGGCAACGACTTCCGCTTCCCGTACAGGGCCTCCAGCTCGGTTTTAAGCTGTACTACCGAATGGATGACTTTATGCTTCATTTCTCTGGACGCCCAACCCTCGAGCTCGCTGCTGATCACTAGTTCTGACAGGATGTCTTGATCCCGGGGCGCTACTTGCTTGAAAACAGTCTCGCATGATCGTGAGAGGGCGTCTAGTTCGTCAGCGTTGCTTCCGTCGAAATGCTTGATATTTTTTAGCGGTAGTCCAAGGTCGAGCGTCCTACTCGGTGTTTCTGGCACCCTCTGTTATTCCCTTTGGAACACGGGATCCGCAGGGGGATAATCTAATTCCTCAAATCGGGTTTGCCTCGACCGCGGACGTGGTATCGGGCGTTCCTCCAACCCTGTATTTTCCAGCCTCCGCGATAGTTTGGCGTTTTGCTCTCGTAGGGACCGGAACCTCGTTAAGCATGTCCGCGAGGTTTCGCCGTGCCGACGGTGAGTCGCGGCCTTGGAGCCTGAGCTCCAGCTTAAGCGCTCGCTGAGCTCGCTCGTACTCACGATGACTTCTTTCGACCGCTTTGCATCGTAGCCTGACTCGTTCCGACAGCCCCGCGAGGGCTTGCCCCTCGGTGGGGATTCGACCTGGCTGCGGGAGCTTTGATAGCGCCCTGCGCGCTTCGTATACGATGTCCCCCATCGCTGCAGCTAGACCCGCTGCGTGGTCTGTCCCCTCTCCGGGCATCGTAGTTTCTAAAGAATTGCCCCTACGTTTCGGTTTTGTTCCCCTGAATCCCGGCATATTGCTAATCTTGCCGTATATTTATTTTGAAAATTTCCAAATATTTTTCCTAACTGGCTTTAGTTTATCGGCTATATGTATAAGTATAACGTCACCGCCACTTTCAGAAAGATGATCTGGTAGACGGTCCTTTCCATTGTGATGATCTCAGGTATTGCAAACTTGGTGTCCTTTCTGTTGATGGTCCTTGACGTCGTTCCTGACGCTGTTGACCCGTATCTTCATTGGTTCCTCAGCACGTCGCCAATAATTGCACGACGGCTTCTTCTCGAGTAGCTGCTTCGCGTACTCGGTTGCACACTTTGTGCGGTTCTCCGCGACTTGACGTGACACCGTCAATCGGGACTTTAAACGGTTGACCGATAAGTCACCCCGCACCGACGTTCACTTCGCGTCTTCGCGTTAGATTCATCGGGTTTTACGAACTACACTGGCGTCCTTTACACGAGTCGTAGTCGTTACTTCAGAGTATTCTTAACTTTGTCCAAAACACTCTTTGTCCGAATAAATTACGTATCACTTAACTTCAGCAGATCCCACCGCTGCCACTAAATGTTATGCCGGCACTGCGTAATTGGATTATTCGGTACTCGGTATAATATTAAAAAGTTATTATTTTTTGGGATCGTTTGCCGATAAGGAGATGAATCTCGAATAAAAGATAAAAACGCAAATTAATATAAATGGAAGTATTTATTATAAGCAACGGTAACTTTCCGTTGTCTATTTAATTGTCAAAGTAAGAAGTACAATAATACGTTGTTTCGAGTATTCCACGAGGAATCAACCGTTCTCTGTTGAGTCTAAATTAATACTGATTTTAGTAAAGCAGTTAGCAACTGCGTTTGCTAAAATCCCTTAGTTGGCAGTTTTACCTAGCGAGTCGCCTCATGCTGCATCGGCGTCGACCTCGCATCCTGTCTTGAACGAATGCTATATTTTAATTCTGTATCTAGCTTTGTCAGCTAAGGAATATTCCTGAGAATACGGTAAGTGGAATATTCCGCGACACAACATTAGCATCAAAACAATCGGGCGAACGTCGCAGATCATACGGGAAAACTACCTTCCGTCGTTTAATTTGACATTAACGGAGATCGAAGCTCAGGCGCCCCCGACGCAGACCGCGAGGATCATCCCACTACACAGCGTGCTGCGAGACCCCGAAGAGCTTCGGAAGCTCGGAGCTCGAGCCGACCACATCATGGAAACCTTCAAAACCGCCGGAGACGGGATGCAGCACATCCACAACCTGAGCTTTTACTCCTTGGGTGCTATAGCACCGATAGCCTTGGTTGGCTACGTTCTGTTTAAATGTTACAGGCACCAAGGAAACAGATCACCAACGAGAACGAGCGAGGCAACAACCCCGGCAGCCGCCGAGGTAACCATCAACCTCGAGCCACTCGGACGACAACAGCCAATGGAACGACTGCGAACCGAGCCGGCCAGGATATGCAATCGTCCCCCCAACCAAGAACTCGGTTGGCCCGAGCGACGTTAACAAACAAAAAATGAAACATTTTACCTACTATAATACACATATTATATATTATATATCAAACCGTAAAGTTGTATTAAAATTGTAAGGTACGGGAACCCATCTGAAGAAAAAATTTTTTTGAAAATTTTTCCTTTTACGGGGGGAGGGATGTTGTGTCGCGGAATATTCCTCTACACGTATTCTCAGGAATATTCCTTAGCGGACACAGCTAGAGATGGAATTCTGAAAGATAGCTGTCATACAAGACAGGATGCGAGGTAGACGCTGACGCAGCATGAGGCGACTCGCTAGGCGATCTACGATTGGCTAAAACTAAAGCTGCCAACTAAAGACTTTTAGCAAACGCAGTTGCTAACTGCTTTACGAAAATCTTTTTTAGAAAAGATTTAGAAAGAATTTAGAAAGAAATTTTTGGAGTTGACCACTGAGGAATTCTTTTCCACGGTCGCTTTGTAGTGAAACAGGTCTATGACCATCGTTACGCTCGAGAATACGTTTAAATGCCTTTGTTACTTCGCGCACAGTTTTGTCCTGCAAAGGTTCGACCCAGGCGTATTTGCTGAGAACGTCAATTACCATAAGCAGGTAGGAGACGTTGTCGTTATAGCTTATCAATAAACGTAGATCCACGAGATCGGCCACCCAGACATCGTCAATATTTGTAACAATGTAATACAGTCGTGGAAAGACACGGTGCACGGGTCTATGAATGGTTTAACTATCCTGCTAAGTCAGCTAGTCATATACTGTGTCTGCTTTATTTTTGCTACTGATTAAACGTTGCGCACCAGCGTATCCAGCAGGATGCGAAGGATCATAGTACTTTTTCGAAAGTCATATTTCACCGCTCGTTGTACAACTTATTCTAAATCTTTATCCACTTTTTAAATTCCATTATTACTTTTGTTTTCCGACGTTTTGAAGAAGTATTTCCAGGGTATATTGTAACGGAACGCAATCACAGCGATCCGCTACTAGAATTAAAAATCTTAATTCAACCAAAACATCCAACCCACACCAACAAAAACAGACCAAAACTAATGATTAAAACAAAGAAATCACTAAAAAGTGATTATCTCTTAAACCACGAGCAGACAAGAGACGAATAAGCACCCATCAGACAAGGAAAACATAAAAGAGCAGTAGGTACACACAAGCAACCGCGAGTACCCACCCTAAAAAGAATGTCGGCAGCAGTAGGCCCCACCTAGCACGAAGATTACCATCAAAACAGAAGCACAGCACACGAGGGGACACCCCCCCCCCCCGCACGAAACGAGCAAGACAAGAGGCAGAACGGCTAGCAATATCACGCGCTGTATCTGGGGGACCCAGCACAATAGCCCCCGTCCCTACGCGAAGAGCGGGTGGAACCACTCGTAAAGCCAAATACCTAACCGTGCAAAGACAAACACAGTCGACCCTACCCCCAATAGGCCATACTACTCAGACGGCAACACACCAAGAACGCCACATTACGGGGAAAAGACGAAAGAATTAGTGGAACTCTCGAGGTTACACAAATCATCGAGACAAAACAACAGGGTACCTTCACATGAAGCGCCGCTACACACACTCACTCACGGATAAACATTAAAATTAGAGAAAACACATAAATCAAGCCGATCTCTCACCAAATTTAATGAATAAATAAGTATCAAGGCATCCCCTAAACCGAAGAACAAACGAAATACAGAATAACATAAAAATCAGCGAGGAGCACATAAAAAACTCCCAGAGAAAGGCAATTTTGGCAAAAATTAATCAAATTTGGGAAATATTAATCAATAAATAAGACAAACTAAGACGCACGGGTTAGGCAAAGACCAACAGGTGACAAAAATATCAGAAAACCATGACTGAATCACAAAAAACACCAAAAGGAAGTTTGAACCTCCAGCAGGTATGAATTTAATATTAACCAACAAAATTCGACCTCGCTAGAACCTCGTTTCAAACCCGAGGAAGATAAAGAAGCGGCTAAATATAGAAATTCAAGACATAACGGAACACCTACCCGCTACCCCGCACCTCCTTCACCCAGTGAATAAGGTGCGACAAACATCATGTGACCTACCACAAAGCACCCTCCCGGGGCTCATCCACTAAACTATATAAACCGCGACAGGACAAGCCTCAGGGCTCTTGTTGGAAATCATTCTTCAAGACGAAGTGCTGCTTGACAGCCTACCTAGCTTCAATATCATTTATAAATTTAGCATGTAAAGGAACAAGTGTTCTTTCGATCGATCGATTCCCCTGCATTGCGCTTGGCCGTCGTTCGACCGAACAAACCGATAACGATAAAAACTAACAGTTTGGGAAATACCATGATAGAAACCAGTGTTATTCCTCTCAACTGATTCCCCTGCATTGCGCTTGGCTTTCAGTTGATTGAACGAACTAATTAGGATACTCTGTGAGGAGTAAGGCTCCCCTGCATTGCGCTTGGCCGCCCCTACTCACAGCGTCAGGGCACTCTTCCATTAACGTGTCCCCACGCATAGCGCCGGGGCTACATGCCTTCTGGAGAGTGAAAAAGCACGTTTGTCACCAGGTCAAGGGAGTGGCATCCCGACTTGCTGCACCACGTGCACAAGATTCGTAGGGTGTACCTGTGTGGGTGGGACCACGTTAGGGCCAGCACCAACTACCACTTGTCACGTACGGATACCTCGGCAGATCACGATTAATTAAGAGACCGAGTTGTAAGTCCCTTAACGGCACGATGAGGTATCTTAAATTAACGTAAATAAATGCCTCAGTATCAGGGGTAAAGGACGAGTTAGTTGGTCATAGCTGCGAACCCGGTGTCTTGCGCGAACAGTGAGCTATAGCTAGGGACCCAAACAATAACAAAGACGAGTAAGATAGGCAGGTAAAGTCATACTCCCTCTCTAACACTATAATTCTCGCGATCCCACACCAGACGCACCTCGTAAACACCCAGCAAGGCGGAGCTTCGAGAGGCAATACACGCGAACGGTCACACCTAATGCGTTACAGTAGCATACCACCAGCAAACGTCTAGTGATTATGCAAAGGCTGACCTGTATTTCTAATGAGAATACCATCGAAAGCCCAGATCCTTTCGACAATCACCCAGATCCTTTCGACACACGATAAATTAAAAACTACAAATCATGGGAAAAACATGCCACATACGTAATTTTGAGAAAATCGGGAGAACGCGATAAACCCAGTTAGATAAATTGAGTGTTGAGCTCCGTATACACGATATCTCATCGCCATATGAATAATAGAGTTATAACCCGAAATACCGGAAATAATTCCGCATATGTGATATTAAGACCATCGCGTAAAAGCAAGACGCGATAACCCAAATAGAAAAATTGAGTGTTCAGCTCCGTATGCGCGATATCTCATCGCCATACGAATAATAGAGTCATAACCCGAAATACCGGAAATAATTCCACATATGTAATATTAAGACCATCGCGTAAAAACAAGACGCGATAACCCAATTAGAAAAATTGAGTGTTAAGCTCCGTATGTGCGAGATCTCATCGCCATACGAGCAATCTAGTCAAAAAACCCAAAACACCGGAAAGAATTCCGCATATGTAATTTTAAGATAAATCACGAACGCGACAAGCCCAGATAGATAAATTGAGTGTTAAGCTCTGTATGCACGAGATCGCACCGTCATACGAATAATCGAGTAGAAACCCGAAAAAACTGGAAATTATTCCACATCCGTAATTATAAAACGAGTATAGCTTAAAACAGGACGCGACTGAAGGTCAAAGTCCATACGAACGATACTAGATCGCCGTACTAAACCAAATTTCCCTTCCTATCTCTCAACAAACATTACAAACCAAAACAGCGCCTTAAGCACAAACAAAAATAAAGAATTACCAGCCAAATACAAAGACCATTGATGAAAGAGTAACGAATCGCAGGTCCACCACGAACATATGCAAATCAATAAACCCAGACTGAGGTCTCTCAACAAAAACAAAAAATAGTAGAATCAATCACACACTCTCATAAAACAATAGACACAACTCCTTCCATCTAGCCCAGAGCACGAACCTGTTTCGAGCCACCCATCCACTCCCGGTGGTATAGGAAAGACCGCGCTCGAAATAAAATTAAAACTACGCGATTTCACCGCAACCGCTTAGCGGACGTGCATTAAACCTCGCACGAAGAGGGATAAACTAAAGTGAATAAGATAAAAGAAATCGCGAAACGTTTCAGTATATCGTCGCTGTCGTCATAGTCGTCGTTGGAATTATCATCGATCGCATCCACATTCATAGAATGCGAGTCGTTATGCGGCAATATCTTTTCTTGGTCGTTTAGTACCTCTAGGTATGCCTAAATCCCACAATCTACTGTTGCCTATAAATTCACGCGGAACACTCTTTGTTCGTAGAATAAGGATAAACTCGTGTCTGCCTGTTGCTTTAAAGTTTTTTTAGAATTTGGAATGAGGATACTGTCTATTGTTACACATCCTTTTTTGTCCCATCTTATGGTTTTTGATTCATCACTCGTGGGTTTGCGTAGAAAATTTAATAGCGAAGTCGCTCGCCGTTTATACATATTTGGAACGCTATTAACAATGTCAGCATCGCTCGTGGCTTCTGCATTACCTACCTCAGACGATGTTTCAGGTCGTGATGGACGTGCTGGTAAAAATGATGCATTTTTCGTACCAAGGAGATATAGATAACGCTGCAGCACTTGTAAATACTCCTTCCATTTGCTAGCGTCGTCTTTCCCATACTTGTTTGATTTTTTAATTTTGTATAGCTCAGTGTCTAGTCTTGAAACAGGATCACCCTAGGTCTGCACTGTTTTCTCGTTTGCTGCTGGTGCATGATTATTCCCAGAACCGACCATAGGTATTTCGTCGTAACAACCGTCTGCATCGCTATTTCCATCCCTTACCTCGGACATTGGCACAAAAAAACATTTTTTCGCATGCTCCATTACGAGGATGATTAATAATTTTTATCCTTAACACAGTGTTGTTTTCTCGATCGTCACTATCACTGAAAAATTTACTAAATAAAGTTGTGAATATCGGAGCCAGTAAAAGTGGTAAAACAGCACCACCCCCTTTTTGAATTATGAAGCGTTTCTTCGCTCTCCAATAATATTTCCGTTGCTTACGAGCGACTGTACTACCACCACCACCACCACGTTGTTTTGTCACACATCCTGAGACAAGCTGTCGAAGTATATTTTAATATTTTTTTAAACGTTTTTTAACACTTAACTTGACACAAACAACTCCTTGTAAAATGTTTAACGCGCATTCACAGATGCAATTCATTAGAGGTTTATCAGCATTACGCAATATTGATTTCCGCTGTTTTTTTATTTGAATGACAAATAGCGTTAAGTAGGGCTATGCAACGTTCATCGAATGGAATGTAATGTGTATTTTTCTTCTTCTTTTTCTTCGTGGTGCTATCCCTCATTATTACAGTTTCACAGTAGATGGATTCGTTGAAAGCCCGAGCCTTTGTGTGTGATGCGTACACGACTCATATCCACTACCGACTGATATGGTATCTACTTGTGCTTCCAATTAAATACGTTGACTAGTGTTTTTCGGCATGTAGACCAGCATTCGTGGATCATCGGGGAATATCATTGTACGACATCGACGACAATCGGGCGTCGATTGTTTAAGATCCAAGAGTAGATAACCGTGTGGCTGTGCGGTAGCATCGTAAAATGACTCGATTAGAAATCGTGAACTCTCGGGGTATACTTGTCTCGCTAGATGTGTAATTTGTGTTCGATCACCTGGATTTTTAAATATCACCATATAATTGGCGTTTAATGATATATCATGTTGTCCATGCCACTGATGAAAAATATTTTGTGTGATAAAAATCACACTAATATTTTTATGATGGCTACCTTTTGTCAAAAGTTCGACAATTATATTATTTGAGGATTCGCGCATTAAATCATCGATGATAACCAATTTTTCAAGTTATTATCATTAGAATAATCCTCCTGCTGTGGTAGACCCTCGTTAAATTGAATTTTTGGGATTTTGAATTTTTTATTACTTACAATTAGTAATTATCGATGACGATGGTTGCTGTTCACATGTGTTATTCAGAGCAGCGATATCAGAATCGAGAGTATCTCCGTAATAAATTATAATTCGGTCAAATTCAACGTTGCTTATTGAATTGAGAAACTTCAAAAATTTTCTCACGAACTGTTTTCCCACATCCGGTGGGGCCACAAGGCAGCGGTGTCGACGGGTGTTTCTAGCGTACATCCATTATTTTTTACTTGTGAAGCGTGACAAATCCACGATACTATTGATAACGATGATGATGATTACGGTGAATATGGTAGAGCAGCGAGATGCAAAATCGCATACATCAAGTGCACAATAAGCGTATTACCAAGCCTGGCGACGGCGGCGGCGGCGGCGCGTATCCACACGTCGTTATTAGCTTATTAGACGTGTGCGCGGGCGCGGTTCAGCTTATACAGATATACGCTTGCCTGCTCATAAGCTTATGAGCGAGCGTGTGTCGCCGCGGTACATGCGCACATTTTAGCTTTTAAAGCGCATGTGTATTCAGAAAATTGTGATTTTTTTGTTTTCACCATTTAACGTTTATTTTAAACAAATTTTTCAAGGCAACTATTAATAATGAGTAAAAAACACGTTTAAATAGTGTACATGTCTTTATTGTAGAGAGAGTAATACATAAAAATATTAATTATTTCAATTTATACTGAGACGAGACATGGGGGGTATCGAAGACGAGACACGACAGTGGGTATTTAAAAAAGTAACGCAATAATTATGTTAATATCTACAAGTAGTAAAATTAATTATTATCATCATAATCATGCGTTATCGTGTGAATTACGAAAAATTAATTCTTGCGTAACCTCCGGCAATCGTTCTCCCATCATTCTTCAAATGGTTTGGAAGCCACTAGAGAAATGTCTGTGATTAATTTATTCACCTCCTGCGTTTTGAACGAAACACAAAATACCTTTAACTCCTAAAATATATCGAAATGTTCAAGGAATGAGGGATCGACTCGATGGCGTACAGCCTCACATAGATTAGAGTTATTCTGTGTTAAAAGAGTTTTAATTCGCACTTGGTCCACACTCTCAGCTAGCTCTTTAGTGGGAATATGTATGAGTAATTCAGCACATAGAACATCAATACAGTTTTTCACATAAACAACGTAGCGCTGGAGCCGCCTGAAGCGCTCATTGACGCACGGTGTTATGATGCATAGTCCGTCAAAAGATTTCTTTTGCATCACTATAGTCGGTGCATAGATGTTTTTCTTCTCCTTCTTATGTGGTGGTTGTTCTAGCTGCGTATTTTCATCGTTAAGATTGACGTCTTCGGCGACCACCTCGTCCTTGGCTTGGTCGAAAACAATGGATTTTGAGCCAAACAAGGATGCAAAGTGAATCTCGCAGTCATCGATGTTGAGTGTTTTACGGATGCGTTGAACAGCTTTCCAGCCATAATTCGTACAGGCCCCGAAATATGATGCCATTTCGGTCAAAGCATCTTGTAGTTTACTCCACTTTGTAGATTCAAAGGCGATGCCACCCGACGAGCTATTATGCTGCAGCTTAACGACTGGTGTAACGTTACCGTTTACGCGTACCTGAAGACCCACGGTTGTCCTTTTTGTTTTCGAGTAGTTCAAATTGTATGTTGTAGCAAGCAACAACGGTGCTTCAAAACCTTCCATGGTTGATATAAATACAACAGAGCGACACGGAAAAATGAATAAATGATCGGGAATCTAGCGACAATAATTGTATTTCGTAGCTTGTCACGGGCCGGACAGCCACCCGATCATCTCTACAAATGTTTTTATAGACAGGTGTGAATCGTCTCATATGTTGGAATGGTGGGGGAAACCGTTTACCTCACCAACGTAACCTTAGTAGAGCATATTAAGAAGTTATACTTCTGTATACTACAAATTATTGTAGTGTAAAAATGGTTTATTTCATTATAATAGATATTTCATGGCGTAAAATTTGAAACATTATAGCAACCCCTGACCTGATGTATTATAGTTATGTTTCAGTGATGGTAGAAAGAATTTTGCATTTTACTGAGTCTACAGTAGATGGAAAACACTTGAACGTTATACGTATAAGAATAAATATACGAATTTTCATATTGTGTGTCTACCTGTGCGAGAGAGTATCTATGACTCGAGGGTCAGCGCGGTCAGTACGACCGGCTGTAAATAGGTATAAACAGGCGCCGCATTGTATTGACCATATACAGTAAGGACGACCGTCGGTACATTACCGATAACCGCGATCGATCCTTATCAAATTAGCGAATAGGGTCGTGCGAATCGATTAACGTAAAATATCACACGAGTCCGCCGTCTAGCATGTGTTCCATGGTTAGGGGGGTCTCGAGGAAGGAAGCAACGCTTGCCTCTCCCCAATCGTCCGTCGACCGGGTGACAATAGCCTCGTATTCTAAGTAGTCGTCAAATCTATCATTCATATTCAAAATCAGTGTGTTATGAGTCATCGAGAGCCAATACTGTTAAAAACACTTGTAAAGTCAGTGCGTAAATAATACAAGGTAAGAAGAAACCCGAAACAAACTTTAATTCGTAATAAAAAAAGAGCGTCGTTGTAATACAACCGTGCCACAAATTAACAGGACGGTTGGGCTGGAAACCGCGACTACAAAATCCTTTGATACAATCCACCGATATGGGTGTCGTTGAAGCTATCAACAAAAGAGTCTTGAATAAATTCGTTCTACGACTCTAATGGGATCGATCGACAAATAGATCTTTCAAAACCGTCTCGAAAAGGAAGCATAAAACTTGGTGAATCCACTGCCATTACGACCCGCCCATGTATATGGACATCGCGCAACGAGGTATAGAAGCCTCACAAAAACTGTCGACTCGAGCTAGATAGACACTGCCAACTGGATCTTCATGATAATCGATGCGTAAGAAGACCGCGATGCGTATATATGCATCTCACCCAATAAGATAAGTAACGCCGGTTGATGTTATTGTATACTCTCGAGGAACTAATTCGCTCAGTTCAAATAAGTACTGTGCATTGATTGTAACGAAGGGTTAGATACGTGTGTCATCATTTTGGAACATTATGAAAAGTGACAAGTGAAAGCCTAGAAATAAGAATATAACCTTGAAATAATTACAATATATGACATGGATTTAGACGCTATTGAAAACAGTTTACAATAGTCCAATTAGAGTTCAAGAGCATTTAATACTAACCATGTCATCATTACTTGTTGAGTATGCGTGCCTCGTAAAGACGCAAACTGATGTATTAAGCCGTGACAAGATTGATACGTTGTTGTGATGATTTGTATGAATCTCGAGTAGATAATTACGTGTGTCCATTGAATTTGTGCAAATACTCATTACTTGAAATGTCCTAATTTAAATTATGCACATAGCGATATGTCTCCTTGCTGATTTGTGTGGATTCGTGATAATTTCATGGGCGAACTGACGTTATGCACATATTTAAAATTCTTAATGCTCACGAAAATCGTTCCAGGTCATATATTCCAATAATTCATGTAATTGTTGATCTTTGTATGAATATATTGAATTTATTTCAATGTTGATTGTTTATAGGGTGATAATTGAATCTATGCACCTGATGATATTTCTGATTGGCGTAAGGTGCTAAAATCATTCATGCAATTTTCGATATGTGTGAGAAGATATTGAATTTATGCCAATGTTGATTATTGATGTAATTTGATACTTGAATTCATGCACCTGATGATATTTCTTATTGATGTAACGTGATAATTAACCTCATGCACCAATTGATCTTTCGTGCTGATATAATGTTCTCCTTGAATTTTGGCATCTCCGGATAATTCATGAATTAAGAGTTATATGAATTTCTGCTAAATGCGATTTGTCATATGTGGATGAAATTAAAGTACAAACTTTTCAATCATTGTTCCGAAGTCCCGTTAACTGCTGGTCCATTATTGTTATGTATGTGACAATCAAAGTAATACGAATCCTAATGTTTCTAATACGATGATAGGCGGTCATAACCTATAAACCTTTACCTCTGCCATGTGATATTATAATTGGTTGAAAGCGTAATATGAAATATGTACAGGAAAGTACAATCGAGTCTGTATAACCAAGAATTCCAATAATCAGGACAAGCCTTTAAAATTAAAGTACAAACTTTTCAATCATTGTTCCGAAGTCCCGTTAACTGCTGGTCCATTATTGTGATGTATGTGACAATCAAAGTAATACGAATCCTAATGGTTCTAATACGATGATAGGCGGTCATAACCTATAAACCTTTACCTCTGCCATGTGATATTATAATTGGTTGAAAGCGTAATATGAAATATGTACAGGAAAGTACAATCGAGTCTGTATAACCAAGAATTCCAATGATCAGGACAAGCCTTTAATAATAGGCCAGCTATACGGTAATCCAAGGCAAAATGCCACATGTGCTCGTCGATACATTGATATATTGATACCAAGTTTTATTACTCTTGTTTTCCCACTTACGGACATTGAGACAAACATGAGTTAACAGGAGGAGCGATTTGTATTATCTTCTGTGATTATAATCATTATAATTAAAGTAATAACCACATACAAAGATTACGATAGTGGTGCCTCGCAAATACTTCTTTACTTATCATAACAATAGATAAAGTAAGACTGAACCGAGAGACTGAGGTGTTCATGTTTCGTACTACCTGCCTTAGGTGCAGAAGTGTAAATAAAGAAACTAATAAGCAAACAAGGAGAAAAAGAGAAAATTTATTAGAATACAAATTCAATAGCACGCGTCTGTACATTTGAACATAATTTATTACGTCGCTCGAGGGTTTTCAGTTTTCCACCAAATTCTGATAACTATCATTGTCGTAGCAGTAAGGGGTGATTGACAATGACACAGATACGTTTGACGGATATACCAGTTTGAATAAGTAAATATGAATATAATTGTATGTAAAAAGAGTAGCGAGAACGAACATTTTTCGTAATATATTGTAACGTACTGGCTATCTAATAACGTGCGGTGCACACACCAAGTCGCCGCTACCGCGCGTTACGCACACCGAGTAAGACCGGCCTATATCTGACAACTCAAGACTCGCGGCACACACACAACGAAGCGCCGCTACCGCGCGTCACTCACACCATTAGGCCGGCACGTCGGAGACTAAGTCCCGTTATTCTTTTAAAGAAGTACGAATAACGAAACATTAAAATACCAACGACGAATTTTAAAAGAAGTACCAAGGCTACAAGTGGGCTACAGGAGATTCAGCACTCGTGGAACAGTTTTGTTCGCAGGTCCCGCCAACGCAGAAGTCCAGGAAAGAAGAGCAAACGAGTCCTCGCTAGGTGCAGCCGCACTGATACTCGGAGAGCCCAGCTGTGGTACCTGACACACACCAGGTGGGAAGCAGCTGAGTCGGTGTTGCGCTCAAGTCCAGCGCACCGCGGGGCCATCCAAACATAAACAAAGCGGTCTCGGTCTCTCTCTCTCTCTCTCTCTCTCTCTAGTAGCCGAGGATGGAGCTATTTAACATACTATGCTCTCAGACAAGAAATAATCTCGACGGAATTTTAAATAGCGAAGATAGGATATACAGAAATTACACGATAGCATAGGGAATGAGATAGAAAAATAATTTGAGTATAAATCAGAAATTTAAGTACGAATCAGGAAATCTCAGGGAAAATATAAAAAGCATACGGACCTGGTATAGCTGCGCATGCATCCAAAAAGCATCCTGCTGACGCCGGATCGCAGCGGCGGTCGGGTGGACGAACGAGTCGGCCTTCACAGAATACGAGGTGGGAGCTTCACTCCCACCAGCAGGCCTGTGGCGTAAGAAGCGAGCATCGACCAGCTTAGTAGAAATCTGAGCCTGGTCTAGCGGCCGGCTACTTACCGACGGTACGCGTGCTAAATCTCCTACCTAGCAAACGCAACGGGCAAAAAGAAATATCAACTACTGTTTATCTTTACTTTATGAATTACATTCTCCACAAGCATTATAAGATTCCGACTATAAAATTATGTTCTCGATCAATATTATATTCTCAACTAACCACTATTTTTTAATTATAAGTTTCTCATAAATTCTTCAGTTTCACGAGCGGACACGATTATAAATGCACTCGACTGCCCGGGAATAGAGTTTTGTAAGGCGCGTGGTAGCCATAATACCAAGAAAAAGGGTCCAATAATTAGATTTCATATTTATCTTTTAAATGTATCACACAATTTCTACTTTGTTTTTCTGAATAAACCCTACTTTTACCTATTACAAAAGCCTGCATTACTTTCCTCTCTCCTCGAGTCCGAACCAAATCCTTTCAGGGTAATGCTAACGTTGGATACCGTTACAATATTTTTGAAAATGAATTTATTATAAGAAAGCTTACTAAATCTAATTATGTAAAAAAAGCTAGTTCACGTTCACAAGCGTACATTTAAATGTTGTGTATTTTGTGTCAATACACCATCCCTGATGGAAAAGTAAATGGAGACTGTCTATTTTGTCAATACAGGGAAGTATAGAAACGGTAGACATTTCGTATTGCCGTATTGTAAATAGATACCAAAAGTGCATATCTAAATGTAAATGAAGAATGTCTGTTTTAGAGAATGCAGCTTTCTTAGAGAAAACGGAAGGATTGTAGTGCGCTTCATGTTTACACTCTACCCAAAGTGATAGTACGAATTAAATCATCTTTGAGAAATAATAGGCGCCTATGTTGGTTGACACAGAAGCGGAGTTATCGTTGTAAGAATGTACGTTTAGACAATGCAGCTTATTAGAGAAAAAGGTAGGCGTGCATGGGTTCATGTTTACAGCCTTTCCAAAGAGGTAGTACGAAATAAATTATCCATAAAATAGTGCACGTCTGTGTGTAACCCCCAACCGCTGTGAAAACACATTGTCACTGTACAGGAGCTCAAGGTTGTCATCTTTCAAAATTTTCCTCGATTTCTGCGTTTGTGGTGAAGTCAAAATATATAGAGGGTAGTGGGGGTATTCGAGTTAAAGTATAAAATTGCATGAAACCGCAGTTCTCGTATTATTCAACGTTCAAACGTTCTACAACTCTCATCATATCAGTGTAGCATCGTTATTTCGCGTTTTTTAAAAAATGGAGTCCCGTAGGCGTGTTATTCTGGCCGTAGTGCGCGCAATGGCCCGAGTATTCATACGTCGCGAACCGCGATTGGTGCGGCGCTTTACAGAGCGCTGGTTCCTTAATATCGCGAATTTCGTCAGCGTCTCCTCGCGGAGTTTAGTGAAGTTCTTCTGCGTGGTGGTGTAGAAGGGATTACCGCGGCTTACGTGAGTGGACCACTACGGCGAGCACCCGACTTCGTACAACAACATGTGGTTGAGCATCTTGCGAGTCACGGAGGATTCTCACACAGACCGCATTGAAAAAATGTTTATTTAGCGTTCAAACCCTATGTATAAAATTTGTCGTCTTTAAAGAAAAAAGTTTTGTTATCCGCTCTTTTCTTTTTTACTTTCATTTTGTATTTTTTATATCATTGACATTTTTTAAATCTAGCAAAAATAATTTGTAATATTTAAATATTTATCAATCTTAAAATGATTGAACGACTAGAAGATAAAAATTTTATCGTCTTTTGTATTTTATTTTTATTTGTAAAATCTAGCAAAAATAATTTTTATAATTTAAGAATTTTATTATTGTTTTCAAAAATTTAATAAAATACATTGTTAGCGTCAATGAGTCTATGGACCAATTTTTACTTTGATTGGTTGACTGAAAATGGTTTTCCTTGGTATTTGCGTATGCGGCTATGTTTCGGCTATCTCCATAACAATTGGAGCAATAAAACTCATATTTAACGTTTCGGTCCAAACTGCAGACCCTCTTCAGAAAATTTTATTTAACTGTAAATTCATAGTACATAATATGTCAGAAATTGAAAAAAACACAAAGAAATTGATATTCATTAGATATTAAAACATATATCGTTAGAATGTACATTTCCCCCCCCCTTTTGTATTTAAAATATCTATAAATTCCTATAATTACAACTATTATTAACTAAAACAACAACAAACCTATGTCAGTAGTTCCATTTTTCCCTTTAGTCCTCAGAGACACTTAACATTTGTTTCACAAGATTTATCAATTTGTTTAAAACCTCTTTTTTATGACAGATGTTTAATTGTCCTTAAGTAAAAGAGTAATATTTACAAAGTGAAATGTTCACATAGTTGGTAGGCATATGTCAATCTGTTGGTCAATGTCCAAAAAAAACCATAATATTAAAGTCAATCAAGTTAATAACATTAATGATAGAATTTTGTTTTTCTTATAAAAGATAATTACCATTCCTCATCATAAATAATAAAATTTAAATATTAATTAAAGCATTGCAATCCAAACTGACATGATCATTCCACCTGACATCAAGACTTTTTTATCTTTAGGACAAAAATTTTGCTTTCCATACTCCAATAAAAATGAGATATCAAAATGCATACATGATAACATTTGTGAATTGGAATCAAAGATTGTAAGCTTAGTGGATGCGAAGAAACGAGACAATCTTAGGAGTAAATTCACTCACATTCTACAGAATTTAAAATTTCCAACAATAAATTCGAAAATTAATAAATTAATAAAAGACACGAAATTATTCTTAAAGCAACATTCTGACATATTGGTAACTAGGGCTGATAAAGGTAATTCAACAGTCATTATGACAAAAAAGGACTACATAAACAAGACAATAGCTTTATTAAATGACAATGACACTTATAAAGTAGAAAGGAAAAATCCTATTAAAATACTACAAGAGAAAGTAAATTTGATTCTTATTAGATGGAAAAATAAAGGTCTCATGAATGATTTAATATTTAAAAGCCTTAAAGCTGAAAATTGTAATTTGGCAAGGCTATATACTTTACCTAAAATTCACAAACAAAATGTTCCTGTCCGACCTATAGTCTCTTCAATAAACAGTCCAACGCACAAGCTAGCAGACTTTATTTTATTACATTTATCGAAGATTATACCAAATTGTAAATCATATGTAAAAGACAGTTTTTCACTTAAAGATTATTTATGTAACATAACATTGCCGCAAAACTATTGTTTAGTGTCATTTGACGTGGTATCTTTATACACAAATGTTCCAGTAGAATTAGTCATAAATGGCTTACAGAAGAGAGCACATTTGTTCACTGATACGTTTCCTATAACTGAGGTAATTGAAGTCATTAAATTTATTATGTCTTCAACATATTTCACTTTTAAAAATGAAATTTATAAACAGATTTTTGGATTGCCAATGGGTTCTCCCTTGGCACCAATATTATCAAATTTAGTGATGGTGGATTTAGAGGAAACTTGTCTAAGTCAATTGAATTTTGACATTCCCATATATAAAAGATACGTAGATGATATCATTATTGCGTTGCCTGTCACCTGTATTCAATCTACTTTAAATATTTTCAATAGTTATCACCCAAAATTGAAATTCACTGTTGAGGAAGAGAGTGAAGGTAGAATACCCTTTTTAGACATTTTACTAATTCATAATAAAAATTCGATAATTACAAATTGGTACAGAAAACCGACGTGGTCTGGAAGATTCATAAATTTTTTCTCACATCATCCGCTACACCAAAAAAAGGCACTGGTATACATGCTGGTTGATAGGGCCATTAAGCTTTCTCATCATTCGTTTCATAAACAAAATTTAGTCCTGATTAAAAAAACATTGATAATGAATTGTTATCCACCTCAGTTAATAGAAAAACTTATATACAAAAGAATATCATGGATCACTGGCTCAGTGAATAAAACAAGTGAAAAAGCTGTCTTTGACACAAACAGACTTCTTAATTTGCCGTACATTCAATCCACATATCATCGTCTTTTTGCTCTATGTAAAGAATTTAATGTGTCATTGGTAACGAATAATAAACATAACATTGCCTTAATTATAGGTTCCACAAAGGATAATATAACAACAGATCTAAAATCAGGGTTGGTGTATTCTATAAGTTGTGAAGATTGTGACTCGATATATATTGGACAAACCAAAAGATATTTAAAAACTAGAATATATGAACATAAAAATAGTTTGAAACACCTAGACACACAGCACACCGCTCTAGCAACACATGTTATGGATTATAATCATAATTTTAGATTTAATGAGGTTAAAATTTTAAATGTAGAACAGAATTTATACAAAAGATTAATTTTAGAAATGATTCAAATTAAAAAACATGAGAAATCTGTGAATTTTAGGACTGATATAGACAATTTAAGTGTTATTTATAATTCAGTAATCTAAAGTTAAAAAAAAATGGTTTAACGAGCATCCATATAACTATACTGACAATACTTTTTTTGAGGAAAAAAATACAGAATAATGTTTTCGTAACAGTAGTTGTGTTTGAGATTGGAATGTCATATTATAATATCACAATATATAACGGTCTTCGTTCGTCTGTTTGAAGGTGTCTTTAGTCAGTTCTCGACTGGTGAGCTACAAACATGTAGCCACTAGAAATTCACGGTTACATTTAACTCTGACCAAAGAAGATTTCACTTAAGTTTGGATTGCAATGCTTTAATTAATATTTAAATTTTATTATTTATGATGAGGAATGGTAATTATCTTTTATAAGAAAAACAAAATTCTATCATTAATGTTATTAACTTGATTGACTTTAATATTATGGTTTTTTTTGGACATTGACCAACAGATTGACATATGCCTACCAACTATGTGAACATTTCACTTTGTAAATATTACTCTTTTACTTAAGGACAATTAAACATCTGTCATAAAAAAGAGGTTTTAAACAAATTGATAAATCTTGTGAAACAAATGTTAAGTGTCTCTGAGGACTAAAGGGAAAAATGGAACTACTGACATAGGTTTGTTGTTGTTTTAGTTAATAATAGTTGTAATTATAGGAATTTATAGATATTTTAAATACAAAAGGGGGGGGGAAATGTACATTCTAACGATATATGTTTTAATATCTAATGAATATCAATTTCTTTGTGTTTTTTTCAATTTCTGACATATTATGTACTATGAATTTACAGTTAAATAAAATTTTCTGAAGAGGGTCTGCAGTTTGGACCGAAACGTTAAATATGAGTTTTATTGCTCCAATTGTTATGGAGATAGCCGAAACATAGCCGCATACGCAAATACCAAGGATTACTAATAACGGCTACTTACACCACATATATTTATATATCTACTGGCTCTAAACTAAGTGAGAAGATGTTCTTTTTCGAGAAAATTCTACAACTATATGGTGTCTGTGTTTGCACAGCCTTCAAGAGATGGAAAAGGGACAGCGCTACTAGAAACCGATACAGACAACAATTGCGGTTTTTATTAAAATGCAGAAAGGAAGGCTTAATACCAAAACATATATATTATATGAAATTTAATAATATACTCTTTCATAATAAAAAATGTAAATTCAAATTTAAAAAAGTTTTACATAGTTTACACAAAAAGATTTTAAACTTAGAAATAGATGAATTTAATTATCGCATTAAAAGATTAACATTTGCAATAAATCAACATAATATGGTTATTGAAAAAACTTCAGGGAATCTACACAAAAAATTTTTTGAATATGAATTTACTAAATTAAATTACATTTCAAAAAAACTGTATAACACTTATAAATCAAAATTACAATATCTTAGATTAATGAGGAATAATGTACCACATGATCATATATTCAACCCTAGTGAATTTTTAATGACTGTTTCCTCACAAGCGAACTTACAAAATAATCTTAATACTCAATCCAGGAATTGTCATAGGCCATTAATAGAAAGACAGAACAATATGCTTAATATCCAATATCCAAACAATAGAATTATCAATGACAACAATAATTGTTCTATTATGTATGAAAGTATGGAAAGAAAAGTAGAACCCATAAAATATAATAATTGGCTTATAAATTTAACTGACATGATCATTCCACCTGACATCAAGACTTTTTTATCTTTAGGACAAAAATTTTGCTTTCCATACTCCAATAAAAATGAGATATCAAAATGCATACATGATAACATTTGTGAATTGGAATCAAAGATTGTAAGCTTAGTGGATGCGAAGAAACGAGACAATCTTAGGAGTAAATTCACTCACATTCTACAGAATTTAAAATTTCCAACAATAAATTCGAAAATTAATAAATTAATAAAAGACACGAAATTATTCTTAAAGCAACATTCTGACATATTGGTAACTAGGGCTGATAAAGGTAATTCAACAGTCATTATGACAAAAAAGGACTACATAAACAAGACAATAGCTTTATTAAATGACAATGACACTTATAAAGTAGAAAGGAAAAATCCTATTAAAATACTACAAGAGAAAGTAAATTTGATTCTTATTAGATGGAAAAATAAAGGTCTCATGAATGATTTAATATTTAAAAGCCTTAAAGCTGAAAATTGTAATTTGGCAAGGCTATATACTTTACCTAAAATTCACAAACAAAATGTTCCTGTCCGACCTATAGTCTCTTCAATAAACAGTCCAACGCACAAGCTAGCAGACTTTATTTTATTACATTTATCGAAGATTATACCAAATTGTAAATCATATGTAAAAGACAGTTTTTCACTTAAAGATTATTTATGTAACATAACATTGCCGCAAAACTATTGTTTAGTGTCATTTGACGTGGTATCTTTATACACAAATGTTCCAGTAGAATTAGTCATAAATGGCTTACAGAAGAGAGCACATTTGTTCACTGATACGTTTCCTATAACTGAGGTAATTGAAGTCATTAAATTTATTATGTCTTCAACATATTTCACTTTTAAAAATGAAATTTATAAACAGATTTTTGGATTGCCAATGGGTTCTCCCTTGGCACCAATATTATCAAATTTAGTGATGGTGGATTTAGAGGAAACTTGTCTAAGTCAATTGAATTTTGACATTCCCATATATAAAAGATACGTAGATGATATCATTATTGCGTTGCCTGTCACCTGTATTCAATCTACTTTAAATATTTTCAATAGTTATCACCCAAAATTGAAATTCACTGTTGAGGAAGAGAGTGAAGGTAGAATACCCTTTTTAGACATTTTACTAATTCATAATAAAAATTCGATAATTACAAATTGGTACAGAAAACCGACGTGGTCTGGAAGATTCATAAATTTTTTCTCACATCATCCGCTACACCAAAAAAAGGCACTGGTATACATGCTGGTTGATAGGGCCATTAAGCTTTCTCATCATTCGTTTCATAAACAAAATTTAGTCCTGATTAAAAAAACATTGATAATGAATTGTTATCCACCTCAGTTAATAGAAAAACTTATATACAAAAGAATATCATGGATCACTGGCTCAGTGAATAAAACAAGTGAAAAAGCTGTCTTTGACACAAACAGACTTCTTAATTTGCCGTACATTCAATCCACATATCATCGTCTTTTTGCTCTATGTAAAGAATTTAATGTGTCATTGGTAACGAATAATAAACATAACATTGCCTTAATTATAGGTTCCACAAAGGATAATATAACAACAGATCTAAAATCAGGGTTGGTGTATTCTATAAGTTGTGAAGATTGTGACTCGATATATATTGGACAAACCAAAAGATATTTAAAAACTAGAATATATGAACATAAAAATAGTTTGAAACACCTAGACACACAGCACACCGCTCTAGCAACACATGTTATGGATTATAATCATAATTTTAGATTTAATGAGGTTAAAATTTTAAATGTAGAACAGAATTTATACAAAAGATTAATTTTAGAAATGATTCAAATTAAAAAACATGAGAAATCTGTGAATTTTAGGACTGATATAGACAATTTAAGTGTTATTTATAATTCAGTAATCTAAAGTTAAAAAAAAATGGTTTAACGAGCATCCATATAACTATACTGACAATACTTTTTTTGAGGAAAAAAATACAGAATAATGTTTTCGTAACAGTAGTTGTGTTTGAGATTGGAATGTCATATTATAATATCACAATATATAACGGTCTTCGTTCGTCTGTTTGAAGGTGTCTTTAGTCAGTTCTCGACTGGTGAGCTACAAACATGTAGCCACTAGAAATTCACGGTTACATTTAACTCTGACCAAAGAAGATTTCACTTAAGTTTGGATTGCAATGCTTTAATTAATATTTAAATTTTATTATTTATGATGAGGAATGGTAATTATCTTTTATAAGAAAAACAAAATTCTATCATTAATGTTATTAACTTGATTGACTTTAATATTATGGTTTTTTTTGGACATTGACCAACAGATTGACATATGCCTACCAACTATGTGAACATTTCACTTTGTAAATATTACTCTTTTACTTAAGGACAATTAAACATCTGTCATAAAAAAGAGGTTTTAAACAAATTGATAAATCTTGTGAAACAAATGTTAAGTGTCTCTGAGGACTAAAGGGAAAAATGGAACTACTGACATAGGTTTGTTGTTGTTTTAGTTAATAATAGTTGTAATTATAGGAATTTATAGATATTTTAAATACAAAAGGGGGGGGGAAATGTACATTCTAACGATATATGTTTTAATATCTAATGAATATCAATTTCTTTGTGTTTTTTTCAATTTCTGACATATTATGTACTATGAATTTACAGTTAAATAAAATTTTCTGAAGAGGGTCTGCAGTTTGGACCGAAACGTTAAATATGAGTTTTATTGCTCCAATTGTTATGGAGATAGCCGAAACATAGCCGCATACGCAAATACCAAGGATTACTAATAACGGCTACTTACACCACATATATTTATATATCTACTGGCTCTAAACTAAGTGAGAAGATGTTCTTTTTCGAGAAAATTCTACAACTATATGGTGTCTGTGTTTGCACAGCCTTCAAGAGATGGAAAAGGGACAGCGCTACTAGAAACCGATACAGACAACAATTGCGGTTTTTATTAAAATGCAGAAAGGAAGGCTTAATACCAAAACATATATATTATATGAAATTTAATAATATACTCTTTCATAATAAAAAATGTAAATTCAAATTTAAAAAAGTTTTACATAGTTTACACAAAAAGATTTTAAACTTAGAAATAGATGAATTTAATTATCGCATTAAAAGATTAACATTTGCAATAAATCAACATAATATGGTTATTGAAAAAACTTCAGGGAATCTACACAAAAAATTTTTTGAATATGAATTTACTAAATTAAATTACATTTCAAAAAAACTGTATAACACTTATAAATCAAAATTACAATATCTTAGATTAATGAGGAATAATGTACCACATGATCATATATTCAACCCTAGTGAATTTTTAATGACTGTTTCCTCACAAGCGAACTTACAAAATAATCTTAATACTCAATCCAGGAATTGTCATAGGCCATTAATAGAAAGACAGAACAATATGCTTAATATCCAATATCCAAACAATAGAATTATCAATGACAACAATAATTGTTCTATTATGTATGAAAGTATGGAAAGAAAAGTAGAACCCATAAAATATAATAATTGGCTTATAAATTTAACTGACATGATCATTCCACCTGACATCAAGACTTTTTTATCTTTAGGACAAAAATTTTGCTTTCCATACTCCAATAAAAATGAGATATCAAAATGCATACATGATAACATTTGTGAATTGGAATCAAAGATTGTAAGCTTAGTGGATGCGAAGAAACGAGACAATCTTAGGAGTAAATTCACTCACATTCTACAGAATTTAAAATTTCCAACAATAAATTCGAAAATTAATAAATTAATAAAAGACACGAAATTATTCTTAAAGCAACATTCTGACATATTGGTAACTAGGGCTGATAAAGGTAATTCAACAGTCATTATGACAAAAAAGGACTACATAAACAAGACAATAGCTTTATTAAATGACAATGACACTTATAAAGTAGAAAGGAAAAATCCTATTAAAATACTACAAGAGAAAGTAAATTTGATTCTTATTAGATGGAAAAATAAAGGTCTCATGAATGATTTAATATTTAAAAGCCTTAAAGCTGAAAATTGTAATTTGGCAAGGCTATATACTTTACCTAAAATTCACAAACAAAATGTTCCTGTCCGACCTATAGTCTCTTCAATAAACAGTCCAACGCACAAGCTAGCAGACTTTATTTTATTACATTTATCGAAGATTATACCAAATTGTAAATCATATGTAAAAGACAGTTTTTCACTTAAAGATTATTTATGTAACATAACATTGCCGCAAAACTATTGTTTAGTGTCATTTGACGTGGTATCTTTATACACAAATGTTCCAGTAGAATTAGTCATAAATGGCTTACAGAAGAGAGCACATTTGTTCACTGATACGTTTCCTATAACTGAGGTAATTGAAGTCATTAAATTTATTATGTCTTCAACATATTTCACTTTTAAAAATGAAATTTATAAACAGATTTTTGGATTGCCAATGGGTTCTCCCTTGGCACCAATATTATCAAATTTAGTGATGGTGGATTTAGAGGAAACTTGTCTAAGTCAATTGAATTTTGACATTCCCATATATAAAAGATACGTAGATGATATCATTATTGCGTTGCCTGTCACCTGTATTCAATCTACTTTAAATATTTTCAATAGTTATCACCCAAAATTGAAATTCACTGTTGAGGAAGAGAGTGAAGGTAGAATACCCTTTTTAGACATTTTACTAATTCATAATAAAAATTCGATAATTACAAATTGGTACAGAAAACCGACGTGGTCTGGAAGATTCATAAATTTTTTCTCACATCATCCGCTACACCAAAAAAAGGCACTGGTATACATGCTGGTTGATAGGGCCATTAAGCTTTCTCATCATTCGTTTCATAAACAAAATTTAGTCCTGATTAAAAAAACATTGATAATGAATTGTTATCCACCTCAGTTAATAGAAAAACTTATATACAAAAGAATATCATGGATCACTGGCTCAGTGAATAAAACAAGTGAAAAAGCTGTCTTTGACACAAACAGACTTCTTAATTTGCCGTACATTCAATCCACATATCATCGTCTTTTTGCTCTATGTAAAGAATTTAATGTGTCATTGGTAACGAATAATAAACATAACATTGCCTTAATTATAGGTTCCACAAAGGATAATATAACAACAGATCTAAAATCAGGGTTGGTGTATTCTATAAGTTGTGAAGATTGTGACTCGATATATATTGGACAAACCAAAAGATATTTAAAAACTAGAATATATGAACATAAAAATAGTTTGAAACACCTAGACACACAGCACACCGCTCTAGCAACACATGTTATGGATTATAATCATAATTTTAGATTTAATGAGGTTAAAATTTTAAATGTAGAACAGAATTTATACAAAAGATTAATTTTAGAAATGATTCAAATTAAAAAACATGAGAAATCTGTGAATTTTAGGACTGATATAGACAATTTAAGTGTTATTTATAATTCAGTAATCTAAAGTTAAAAAAAAAAATGGTTTAACGAGCATCCATATAACTATACTGACAATACTTTTTTTGAGGAAAAAAATACAGAATAATGTTTTCGTAACAGTAGTTGTGTTTGAGATTGGAATGTCATATTATAATATCACAATATATAACGGTCTTCGTTCGTCTGTTTGAAGGTGTCTTTAGTCAGTTCTCGACTGGTGAGCTACAAACATGTAGCCACTAGAAATTCACGGTTACATTTAACTCTGACCAAAGAAGATTTCACTTAAGTTTGGATTGCAATGCTTTAATTAATATTTAAATTTTATTATTTATGATGAGGAATGGTAATTATCTTTTATAAGAAAAACAAAATTCTATCATTAATGTTATTAACTTGATTGACTTTAATATTATGGTTTTTTTTGGACATTGACCAACAGATTGACATATGCCTACCAACTATGTGAACATTTCACTTTGTAAATATTACTCTTTTACTTAAGGACAATTAAACATCTGTCATAAAAAAGAGGTTTTAAACAAATTGATAAATCTTGTGAAACAAATGTTAAGTGTCTCTGAGGACTAAAGGGAAAAATGGAACTACTGACATAGGTTTGTTGTTGTTTTAGTTAATAATAGTTGTAATTATAGGAATTTATAGATATTTTAAATACAAAAGGGGGGGGGAAATGTACATTCTAACGATATATGTTTTAATATCTAATGAATATCAATTTCTTTGTGTTTTTTTCAATTTCTGACATATTATGTACTATGAATTTACAGTTAAATAAAATTTTCTGAAGAGGGTCTGCAGTTTGGACCGAAACGTTAAATATGAGTTTTATTGCTCCAATTGTTATGGAGATAGCCGAAACATAGCCGCATACGCAAATACCAAGGATTACTAATAACGGCTACTTACACCACATATATTTATATGAAAATGGTTTTATTTGTATTTTTTAATTTTTGAAATCTCACAATAATAATTTTTTATTTTTTAAAAAATTTATTTATTTTTTCAAAAATTCAATAAAATACATTGTCGATGCCAATGCGACTATGAACCAAGTTTTATATTAATTGGTTGACGAAAACTGGCTTAATTTTTAATCCACTTTCACTTTGCTGCGCGAAAATTAATACACTTTCATCAATCAAAGTAAAACTTGCTTCATAAACTCGTCGACGTCGGCAATGTATTTTTTTCAATTTTTGAAAATATATAAAAAATATTTTTACGTAATTAACAAATTTTTACAAAAAATACAAAAGAGTTTTTCTTTAAAGACGATAAATTTTAATCTTTACTCGTTCATTTATTTCAAGATACTCATACATACAAAACCCCTTCAGTGTGTAAGGTATATAGTCTGTAGATAGCGCGAGGTATAGTGCATACCATAGAGTCACTATACTCCATTCGTTGCATCACCATTGTGATCCCCGTAGTTTCACCGTTCCGCTTTCGGAGTAAACCGCTATATTAAAGTACAGAAATATCATTCCGCGAGGTATGAATAATAGAGCTCCGCGCATATAATAAGAATACGGCGTGATGCGAAAAGTCGTGCCGCGCATCACTCGCCCCTGTAGCTGTACAGCAATAACACGTACCGATACTCGCCATATCAAATCTCTAATAAGAGTAGCGTTCGCACGTGAGTGCAATCGCTACCATAAACTCCGTCGCCCTGGACTGCCAACAGGTATTTATCCGTGTTATTTTGATACAACGATGTAAAAAGCAACTTCTAAAAACAAAAACGATATAATATCGCTCCGCGGATACCGCCGTCCTCAATCGTTCATTCTATATTATAGGGCGTCGATGACGGGCCCAGTGATACCCGTTATCCGATAAATCCAGTAATCAATAACAAATTATCGATTACCAATACTGGATTACCAGTTATTGATTACCAATTGTGTGACAAATATGTAAGCTGCATAAGTCTCATGTACCGAGACTGCCAACAACACCGGCGAACATCATAACTCGTCGAAGTACGTAGTCGTTGGCCACCTGAACCTACCGGTTCAATGGAGAAATCATAGAGGTATATCAAGTCACATAGTGGTTGGCTACGGTAGGCTGAAAGCAAGAAATTTCCAGTTCACGGACTTTGCTCATCGTACCCCCCGCTCACCGCCTACACCGATGCGACATAGCAGTATGTCAACACAACACCCAAGCTAAGTGTACCCTGTCATATACGTAGTATAATATTCGATCGTTGTATTATATGTAATAGGTCGCGTTAATATTAGTTGAACGGTGACAAGCCGGATAAAATTGTCTTACCAAAATATTATACCGTGAAAGATTTATTCGGAAGTTCGTATTAAATATGATCAAAGTGTTGTGCCACGGAATATTCCACTTCGTATTTAGTATATTCGGGAATATTCCATAGTAAAGAAACATTGGAATTCGTTCAAGACAAGAAACGAAGTCCAATGCCCGATCGTATGAACAACCCCAAGAACGCCGACGCAGCATGAGCGACTCGATTGGCGTTCGACGATAAGCTAACGCTAAAATTGCGAATTAAGGGATTTTCTTGAAGACAGTTAGCAACTGCTTTACGAAAGGACAGTATTAAATTAGATTGAAAAGAGAACGGGTTGGTTCCTCGTTAAATACTCGAAACAACATATTATTGTATCAGGAGTACAAATTGAAAATGCGGGATTTTTTTCTATTTTTGAACGTTTATTCTGAAAAAATGGTAACAAATGAATTATTCAAAGTATTGTCCATCGCTAGCCACAACTTTTTCCCATCTTTCTGGCAATTTACGGATACCGTCGCGAAAAAATTCGGCCGGCTTGGCTGCTATCCAGTCATCGACCCATTTTTGGGCTTCTTCGTAAGAATGGAAGCGCTGGTCAGCTAGGCCATGTGTCATCGATCGGAAAAGGTGGTAATCGGAAGGAGCAATATCTGGGCTATACGGCGGGTGGGGTAAGACTTCCCATTTCAGCGTTTGTAGGTATGTTTTGACCGGCGCTGCAACATGTGGCCGAGCGTTGTCATGTTGCAAAATTACTTTGTCGTGTCTTTGCTCGTATTGTGGCCGTTTTTCTTTGAGTGCGCGGCTCAAACGCATCAATTGAGTTCGGTATAGTGCTCCTGTGATGGTTTCGTTCGATTTCAATAGCTCATAATACACCACACCCAGCTGGTCCCACCAAATACAGAGCATGAGCTTGGCGCCGTGAATATTTGGTTTGGCCGTCGATGATGATGCATGGCCGGGGTAACCATATGATTATTTGCGCTTCGGGTTATCGTAATGGATCCACTTTTCATCACCAGTGACAATGCGATGCAAAAAACCCTTCCGTTTTTGCCGTTCGAGCAGCAGTTCGCATGCAAAAAAACGGCGCTCGACGTCTCTCGGCTTCAGCTCATACGGCACCCAATGTCCTTGCTTTTGGATCATTCCGAGGGCTTTTATACGATGGGAAATGGCTTGTTGTGTCACTCCCAATAAATCTGCGAGCTCTTGTTGAGTTTGACACGAGTCTTCATTGAGTATTGCCTCCAATTCAGCATTCTCAAACTTTTTCACTTGGCCCGGCCGCTCTTTGTCCTCAACGTCAAAATCACCACTTCTAAACCGCACAAACCATCTCTCGCACGTTGAAACCGATGGAACATGACTCGGATAAGCCTCGGAGACCAATCGATGTGCTTCAGCAGCACTTTTCTTCAAATTAAAGAAGTAAATTAAAACTTCCCGCAAATGCTGTTTTGTTGGCACGAAACTCGACATATTGAGAGCTCAAAAAAACTATGAATTTGACACTGCGACAAATTGACACATACTGAAAATTAAAGCTATAAGACGTAGCTTTGACATGAACATAGTCACAGTACTGCCTGATGCGTATAGCGTTAGTAACGCCATCTGTTATCAAACCCGCATTTTCAATTTGTACCCCTGATACATTCTTACTTTGACTTTTAAATAGACAACGGAAAGTTACCGTTGCCTATAATAAACATTTCCTTTTATATAGATTCGCGTTTTCATCGATAACTCGAGATTCATCTCCTTATCGGCAAACGATCCCAAAAATAATAACTTTTTAATATTATACCGAATACCGAATAAACCAATTACGCGGTACCGGCATAACAAAAGTATGCTCGTTAGTAAATTGCTCTATGTACCATTGTCGTGATATATAAATAATTCTCGTGTAATGCTAGAAAAATAATGTGAATAGGCTATGTGCCGACGGATCATAAACGGCCATTATTTTATAACTGTACTCTTCATATGTTAATTATATTTTGATTGTTTGACGGTACGAACGACCAACAATTATAATATTGTCTGTACTTTATTGCCGAATGTCTTGGGATATAAATATGTATTGTAACATGGTTACATGCAGGAGCAGGGAAAGAATGCGATAACGATCGTATTTGGGGATAACAGAGTGATCCTCTGGAGCATGGATAGTTATTTCAAACAGAAGAGAGCTCGAATACCGGTGAAAGGGGCAAAAACACCTGAGCGATAGACTCGGTACAAATGTACCGAGGTTCGCGGGCAATAGGCCATCGCCCCGGATAGAAAAAAAACTAGAGCTGTCGCCGCTCCGAAATTCCCTCGCTGACGGAAACAGCAGGTCAGCGACCGGCTGGCCTTGCTGGGAGGCGAGGGGAAGGCGGTGAGCGCGGCGACGGCAGATCGCGAAAACGAAAAAGATGCGTTAGGATTTGAATATGATGACGTAGGGTTCAGGGGAACGAGGGGAAGGTTATAAAAGGTCGGTGCGGGGAGTGGGAGCTCTCTTGGTTCTTTCGTCTTCTTAGCGTGAAAAGCCTAAACATTGAAGGATAGCAAAGCGATAACGAAAAGTTCTAATTAAAAAGTAGAAATTCAGGAGTCATCTAAAAAATTACATCTTGTAGAGTCTGTGTTCACTCGAGAAAGGAAAACAAGTGAGTGACACCCGGAGGCCCGCGAGGAAGGAAAAGACAGGCGAGAAATAATTATATAATTAACAATAATCAGTGGTGTAGTAGGAAAATTGTCATATAATCAAAATTAATCTAGTTGATAAGGTGGATAGAGTTAGGTATAGGGAGTGAAGTGCATTGACGGCGAGTAGTATTTAAGGAAATAGGGATAAGAGGATAGAGTTAAGCATATAGTATAAGTGCATCGTATTCAGCGAAAGGATTCCGAAAAAGGCGCAAAATCACATAAGTAGAACGGAGACAGAGTGCAAGTATGACGAGAAAGAAAGAGAAAGAATTATAAATAGAGTTTCTACACTCTATACAAGTAGTGCGGTATGTGCGGGTGTGTGAGGCGACAATACCGAGGCGTCGTCCCGTAACGATAGCTCGAGCTCTGAAATACCGGGAAGTTGCGCCCGAATAAGCTGAAATAATCATAACTAAAATCGAGGGAATTCCCTTATTTTCGAGACGGAAAAGATAGAATTAAGAAACGTAGAAGATATGATAATTGTAATTCGATAGGATAAGTAGCATTACACCTAGGAAAAATGAATACGAATGAATGAGTGGAAGAAGGGTGAGTGCCAAAGAATTGTAAATAGGGTTCATACACCCTATAAAAAGAGAAAATGCAAATTAGCGTAAACAGAAAGTGAAATCTCAGTGCGAAAAATATCGGATAATACTTTGTATCACCGAGCAAGAAAGGAGTGAGTGCGAGTGGAAGATAGCGAGCGGTGCGGTATAGATATAGCGGTGAATTGAATATAGGTATAGTGGAACTGCGCCACGAACCATAACAGACTCCCGAGTAATACCGAGAAACCGCGGATCACCAATAAAATAAATAAATTGTGAAAATAATCGGTGCATCCCAAGCGTAAACGGGGATCCTCGAAAATTTAATGATTGTAATATAAAAAAAAGGAGGTTTGGCGATCATTTTTTTTCTTCACAAATAAAACATCACTGTTCACCACTTTGAAGTCTACATTAATTAGTTTAGTGTCGAGCCCAAAACCCCACGAAAAATAAAATTAATGTGAACGGGAGAAAAATACCGTTACAGTATATATATATATATATATATATATATATATAGGAATGTATAAATTGAATCGATTGGATATATTTGTCTCTGACTAGGAGGAATAATACGAGCCTATGTTAACAGTCAACCTGATTACGCCGTTTGTAACAAATTCCTTGTCTTTTTTCGTGCTTCCGCTTATTTTTGTTGAATGCATATTTACTAAGGAAACTCCAAGGTAATAATAAAAAAAAATTATCGCAACCCGTAACCACATAAAAATAATATGATTGTAATAATTGAATAAATATAAAACAAAAAAAGAATACATAAGTAAATAATAAATAGTAAAAGAAAAATATTTTACAAGTATTTAGATATAGAGTATTTGTACAGAAAATTGAGGGTTTTTATCGTCTTTTATTATTCGGTCTTTTGTATTTTACTTTTTTAAACTAGAAAAATAATTTTTCATTATTTAAAAATTGTATTATTGTTTGTTTTACTTTGATCGCTTGACTGAAAGTGGTTTAATTTTGTACTTATTTTATATCCCGTAAAAATAATTTTTTATTACATTTTTTAATTTTTTTCAAAAAATGTATTATAATCATTATAATAAAATACATTGTCGACACCAGCGAGGGTATAAACCAAGTTTTAGTTTAATTGGTTGACGAAAACTGAATTAATTTTTAATCCACTTTTACATTGTCTCGCAAAAATTAATACACTTGCCGTCAATCAATCAAAGTTAAACTTGCTTCCTAGACTCCTTAACGGTGGCAATGTATTTTATTCAATTTTTGAAAAAATAATAAATATATTTTTGCGAAATGAAAAAATAAAAAACAAAAGAGTGAAAAACAAAATGTTTTTCTTTAAAGACGCTAAATTTTTATTTTTATTTTTCCTTACAGCTATTCGCTCGCTACTTGCGTCAAGTAGCAGCGAGAACGACGCTGGACCTTCCAGCGTCGACTCATGTTTGGCGTCACCGTCGTCGTGCACGACATCGCTTAACCCCAACGATGACGACACATCAATATCTGGTGTATCGACCGACGACGGTGACGACAATATGTTGTTCATCGCTGGTGACGATAACGACGACCAGGAACTCGATCATTCAAGAGACGCCGATGATGAGGCTATGGAGGAGGAGGGGGAGGAGGAAGACGATGATAGTGACAGCGACAGCTCCACCGACGACGATGATGTCCTCAGCAGCCCGGCTAGCCCTAATTCTGAACAGCGGGGAATGAACAGAGAAAGAAGAAGAACAACCAGTGATGGTTGAGCAGAGGCCTCTAAATATAGACGAGGCATCCACGGAATCCGCGGATTACTCATATTATGGCGAGTAAAAATAATTAAAAAATATTTAGTATTAGATTATTCTATGAAGGTGAATTGATAAAATTCATTTTCTAATAGATGATCAGCAGCAAGTTGTCGCCCCTGTTGTCGTGCACGAGGTCGCAAACATTCCTGATATTCCCAAGTCACCACCGCCTCACGAGCCAGGTGAGGTTAACCTGCACATAGATGCGATGCTTATTATGTTACGTCCTGACGTAACCATGCTCCAATATCTTTCTTTATTTTAAAGAAGATCATAAACCTGCACTGTGGTCAGGTCCTATAGTTGCCAGAGATTATACAGGTATAATGACGGCGGGCGGGATGGCAGGTTCACTACTGTACCTAACAACGAGAAACTAAGAGTTGGTAGGCCACTGCCCCACTCTAACGGTCAGCATGAAGGAACCTGAATCTCGTATCAAAAGTTTTCCCTCTATGGCCTGTGGATATCATTGGCGGCGCGTGTCACCAAAGTCTTTGGTTGATTCGTGCCCGCGTGCTCTGTTGGCGACTGTCGGGTGCTCGCTTCCTTCCCCCTGTCATATACCGTATCTGGGTTACGAAGGTAGACCAACTGCCGTGGCAACGTCTTCGTTGCTTTGGAAATTCTTATATGCTACGACGAGTGATGTAATGAACACAAAAATTGATATTCAATATTACACGAAGACATACAGTGGCGTGCAAAAGTTTTGGGCCACCCCATTTTTCATGCATATTTCACAGAAATACGACGGTGTGTAAATGAAAACGAGTAATAACCATAGGTATTCACTTATATTTGAAAACAATGAATTGTATTCATTGATACTACTCTTAAATAATTCATTATTTAACTATTTTTTATTAAAGACTGTGCAAAAGTATCGGGCCGCGTACTATTGCCTATGAAAATAGTAACAAAAAATTCTGAAAATAAGAAAATATGATTTGATTTTCTTCACTTGACTCAATACTTTGTTGCCATGCCCTTAGCAGCGATAACTGCAGCGCACCGACGAGGAATGGACGCAATTAATTGCGAGATCTGTTCTTGTGATAATTTTTCCCACTCATGACGCAAATTGTTCCACAATTCCGTTTTGTAAGAGTGATTTTTCTTTCCAACACGATGTTTTAGGTCTTGCCACAAGTGTTCAATCGGATTTAAGTCCGACGACTACGATGGCCAGTCAAGAAGGCGCACTTTTCGGCATTGAAAAAAATTCTTCACGAGACGCGAAGCATGTTTGGAGTCATTATCATGTTGAAAAACCCAACCACGCGGCATATTTTTCGTTGCAAATGGAAGCATATGGTGTTACAATATTTTTTTATACATTGTAGCATCCATATTACCCTGAATTTCCACCATCGAACCAACACCGTCATCAGAAAATGCTCCCCAAACTTTAATGTTCCCACCACCGTGTTTTACGGTAGGAATTTGATATCTCACATTATATTTCGTACCTGCTAGACGTCTTACGTACTTCCGACCGTCACTTCCAAGTAATTGAAATTTGGATTCGTCGGAAAAAAGCACTTTTCGCCAATCTGATGCTGTCCAATGCTGATATTTTTTTGCGAAGTTTACTCTAGCCTTCTTATTCTTTTTACTGATTAGTGGTTTTTTTACACCAATACGATCAATCAATCCCACAACCTTCAGACGTCGACATACCGTACTCCGACTAATATCAGCAAGATTTTCACTTTGTAATTCCCGTGAAATGTCTGCAGCAGTTTTACGTGCATCTATGGCTAGGGCTGCCATCTGCTTACTTTTAGGCAGGGCAGTCCTGCTTTTTTGCACCTTGTCCTGCGTCCTACCTAACTCCCATATTGTCCTGCTTTTTTGAAAATTTGTGAATAAATTCAAGTTTTTTTTATATAACATGCCTAAAAAATTTTCTTTTTTACATCATTTATGGTATGGTATCTTATATTTATTATAAGCAACTTTAATATTTTATTTATAACTTATATTTATGATAAGCAACTTTAATATTTTTAGATAAACATGGAAATTGAGAGTAAGAAGAGAAAGACATCATGGAAAAGTGATTATTCCAGAGAATTCGGATTCTTGAACAAAGTCGACGGAGAAAATGACAAGGCCTTTTGTATGATCTGCAACTCAAAATTTGATATTTCAAATGGAGGACGTGCGCAGATTACCAAACACACGGAAACCAAAAAGCATCAATCATCGATTCAGGCATCAACCAGCAACGTAAAAATACAAACTTTTTTCAAAAATCTAAACACAACAGAAGATTTTAAGTCAACCGCATGCGAAACAGCTTGGGCTTATCATACAGCGCGCCATAACATTTCTTTCAAAAGCAATGATTGCTTAAACTCACTAATCAAATGTATGTTTGATACAAAGTTCACGCTAGCACGTAGCAAGACCGCTGCCATTATCAGTAACGTTATAAGCCCAGCGATTGAAGCACAAGTGAATGAAAAACTGCAGAAGTTAAACTTCGTTTCTTTAATGACTGACACATTAAATAGGCTTAACGTGAAGATGTTGCCAATCATAGCTCGTGGCTTTGATCCTGAAAATGGTGTTTGCAATCTTAACCTTACTTTGGTAACAATTCCCAACGAGAAATCCGACACGATTGTTCAGGAGTTGGCAAATGTTGCAAGAAACAAAGCTATTGAGAGCAAGATCATCGGTTATGATGCCGACAACACAAATCTGAATTTCGGCGGAGTCAATAGGAATGGAAAGGAAAACGTCTGGCGTAAGCTACAAAAGGAATTAGGACGTGATTTGTTTGGAATTGGTTGCGGAACCCATATCACGCACAACGCTATTGAAGCTGGATGCGAAATGCTTCCAATCGACTTTGAGGCATTGTCAGTAAATGTTTATAAACATTTTAAAATCCACACCACTCGAACTGAGAATTTGAAAAGCTTTTGATCAGAACTGGATCACCTTTATGAGTCGATGAAAAGTCACTCCGGAACACGATTCCTTTCCCTAAACCCAGCCTTGCAGCGCATCATCAACATGTTTGATCCTCTCCAAACTTATTTTGCTTCACTCTCGCAATGCCCGCCGTCGATCAAAATTTTTTTCTCGGATCTGTCCTCAAAGTTTTGGCTTGTTTTCGTTGAAAATCAAACAGCAGGATTCAACACATCGATTGAGAGAATGGAACAATCATCCGCTACATCATTTGAAACCGCAGAAGAATTGCGACTGTTGAAGGGTAAAATTAAGAACCGTAAAGAGCTGAGATACATACCAAGAGAAGCGCAACTTGAGAAGTCCAAACTTTCGCTTGACCAGCAGCAGAAAATTGATTTAAACGTGATTGTATTTTACGATACCACCACTAAGTATATTGAACTTTGGGAAAAATCGTTTGATGGAATTTCAATTTTTTCGTGGATGATATTGAGTAGATATCCTGATTGGAATGTGATTGAAGAGAGCTACGAGTATGCTGTACTTCGATTTGGTGAAAATCTGCGCAACGTAATAAGCCGTGATCAGCTTTGCGACGAGTATGGTCTCATGAGGCAGTTCTGCATTCAGAATATCAATCAATGGTTATCAAATAAGACTCCTTGTGCAAAAATTTGGACCTCTATTTTCAAAGAATTTCGAGGCCAACACACGCAGCTGGTGAACATGGAGAAATTGGTGGAATTCGCGTTTGCTCTTCCTGGAACGTCAACGGAAGCAGAGCGAAATTTTTCATTAATAAAGAACATCTGGGCTGAAAATCGTGGTAGCATGGCTCTGAATACTGTTAAAGCCATTCTTAACATTCAGTAGAATTCTGATCTCAGCTGCAAACAATTTTATGACAAGGTGAAAGATGACAAAGCAATGCTTCAAAAGGTCCAAAGCTCCGGAAAATATCAATAAGTTTATTAGATCAAATTATGTGAAACTTTGCATCAGATTACAACAAAAAAAAATAATGCAATTTGATGGAGGACTTGTTATAGCATAGCATATGAAGTACTGCAATCGATCCGTAAATTACCGAGACCAAACTTTTTAAATGCTCTAAAACTGTTGAAGGGTGTTTCTACTCAAAATAATAAAAAAACGTTAAAATGGAAATATAATTTTGTAAGCTCTCCATCCGTAAATTACGGACAGTCATAAAAATTCTCATTTCTGGGAAAAATTTGTGACCCCTCACACCCCCTACGGGTCTCATGTCCTGCTTTTGCCTCCAAAAATTATGGCAGGCCTATCTATGGCGCACTTCCTTCTTATAATTTTGTCGACACGTTCCGAAGTTTTTTGCGGTCTACCACTCCGATTTTTGTCACACAACGAGTTTGTTAATTTATATTTAGCAATAATACGATTAACTGTGCTTTTTCCTATCGATAAAGTCGTCGCAATATCACGAGAACTCTTTTCGTCTGCAGAAAGTTTTAACACGTTTTCACGGACCTGAATTTTCGTGGGTTTCGGCATGGTAGCAGAAATAAGACTGATTTTCCATTGTAAAACATGCTTTGAAATTAATACGGAAGAAAACGTAAACAAACCGTGCGTACCGCGGCGAGATAGCGGCACAATACTTTTGCTCACAGTAGTATGTGTACACTTTTGCTCCATCCCACTCCTTCCCCCACCACGCGGCTACCCCCACCACCCCACTTTTCCACCGCCGCGCTACCCACTCTGCTTGACCAGTGCCCGTAACGTGGAGATGGTAAAGTGAGGTGGTGTGGGTACCTTGGTGAACAAGGAAGAGTAGAGATAAGAGCAGGATGGAGCAAAGGTGTACACATACTTGGAATAAGATTTTTAACTCACCCGTGTGTTGGAGGCATCTACGACGACTCTCCAGGGTGGCGTGGCACAATATTTACGTCGTGGCACAGTCTCTCTCGCACACACACAAACACACGCGCGCACACGCACATTCTCTCACTCACTCACTCACTCACTCACCCACGCATCAAAATCCACAGCTACGCGTCCGTGTAATATGGACTACACGCACCTATGGAGCGTAGGCACCGTCAGGGGTACGCATCCGTATCCCGATCAGTGCATTATTACCGCACGTTTCCTCGATCCGATGTAGATCTCCGTCCTCGTCAATAAAATGTTCGAGGCCGAATACTGTACACATCACGAGCAACACCGGTAACACACTAATCGGCGGCTCGGGGTGAAATAGGTGAGGCCAGTCGACGTATATCGATTGCTCGAAATCGACCAGTAACACCTCGCAGCACCCGTCATCACTCACGTCGACGATCTTCCCGCGCATAGCCCTTTGATGCCGCACAACTAGACAACCCACTCCAACGCGCAAGTCCTCGACCACAAAACGACTCCTCTGAATAAACTCCTGAATGTACATCCCGTCCAAATTATCCTCCAGTTCGAATAATGCTACGCACATTTTGTCCGTCCGCAGACACACGGTATTATCACTGCTACCACATATTACCCGACACACAAAAGCTACCGATAGCTCCTCGTCTAGATACCTCGGATATCAGATGGGCTGAAAAGTTCGTAAGCTGACACTTAGATGGCGCTACTAATAATGAATCCATATGATTTTTAGTTAGCGCTAACCTTCAAAAGACACGTGTATAAATTTAACAGCTGTCGCACTATTAGTTTGTGAGATATAGCATTTTAAGTGAAGCAACTTTTGTTAGTTTGAAAAAATGGACGTGTCACAAATCAATAAGAACGATGGCAAAATTGCATGAATTGGGCTTCGAATTGCTTCCCCATCCACCGTATTCTCCAGATCTAGCCCCCAGAAACTTTTTCCTATTCTCAGACCTAAAGAGAATGCTCGCTGGAAAGAAATTTAGCGCCGATGAAGAGGTAACCGCCGAAACTCAAGCCTATTTTGAGGCTAAAGACAAATCGTACTATAAAAATGGTATCGAAAAAATGTATGACCCTTATAATCGTTGTATCGCCCTCGAAGGCAACTATATTGAATAATAAAATCAAATTTTATGAAAAAAAAGATTTTTTCTATATTAGCCTACGAACTTTTCAGCCCACCTGTTATATTAGGCGCGCAACTAAGTTCCCGCTGTTTTTCAAGAGATGGCTGCAGTAGTAAGTGCTGGTCGATTGGGACATAACCAAAATGTCATGAACCAAGCTTAGACATATGGTAAACAAACCGCTTTGACACATTAGTGATTTTGTTTTTGCGTCATATACTTTTGGTTGTGTGAAAATGTCTGATTTTGTGCCAAATAATCGTAATTTGCAGGAAATGTTGCTTTTCTTCTTTCATTCGAAGAAAACGGCAGCTGAAGCGCATCGAGAACTCCAAAAAGTTTACGGAGATGCTGCTCTAAGTGAAACAACATGCAGTGATTGGTTGTGTCGCTTCAAAGACGGTATTTCGATGTTAATGACCGTTCGCGTGAAGGAAGGCTAAAAACCTTCGAAGACGTTGAATTAGAGGCATTGCTCGATGAGGATCCGTGCCAAACGCAAAAAGAACTTGCTTCAGCATTAGGAGTTACCCGCCAAGCCATTTACAAGCGATTGCATGCGTTGGGAATGATTAAAAAACAAGGAACTTGGGTTCCTTATGATTTGAAGCCAAGGGACGTTGAGCGTAATTTTTTCGGCTGTAAACAACTGCTCCAAAGGCAAAAAAAGAAGGGTTTTTTTCATCGCATCGTTACGGGTGATGAAAAATGGATTCATTACAGCAACCCAAAGAGAACAAAATCATGGGGACTGCCCGGTCATGCTTCTACGTCGTCGGTTCGGCCGAATATTCACGCTGCGAAGATTTTGCTTTGTATTTGGTGGGACCAGGGCGGTGTTATTTATTATGAACTGTTGAAACCAAACGAAACCATCACTGGGAAACGGTATCGAACTCAAGTGATGCGATTGAGCCGAGCACTGCGCGAAAAGCGGCCACAATACGAGCAGAGGCACGAAAAAGTGATTCTACAGCATAACAACGCTCGGCCTCACGTTGCCAAACCCGTTAAAACCTACTCAGAAACGCTCAAATGGGAAGTCCTACCTCACCCGCCATATTCCCCAGATATTGCGCCGTCCGATTATTACTTGTTCCGTTCGATGGCACATGGTCTGGCTAATGAGCAGTTCAGCTCATATGAAGACATCTCAAAATGGCTTGATTCGTGGATAGCCTCAAAAGACGAACACTTCTACCGTGACGGTATTCGAGCTCTGCCAGAAAGATGGGAAAAAGTTGTCGCTAACGATGGGCAATATTTTGAATAATTCACTTGTAAACATTTTTTCACAATAAAATTGCATTTTTATAAAAAAAAAAAAACAGCGGGAACTTAGTTGCGCACCTAATATTTTGTTTTCGCGATTTAGACTTTCATCGTGCACTGCTAAAGACAGACTCAATGCTCCGGATGATGCTGGCGGGGATCACAGCGTTTGAAGATAACAAACGCCCCTCTGAATCTTAACAAGGTGTGCAACGCTTTGAATGCAATGTCAGCGGTTTTACACGTGCGTACCGCTTTGCGCTGTGCTTCTCGTGAAGCGAATGCCCTGCAGTAAAAGACACAGAATATGATACCGTACCGCGAGAGACCTCGATTATAATTTATATATAATTATGTAATAAGAGACACAGTAAGCCGATGTATTTGTTTTTAATTAATCAATATTATATTTAAATCACTTTACACATATTTACCGTCATATGCAACATCCCTGCAAACACGGTAATCTTCGCTCGAGGACTCCTCCGCCGTTAAATTTATTTTTATCACTGTCTGATCGTCGAGAGGCAAAAGTATTGAAATATTCACGTTATACTCTATCGTTTTTCATTACACTTTCGCTAAAGATATTATTAAATCGCGAAATGGTGAATCCGAACGTCATAAGATGCTGGAAAACGATACAAAATTGTCCGCGCAGATCCGACATATTACACGACCTTACACGATATTATCCATAGTTTCTCCATGAACAGAGTGTATTGAAATGGCTTTTACCTCGACTCTCGTACGAGGATATTTAGCCGTAGATTTTGCCAGAGTTCTAGCATGCGAGAGCAGCACACCAGGAGCTATTTTTGTTCTACGAACGAGAAGCGATGCCTCGAGAATCTTTAAGCCGCATTGACCATTCTTTGTATCGCCCACAAAACAAAATGAATCTCTAGACCGCACCAACAGTAGTCGCATCTCGACACCGTTTGATAGGAACCGCTCCTGATTGAATATATCGCAATGCAAATGACCGAGCAAGTCTATAGTTTTTTCGACATTTAAAAATTGTTTTCTCTTCACGAGACCCGTATTTCCCGATGTTATATTGTTATGCCGGTACCGCGTAATTGGATTATTCGGTATTCGGTATAATATTAAAAGTTATTATTTTTTGGGATCGTTTGCCGATAAGGAGATGAATCTCGAGTGAAAGATGAAAACGCGAATTTATATAAAAGGAAGTATTTATTATGGACAACGGTAACTTTCCGTTGTCTATTTAATTGTCAAAGTAAGAAGTACAATAATACGTTGGTTCGAGTATTTCACGAGGAACCAACCGTTTTCTGTTGAGTCTAAATTAATACTGCTTTTAGTAAAGCAGTTAGCAACTGCGTTTGCTAAAATCCCTTAGTTGGCAGCTTTAGCTTTAGCCAATCGTAGATCGTCTAGCAAGTCGCCTTATGCTGCGTCGGCGTCGACCTCGCATCCTGTCTTGTATGACAGCTATCTTTTAGCATTTCATATCTAGCTATGTCAGCTAAGGAATATTCCTGAGAATACGTGAAGTGGAATATTCCGCGACAAAACATATCATCCATTTTTCCAGGGGTATCGTCGTACCAGAGAACGCTCGTGGAATGCGAATTTTTTGCTGCTGGACCGTAATTCAAAAGTGTTTCTATGTACGCTCGATAAACGTAGGCATTATTTGGAGGTGAAACTAATTTTTGATTCAGGTATACATCCACCTGATTAAACTTAGAATGCAAGAGATTGTTTACATGGCCGGCACTTATTTTCGACGCTGTACCCGCGGCAATTTCCGTAGTAGGAGATGTTATTTTCACTCTCAAACTAAGCATAGTATGCGCGAGATCGATATACTCGTCACCCTGTTCAGGAATAACAAATTCAATCGGTGAATCATCTGTTAGCGAAGATATTGGTTTGTAATACACCCAATTGGAGCCTTAGATAGTAGTTTGCGTCGGTGGGAGAGAAAATAATTCAAGTTCCGGCTTAAGACCCTCGCACGAGTGCGCATGTAGAAAAGCCATCTTGTTTCAGCAATCCAAAAATATCTGCAACTGTTCGTTGACGAGGCTTCTTCTTCTTATTGTTCTTATTATTCTTCTTCTTCTTTATTACTTTTCTTTTTATTACACTTTTATTTTTACGGGAGATACGTCGTGATTTACGTTCGTTCGATAAATGAGGAGATCGCGAAATTTTACGATTTTTATAACCAGACCACCGTATGAGAGTGTCAATTTTTTCAGAGGCTTTGCGTTTGAGATTACTGCCTGATTCTCGCGCTCTCTCGCGAATAGCATCTTTCACTGCTATATTTCTATCGAGGATATCACCGGCTACGTTTCAACCAGCGCGTAATGCCTCTTTTCCAACTGCTTTAGCGCCCTTCGTTAAAAGTGGTAACACTCGACGAAACAGGCCCCCGATGAAGCTACCGATACCGTATCCTCGTTGATTAGGTGTTCCGATACAGACATGGCTAATACCGCCGTACCCGCGACGGCCCCACCCGTGCTGCACACTGTCAATATCGTACACAGTGATGTAATCAATCATGGGAACTTTTGAAATGTAGTGTTACAGTCAACGTTTCCTGCTCGAATAGTATAGGATCCCCAAATTCACCCCAAATTCAGTGGCGTTGAAAACGATTTAATTTTTATCGAATCATACTGACAGCCATCAGTATGAATAGGAACAACTCATAAGAGGGGTGTTTGTACATCGCCTGTAATATAGCTCTTGCAGATATCTGTGTATAGAAACATGCTGCCCGGTATAACACCGGTGAGAGATGCAGGCCTCGACCCTGTGTATTCGCAATGCGGCTCTATCATTACAGACCTACAGGCTTCTTCCGAGGATCCTAGTAGCCTTGCGATACCGGGCGATACGCGAAAGTCATGGTATCGTAGATCCTCGCATACGCGTGTCACTTCGACCTGCCCGCTCGGAAGCGATTTAAAGCGCAAATGACCGGCCACGCGAGGTAACTGATTTATACTCTCTAAAAGAGGGTCTATAGAGCGATATACACCAGGTGCTACTTGGTCCCTATCAGCGCGTCTCCGTGTTAAGAGATTTAAACCCGATAAATCATAATCACTGTCCCCAAAATTTACGAGATATCCTACAGTAGGAACATGTGAAAGAGTCATCGGATAAGCAATTTCCACAAGAGAAACAGACCATTCTCCGTGCAAACGTATCTGACGCGGTAGTTTTTAAATAAATTTTGTCGTCGTATCATTCGGAAAATACTGCATACTACTGTTGCTCGATAGTACGACAAAGAAAGAGCTATCCTTGGAGCTCATATTTATCAGGGACGATAATTCTGCCTCGTAGAAAATACCGTCGGTAGTCTCGTTATTCAGATCGTGTAAAATATACACGAATGGTTCGATTCACTGATATTCGTTGAATCTTGAATAATTCGTTGTTCCAACCACGCTCATATCCTTTTACGAATGCTGCTTTAGCTGTACTGATACGTACTAAGTCACCGACGCTGTATTTAAGCTTTTTAGTTTTTCTCGCGTTACGCTCGTAACGCCGTGCTAAATTTTCTCGGGCTATAGAGGCATTTTCGAGGGGTACCTCCCTCGGAGGAATACGCGTTCCGCTGTTTCTCGTGTGATTATAAGCATATAAAAAATGATGTAAAACATCGATGTAACGCTTATTTCGCGTGTATGTAAAGTAACGCCACATTCACTCTTTTATCGTGCGATTAAAGCGCTCGGCAATCGAGGTTTTCATATCAGGTTTACGAGCAGCGCGAAAATCGATATTCTTTTTCTTGAGAATTTGCTGAAACGGAGCGCCGATAAATCCTTTGCCTCGATCAGTTTGCAATTGCTGCGGGCGACGATTGTTACTGCGTGCGAGTATGCGTGTGAGACTGCGGGCCACGTTTGCGCTCGTTTTGTCACGCAAAGCCTCGACGCACGCGTATTTGCTCAACACGTCGATAACAACAAGCAGATATGCGTACTCATCGCTGTACGTGGCTACAGAGTGAAGATCAGCTGAATCAGCGTCCCATACATCGTCTATATTACTCACGTTGTACGTACAATGAGTCGTCGCACGAGACGAAGCATGTTATATGAATCAATTGCCTTGCGCCATGGTAAAAGATTTTTTCGCGCTACTGTTCGATCTACCTGGGCCAAATTTTTTGCTCGAGAATAGGAGTCAGGATGAGCGGTGTCATAATAGATTTTTTCAAGAATTTTCATAATTTTAGCGATGACCAGTTAAATGGATTCTTCTTCTTGTTCTTTTCCAGCTGTGTGGAGGATCGATATTCTACTTGTGCGATGTTTTGCAATTGTTCGTCCTCCTCTTCATCCCCCTCATGACCCTCGATGATGTCGTTTTCAGCCGTGAGTATTAAATCTCTGTTTGAGTGTGCGGTCTCGGCCTCGTTGTTGTTGTTGTTGTTGTTGCTACGGTTGCTACTGTTGCTGCTGCTACTATCGCTATCGCGTGGTAAAATAAGACGCTGCTGTGGTGTCGAGGATGATGTAGGTGTAGGCTCGTGTAGTAACACGGGATTGCCGATAAATTCGCGTGGCATCTGTATCGCTCGCAGGAGTTTGGCAAAGTGAGATTGTCTGATGGGTTTCTCGCATTTTCTAGCTCGCATATCATCGTTAAAAAGATCAACGATATTGTAATTTGAAATTCTCTTGCCGTGTATGGAAACAACACCGTTACGATCCCATGTCATTTTTTTACCAACGGCGCTGCGATGCAAATTGCGAAGCAACGATATTGCTTTGGATTTAAATTTTTTTGGTACGCTATCGATAATAAGTGTGTCATTGAGTCAAGATTTAACTTTGTTCATTAAAACGTCGTCGGATTTATTCTCGTGACTATCGAGTATTGCTATTTTCCGTTTTGATGAAATATTCGGTACTGCATTATCGTACTCGACCATGTGAAGATAACGCTGTAAAACCTGCTGGTACGCTATCCATTTCTCTCTCTCGTTCTTGTCCGAGTGAGAGTTTAGAATTTCACTCAGCTCAGAGTCGAGGCGCGATAATGGCGTATCGGTAGTCTGTACGGAGTGCAACGGGTCTGCACTAGTAGTAGTAGTAGCAGCAGTAGTGGCGAGTCCAACGAGACGATGTATGTTATCATGAGGAATGAGTACCAACTTCCTGGCATATTCCATGGCTCGTGTAGGCCAAGACAGGCACAAGAAGCAACTTGAGAAATCCGACACAGTGCTCGACGATGATCTTTCTTTTACCGCTCCAATTTCCCCTTTTGGCGGCTAGTCGTCGAAGAATTGTTGCGTGGCTCTGAAGATGATTCTTTTGCACGTTGTTCAGACTCATGTTTCCCTGTAAAACGTTTAGAGCACACTCGCATATACAGCGTACGAGCGCTACGTCTGCTTTGCGCAAAATTGCACGTCGTTGCTCTTGCTTCAGATAACACAGCGCTTACAATATAATTATTTGCTTTCTATCGATAGGTCCGCGCAACGCCATTACAAGCGCATTACTGGAACATCGCGCGTCGCATCGCAAACCTTTATTGCTTTTTGAGGCACGTAAACGTAATGGTATTGGTCATCGGGAAATATACAGGCGCGAAATCGACAATTATTAGGCGTAGATTGTTTCAAGTCGAATAATAGATAGCCGTGCGGTGCAGCCGTTGCATCGAAATTGCTGAACTTGCGCGCGATCTCTCGGATTTTTGAAGACAACGATATAATTAGCGTTTAAGGAGATATCGCACTGCCCGTGACCCTGACGGAAGAGATTTTGCGTGATGAAAATGACAAAAAGATTTTTATGATGGCTACCCTTGGTGAAAAGATCGACCACAGGATTGTTGGATGCCTCGTACATTAGATCGTCAATGACCACAAGTTTGGGTCTTATATCATACGAGTAGTCTGCTGCTTGCGGTAAACCCTCGCGAAATTCGATTTTATCACCGTACTCTGAATACCCGGACTGCCACTCTGAGTAATAAAAAAGTATACGCTCGAACGGGACATCCGTCATTTCGCGCATGTATTCAAAGAATTTTTTTAGAGAAAATCTTTTACCACAACCCGTAAGACCGCTTATCACGGCTGTCCATGGATGTTTCCAACGACTCTTGAATAAGTTTATACCGCGACGGCTGCGGCGGCGGCGGCGACCCCACGGTATACCAGGTGTATGCATAAGTTTTTTCCGGTTCAACTAAGAGATGGCGCCAGCGAAAAGTACGCAGCGTATTAATTTGACACATACGTCATTTTGTTCGTCTGACATTAACCTACAAACACACACAAGTTGAGTCCGCCAAAAACTAGCGTCTTTGTTTTATCGTTCAGTGATCATGTCGAGTTTTGTGCCTGAAAAAGAACATTTGCGGCACGCATTGCTTTTCTTATTTAATCAAAAGAAAAAGGCTGCTGAAAGTCAACGTTTGCTGGTAGAAACCTATGGTGAACACGCTCCATCGATTAGAACATGTGAGACATGGTTTCGACAATTCAAAAGTGGTGATTTCAATGGGAAAGACAGTGAGCGCTCTGGTAGACCACAAAAATGCGAAGACAAGCAATTGCAGGAGTTATTGGATGATGACCCAACTCAAACTCAACGGCAATTAGCAGAAGCATTACATGTGTCACAAGAAACAATCAGCAGACGTTTACGAGTAATGGGAAAGATCAATAAACTCGGTAAATGGGTCCCACACGATTTGAATGAACGTCAAATTGAAAATCGCAAAGTCACTTGTGAAGTGCTGCTTTAACACCACGAAAGGAAATCATTTTTGCATCGAATTGTGACGGGTGACGAAAAATGGATTTATTTTGAAAACCCGAAGCGGAAAAAATCGTGGCTTTCACTTGGCGAAGCCGGTCCTTCAACACCAAGGCCAAATCGCTTCGGCAAGAAGACCATGCTCTGTGTCTGGTGGGACCAGAGCGGTATTGTGTATTATGATCTCTTGAAGCCCGGCAAAACCGTTAATACATAACGCTGTCGCCAGCAAATTATAAATTTAAACCACGCATTAATCGAAAGACGATCGGAATGGGCCAGAAGACATGGCAAAGTGATTTTGTTACACGACAATGCGCCGTCTCACACAGCAAAAGCAGTGTAAGACACCTTGAAATCGCTTGGATGGGACATCCTTCCGCACCCGCCGTATTCACCAGACCTGGCGCCATCTGACTATCACCTCTTCGCATCAATGGGGCACGCGCTCCCAGAGCAGCACTTCAGCAATTTCGAGGAAGTTGGAAAATGGCTCGACGAATGGTTTGCCGCAAAAAACAAGCAGTTTTTCTAGCATGATATTCATAAGTTACCTGAAAGATGGGCGAAATGTGTAGAAGCCGATGGCCAATATTTTGAATAAAACAAAAATTAATTTCCCTTGAAAATTACGTGTTTTTTTTTACCAAAAAACCGGAAAAAACTTATGCATACACCTGGTAAGCTGGTGCTTACACCGTATGCAAATTAAATAACGAGAGTTTTTATATTTCTCACAAATAAAGCAATATCTTTATTTCACTATGCATACATCTCTATGTGCAAGTGTTACGAATCATTAAATTCTAAACAGCAATATTATATCCACGGATGTAGCACGACAAAGTCAGAACAAAAGGAAACACTCGGTAAGAAAGACGGGACAAAACGAATCAACGATGAGAAAGTCAGAACAAAAGGGAACGGTAGAGAGATAACAGCTACTGCTACGAATAGCAGCACAAAAAGAACGATCCGACAACGGTTTTATACATAATATCAGGAGTACAAATTGAAAATGCGGGATTTTTTTCTATTTTTGAACGTTTATTCTGAAAAAATGGTAACAAATGAATTATTCAAAGTATTGTCCATCGCTAGCCACAACTTTTTCCCATCTTTCTGGCAATTTACGGATACCGTCGCGAAAAAATTCGGCCGGCTTGGCTGCTATCCAGTCATCGACCCATTTTTGGGCTTCTTCGTAAGAATGGAAGCGCTGGTCAGCTAGGCCATGTGTCATCGATCGGAAAAGGTGGTAATCGGAAGGAGCAATATCTGGGCTATACGGCGGGTGGGGTAAGACTTCCCATTTCAGCGTTTGTAGGTATGTTTTGACCGGCGCTGCAACATGTGGCCGAGCGTTGTCATGTTGCAAAATTACTTTGTCGTGTCTTTGCTCGTATTGTGGCCGTTTTTCTTTGAGTGCGCGGCTCAAACGCATCAATTGAGTTCGGTATAGTGCTCCTGTGATGGTTTCGTTCGATTTCAATAGCTCATAATACACCACACCCAGCTGGTCCCACCAAATACAGAGCATGAGCTTGGCGCCGTGAATATTTGGTTTGGCCGTCGATGATGATGCATGGCCGGGGTAACCATATGATTTTTTGCGCTTCGGGTTATCGTAATGGATCCACTTTTCATCACCAGTGACAATGCGATGCAAAAAACCCTTCCGTTTTTGCCGTTCGAGCAGCAGTTCGCATGCAAAAAAACGGCGCTCGACGTCTCTCGGCTTCAGCTCATACGGCACCCAATGTCCTTGCTTTTGGATCATTCCGAGGGCTTTTATACGATGGGAAATGGCTTGTTGTGTCACTCCCAATGAATCTGCGAGCTCTTGTTGAGTTTGACACGAGTCTTCATTGAGTATTGCCTCCAATTCAGCATTCTCAAACTTTTTCACTTGGCCCGGCCGCTCTTTGTCCTCAACGTCAAAATCACCACTTCTAAACCGCACAAACCATCTCTCGCACGTTGAAACCGATGGAACATGACTCGGATAAGCCTCGGAGACCAATCGATGTGCTTCAGCAGCACTTTTCTTCAAATTAAAGAAGTAAATTAAAACTTCCCGCAAATGCTGTTTTGTTGGCACGAAACTCGACATATTGAGAGCTCAAAAAAACTATGAATTTGACACTGCGACAAATTGACACATACTGAAAATTAAGGCTATAAGACGTAGCTTTGACATGAACATAGTCACAGTACTGCCTGATGCGTATAGCGTTAGTAACGCCATCTGTTATCAAACCCGCATTTTCAATTTGTACCCCTGATAAATCGATATATATATATATATATTTTAATGTATTGTACACAGTAAATATGATAAATGAAATTAGACAAAAAGATTATTTTAAAATATCGCGAATTCAACCGTAAAACTATATACTTTTTTGCGTTACACTAATTAGCGCATTTTACAATAGCCGTACGGTACAGTAGAGTACATCCCGTGCCGCTTTCGCTTCGTGTTAACAGGTTCGCATTATTTCGTTTCCTTACGCGTTACTACATGATGAAATTCCGTGCGTCGAATAGCTTCGAATTTTTAAATAATAGGTATGCTCCTTGCTCCTGTTACGAAAGATTGTGATGCGTTAAAATTTACGTGACGGCTATTCGCAAAGTTTAGCGTGATAACCTTTACTTTACATTTTTCAATAATCGTACCGTCGGGTTTACGAACAAGCTATGCGTAAAATATTGGTCCTCCCGAAACAAACGAAGTTATATAACTACCATGCCCGTAATCGCTTCATTCATCCGTAAGATCTCCTAGAAATTGACCGATTGGCAGCTCATACTCGTTACCACCGGGGCGACTCACGTAAATACGGGAGTCCGTATCGCAATACAATATTCGTCGCCCTAGCCCCTCAAGATAACTGTATAATTTCAAGCGTGCCTGTGCCGTCGTGTACTGCTGCAATCACGGCATTTGATGTCGGGGATGGTTGGATAGCAACGCGGTTGCTTACATAGTTTACATACATAATCTTGTGATTAAACGGTAGTATTCCCGTCATCACAATCTCCGGACTCGTTAGTAAATTCATAAGCTCCGCGCGCGTGAAAACTTTAACGGTTTTCGTGAGATCCTCTCCGCGCGCGTGAAAACTTTAACGGTTTTCGTGAGATCCTCTCGTTGACCAAACTTTCCCCAGAATGAAATAAGAGCCCATTTTGCGAGTGAACGTAAACCCGGATTTGGCTGCAAAGCACTTCGCTCGAGATATACCATACACCCTCAGACTCCTTGTACAATGCTATAAAACGCTCTATTGCTTCCTCGTCATCGTTTCACTCTGTTGGCGGTCCACTTGCCTCCTGTTTTGTTTTAAGGAATGTATCGATGTACTCGGCGAAATGACCGCTTCGTCGCGTTGTCGAGTCATACTGCGTAACAACGTATTGCCAAATTTCATGGATACACGTCACCTTATATCCGAGCGGCACAGGTTTTCTCAGTTCGTCCACGTCTCATGTGCCGTCAAACGCTCGCTCAGTCGTGTCATCGTGTGTACAGCCCTCGGATGTGTCCATATCTGTACAGCACGTTCTACACAGAGGGAACAGTAGTTTCCCATGCATGCGTACAGGCAGTACGGGGATATACAAATCGCGCGGTGCCACCACGGTACATTTCACGAGACCCTCGACGACACTTAGATCATTTTCAAGTCCTACGAGTTCTCGTTACTTGTCACCTACGTACAATTTCGGGTGTCCAACGGGATATTTTCCATTCTTAAACACCCATGGATACAGCGAGCAAACATCCACATAGCGTATCTGCTCCCCACTCGCGACGTCGTAAAAGCTCACAAAAATTTCCGCTTGACCGCCAAAGACTGCATCGCGTGGTTCAAGAGGCGCCTGCTTGACCATGGCGTGATTTTTCACCTATAACGACATTTCCTCGTTATTCTCGAGTATTCTTTCGAAATACTCTCATACATGCTGATGCTATCGTGCATGCTTCTTTAAAGTGGCACACGCTCCCGCAACGTATAAGTAACTCTCGAAAAGCTAACCACGCTCGTCTCAAAACCGTAACATCTGTACGACAATATTGCACAAATTGCGTCGCAAAATCAAATTTATAATCGACGCGACTCGATTCTTCCTCATACCATTTTAAAAACTGCTCGCGATCCGCTGCGAACATGTTATCAGGTGAGTAAAAATGCATAGCCGGCAGAGGACCTGAGTAATTCTGATATTCCGGTGTGTTGAATGTATGGGGAAATGTACCTTTTGCCACCATATCAGCGAAACCAAAGGCCTTAGGTAAAGCGCTGAGAGCCATGGGTAAATAGTTTAGACTATCGAGAAAAACGACATCGCTAATCTTCATCGAGACAATCTTCGTACCATTCATAATCAGAGAGGGCAACTGTGTTTTTTGCCCTTCGATTAAATACCATAGAATAAATTTCGCGTCGAAACCTCTCGCATTATGAGCAATACAGATGGTCTTTTAAATTTTTGCGATAATGCCCATTTCACGAGATCCCTAACAGGATCATTGATAAACACGAATTCACGTTTACCACAGTCAGCACAATCGGTCTCTATATCTGTGATATCCACACATGTCATACATACGCATTGTGTAACACATAAATTCGGCTCGTGAATTCGTGTCGATTTATCGTCGTGCAATTGCTCGTGTTGTTGCGTTTGAAAATCCTAAAATAAAAATCTCGTGGAAGGCTTGTCTTTTTTCTTCTCCTTTTGCGCCTCTGGTGTCTTAAGAGGTGCTATAAAACACGCATGCGTAGTCGGTCGGGTTTGCTCTCATGTAATACAAAACGATATACCACATACATGCATCTTTTTATCTGTGGTTTCATTCATACGCGAGCAGCCTCTACAGATTTTGAATGCTTTACAGACGCTGTACCGTCTATATTCATGAGACGTGATACCCGCGGAGCCCTCACCCTTGTGATGAGCGAGGCAAAGAGCACCAAAGAACGAACGATTACAGTTTGTGCAATACTCAGGCAGAGAGTCTCTATTGCCGTTGCAATAAGTGGATTTACATCGAGCATATTGATAGCTACGGCGATGCTCGAGTACTCGAATATACTTGGAATACATTGTGCGCAGAACCGCCGACTACCTAGCGCACCGACGAGATTTAATATTGGCTGGTAGTGGTGAGAACGCTCGTAATAGAGAATAAAGAGTGTAGGATTAATTTTACCTATTGCAGAGAGTACGGATTTTCGCCCATCATACAGAGCCGTAACGCGTTTTCCGAAGGTGAGAACCTCATAAACCATGATCGCTATACCCTCGTGAACCAGGTACTGTTGAAAGAGCTGAATTTGGCGTACACCGCACCCTCTAGACGGTGTCGTTGCCCCTGCATTACGCGTGACCTCTATCGCTGATGTATATTGCGCACCTCGAAGCCCGTTCCGAATTTGACACCATCGTCTGTGTAGCTCGCCCGTATGTATTTGACCGCGTTAGGCATGCGCTTGGGCTGTGACAAGGGATCGTTGTAGACACAAATTATCGCGATTACTTATGCGTAAAATTGACTTTTTTGCCATAGACTCGTGTGTAAGCCTAGTGCCCACACCGGCTGCTTCGACGCCTTGTACTATACATGTCGTCATTCACAGGTTCTTGCGCGAAAGACGGTACGCTTAGAGTCATACCCACATAATCATGTCCTTCGCACGATTCTGTAAGATATGTGGAAACATCGTACACCGCCCTCGAACCATGTCAGATAATCGATACCGTTCGGTGGCTGACGAAAATAAAAATCTGTCTCTCGAGCCTGCATCCTAAAGCGTGGAAAATATCGTCTCTGCCTATTGTCGATACCGAAACGTTCACCAGGAGGCAAAATATCACCTCCCCGTGCAGCAGTCTTTCCATCGCCAGTCTGTCCACCTGCAAGCATAAATGAACCATTTATTGGAATTTTTATTTAATTTAAATCAATTTTTTGTTTGTCGCTAGCTATATACTATGTATATAATTCGTGTAACGTAAGAATTACAAACTTATATTTGCTTCTAGTCCTCGAATCCGTCGATTGCATCCGGGAACCGCCGACGCATTTCGTAAACCAACTCGATTGTCGGCGGTCTCGACACAGTGAATCGTGCAAAGCGAAAAACGTTTGGGTCCGACTCGTACCCTGTTTTTTTCGATTTACTATTATTATCCCCGTAATTTTTTTATTTTTGTCAGCGTAATTGTCGTATTAAAAGCTTACCTGAATCTACCGGGTCCTCCTCCTCCTCCTCCTCCTCCTCGTCATCGTCCTCGTCCTGCTCCTCCTCCTCCTCCTCATCTTCTTCTTCTTCTTCTTCTCCTTCTTCTTCTTCTTCTTCTTCTTCTTCTTCTTCTTCTTCTTCTTCCTCGTTGTCTGTATTGCTATTGGTATCATCGTTTGAAATGTATTGTCGCGATGGACCTGCCACGGCTCCATCTGGTTCTCTCGCGGGGCCGGCCATGAAAAGACCGTTTATTGGTTTATAGCCGCAGAATGGCTGGGTAAAATTTATCCAACGGTTTCCTGCGGAGCTGTCACCATCGTTGTCCCTGCTATGATCATCTGAATCGCTTCTACCCTCCTCATCGAAATCATTGGTGTCGGATCCCATTTCTTCGTCTTCATACCGTCGAACTATATAAAAATCTTATGAAATAAAGGAAATAAAATAAAAGTAATTAACGCTGTATATTACTTATGTCTTTTATTGAGTGTGGGCCGCGTCGGCGAATAATACGCACCACCGAATCAATAATTATTTGATTATCAAACAATCCAATATTATGCGCGTCGACTAAATCGCGCTGATGACACTTGCACAGCATATCACGAATTTTACGAACCGCCTGTGTCGGAAGTTCCCATAGGGTGATCTGTAAATGTCTTCTCCCCTACTGCGAACGCAACGACGGTCTACGCTTCAATATAAATTCTATCAATTTTCTTATCAATGAGCGCTCTACCACTCTATCCATGATTGTGCCGTTAGAGTAGTAGTAGTAGTAACCGCAGTAAATCAGACAATTAACTAGAGAATTTTCGAAGCGACTCACTTATATATATATTCCTTTAACACGCTCTTTCTCCCTTTCTCTCTCTCTCTCTCTGCATATACTACAGCGATGTAATAAATACGACTAACCAAGAACATGGCCGCACGCGATCACTTTACAAAAGCAAAACCTAGGGAAATATTTAGCGATTGTGATGTACTTAGTTATCGAGTTTCGCTGATGAACGTCATATTGTTTTCATCCAATTTCAAGGCACTCAGCCATGAGGAAAATCATCAAATTTCGTCGACGAATATTATTTAGTTTTCATGACACATCTTAGCTGTATGTCGAGGTGTGCGTGTGCACATAGGTATGCGAGAGTATGCAAGAGTTTTGGTATATATTTGTTGCTGCTGTTACTAGGCTGTTGAGAAGAATGCGACTAATATCAAAGGATATTGGCTAGCAATTTTCAGTCGTATGATTTGCAGTATCAAAAGAAGAGGCAATGCAACTAGATGGTGGAGAAAAACTGTATAAAACAAAGTATGAACACCACCGACGATTCATTCGAAAAGTTACAGTCCACACAAAAGCAATAAAAATGGCAAATAACGGTGCTACGTCTCACGCGATATCTTCTTCTATCTTCTATCTATCTATCTTCTATCTATCTATCTATCTATCTATCTTCTATTATATATATATATATATATATATATATATATTGTAACGGTAATTTTTACAGTTGACATGTATTTTTATTTATCGTGGGAATCTGGGCTCGATCACATAACTAATTAATTGAGACTTCGTGGTGGTTGACAGTGAGGCTTTATTCGGAGAAAACAGTTTCATAAAAAAAAACGTCACTTTTTAATTACATTCACTTGAATTATGTGTAATGATCTTTTCAATCTCGTAATTCTAGCGACAATTTCTATCATACAATTATAATTTTATTTTCTATGCACTAATTCTTGGTATCCTCGAAAGTTTATTATTCTATTCGTACAGCGGTATTACTGTACGTTCGATGCACAGACATACCACACCACTAGCTATTTTGCTTCACATTCGCTCTTTGGATAGAGTGTATTAACTCTACTTACAATTCTTTTTCTTCCACTCTTACTTCACTCGCACACACTCTATCATTTATATTCTCTTATACGAGATTTGCTTATTCATATTTATTAATCCTATGCATTTAATGCTACCTATATCTATCCTCTACATTTCCTAATCCTATATTCCACTCTGTATCGAAATTCGGGAATTCCTGCGATTATTTTATTATAGTTTCTTCTTATTTGAACATAAATTCTTGGTATTCTTGGGCTCGAGCTACGGTTACGCACCAACACCTAGATATTGTCTCGTTACCTGCACACCCACAGTCACACGCGTCAGACTCTCAGTGGACAGAGTGTATTAACTCTGTTGACAATTCTTTATTCACTCACTCTCGTTCCACTTTCTCTCTTTCCTTCTCTCGCTCACTTGCATGTATGATTCCCGACTACATATAAGGCTGGTTTAAAAACCCCACGATTTGCTTTCCTTATCTTAATTTCTACTCGCTTAATTCGGTTCTCTTAATACTATCCGCTTAATTTGATTCTTATATTTGACGCATCTATCTTATTTAATTTATAGACTAATTAAGACTTTGTGATTGGGATTTTCTCCTCTCTATATCACCAGTTCTTATTAATTCCTAGTAATTTCTCACCGAGACTATTGTTCTTCCGCTGTTCTTCTTGACTTACGCACTTACACTCACTTATTGACGTGTTTTATCACCAAGTGAATCGCAAAAGAATTAGTTCTTAATTTTATACTTTCAGACTATTTTTTATTTCTCATCCTTCTGTAGTCGTGGCGAAAAATCAAGAAAGCTTCTTCCACTCCGCGCAGGCCCTCTTATAGCCTTCCCCTCACTCCGCTGAACCCTACGTCATCATTTTACTTTTATTTCAAAATATAACGCATTTCCTGGCTTCTTCGATCTGCCGCTGCCGCGCTCACCCGTCTTCCCCTCGCCGCCCAGCAAGGCCAGCCGGACGCTGACCTGCTGTTTGTGTCAGCGAGGGAATTCCAGAGGTGTGACGTACCTACTTTTTCATGTCCGAGTGCGAAGGCCTAGTGCCCGCAAACCTCGGTACGCTTGTACTCACTCGGATGCCCCGGTGTTTTTCGAGTCTATTGTCTCCGTCACTCCTTCGTGCTGGGGATCTAACGGCCGTCGACTTGTGTCTCTCATGTTTCCCGGTCTCCGTGTCTCCTTTCCTACCGTGTTCTATTTCTACAGCTAGAATTATGCTTCTCCTCTCATCGTTTATAACAGCTACCGTGTTCTATTTCTACAGCTAAAATTATGCTTCTCCTCTCATCGTTCATAACAGCATGGACCTCGCAATATATATATACACTCACCCGAAAAAAAGCGGTACACTTAAAATTTGGAAAAAAATCACTAAATTTCAAATGACGGTAACTTCGTAAATAATGAAGATAGAAAGGTCTTTAAAAATGAAAATAAAGCTTGGAATCTCTACTTAAAGGATCAATTTATTTCAATGTTGCGAGATAAATTTATTGAAAATGGCGGATGACAAAGCGAGAGCATGCGAAATTGAAAAATATTGGTCCGAGTTTGCGACGACCCATGGCGTGAGTCAGGTGTCGCAATACAACGGGATAAAAAGCATGTGATAGTACAGAGTTTCCTCTTTAAAATGCTTTTTTAATCGTTTCGATGCGATGATTTTTCGCCGAGTTATTCGCATTTAAAGTAAAAAACATCCTTTTTCTCCAGTTTTCTTTGTCAGTGCAGACGAGTGGCGAGTGTTTAAAAGTGATTTTTCTCGCGCACAACAATATTTCGAAGCTCATGGGGCTGATGCCGAGAAAATGTGTAATACCCGCATAGAGCACACAACGCATTACACACTTTTAACCTCGTGTTACCAGCACAGAGCTGTCTCATTTGGAAAAATAAGTGGCAACGCTAATGAGGAATACGAGAATCAAGAGGAATCTGGAGAATCGAAACGGAAACGCTTCCGAAAATACTCTCCAAACATTGTTCTTCAGCGGCCTACATTTGATATGCTCGTCGAAATAAGTAGAAGAATTGATATTCATATGCAGGCTCTAGAGCAGGGGTCTCCAAACTACGGCCCGCATTCGGGCATACGGGCCACATTCGGCCCGCGGACAGATTTTGGACTATTTCACTTTTTACCACCGGCAACAATGATAATATGGTTTTGGCCCTCGGAACTTACTGGAGTAATCAGTATGGCCCTAAGGCTGGAAAGTTTGGAGACCCCTGCTCTAGAGAGCAAAAGTGAAACGATTCAGCGGTGTATGAACGAGGTGGTATCATATGTCCGTGAAAAGATAGTTGTCAGTGAAACACCTCGTGCAGCAGCGTATAAGATCATCGGTTCCAAGGAATTCTTTGAAGAAGCGCTCGAGCACATCGCGATCTTGCTAACGACGGAGGATACGGAGTTTATGAAAATTATTTTGTCGGAAATAATTGTGCTGTTTCGGGGTCATATCGCTGATCATGCATCGGGTGTTGCGATGCGAACGCAATAATTCTCCGTATGTGCAGCTATTTGTGATAAAAACACCGTTGTAAATAATTGTATATAGTGTACATTTCGCTCGAAATATTATAAAGTATACACCGAGGTCAGTCACGGTGAGAGAGAGAGAGAGAGAGAGAGAGAGAGAGAGAGAGAGAGAGATTGATTGATTGATTGATTGGTTTATTATGCCTTGGCAAGCCTTTGGCAAAATGACACATGCAAAAGTAAATTAAGACTAAGGGTAAGATTAAATATATAATAAAAAATAATATAATTAGAATACAAAATAAAATGAAAATATAAACTAAGAATACGCAATAAAAAACAATGTAAACTACGGATGTACCAAAAAGAAAAAAAAAAAAAGGAGAAAATAAAAGTAAAAACTAAAATAAGTTCAGGTGTAGAGCTATTTAGCTCTTTATTGGTTTCTAAACTCGGCGAAGTAGTAATATTGGATGGTAACGAGTTCCAGAAATAAATGCCAGATGGCGAAAACCCTTCATGGTAAGTTGCAGTACGGTGAAAAGGGATTACAAAGCTTGATCGAGGTTGCCTTGAGGGTCGTTCAACTGGAGCTGCTGTTCGTATAAATAATTGTTGTATGTAAGCTGGTGTACTTTGACGGACAACCCTGAACATAGCAATACCAAGAAAGTAAAGATGTCTTGATCGTACTGTGATCCAGCCAAGTTGTCGTCTAAAAGTTGAGATATGAGTGTCCCGTCGCAAGTCAAAGCTAAAATGAATACAACAGTTGACAAGACGTTCCAATTTTGTGTTAAGTTCATCTGATAGGTTGTGGTAGACAAGGCAGCAATAATCTAGTTGAGGGAAAATAAGTGAAGTGATAAGTAACTTCTTTACTTCCATGGAAAGAGCATTGCGATGAAATTTTAACTTGTGAATAATAAAATGCACTTTTTGTGATATATGCTGTACGTGAGATTTCCACGACAAGTTACACTCCATAGTGACACCCAGATTGCGGGCTTCGTTAACGAATGGAAGAATAACACCATTTAATGAGATCGGTAATATTTCAGAGAAATCCAGCTGGCGGGTGTAAGAATTACTACCTAGTATAAGAATCTTAGACTTAGAAATATTGAGCTTGAGACCATTCGTTACCGCAAAGTTAGCTATAGCATGGACATCTTCAGATATCAACCTAATGCCCTGGTTGAGTTGTGACGGACAACAATCAAAATAAATTTGGGTATCGACAGCAAATATCATATGCTGTGAATTTTGTAATGCAGAACCGATGTCATTGATATACAACGAGAACAAGAGCGGTCCAAGGACAGAACCCTGCGGGACTCCTGACGTCGTAGGTAGCCAGGTAGAGCAGTCACCGTGATCATCGATAACTGCTTGAGTTCTTCCTGTCAGATATGAGAAAATCCAGTCAAGAACCGAATGAGAAAGTCCGATCTTCTTTAGTTTCAAAAGAAGTTGCAGATGCGGAACTGTATCAAATGCTTTACTAAAATCAAACAAAATTAGGATGGTCATGTGTCTTCTATCTATATTACGCCTAACATCTTCGCAAATACGCAGAAGGGCTGACTGAGTGCTGAACCCGCTACGGTATCCTGATTGACGTGGATCCAATATATTATTGCTATCAATCCAATCAGTCAATTGTCTATGAATAAGCCGCTCAAGTATTTTCGACACTTCAGACAGATTAGTTATTGGTCGCGTATCTGATGGTGAGAGAGGCTTCTTTATTTTAGACAAAGGCCGAAGAAAAGCTCTCTTCCAGTACTGAGGAAACTCTGAAGATACAAGAGAGAGGTTAAACATAGCTGTCAGAATAGGGCAAGATACCGTAAGCGATTTAAATAAAGAGAACATGGAAATACCATCTGGACCAGCTGCATACGACGTTGAATTTGAGTTGCTGGAGATAATAAGATGTACTTGTGAGCATGTAATTTCGGAAAAACTAAACGTTGGATGAACTGACTGGATATTGGAACACAGTCTACAAAACTCATCATTCGAACACGGTGGCAGTTGACTGGATATTTCCGAATAGAATGCATTGAGTTCCTACTTGACGAGGCCAAGTTTTGCTAATTTTTTTCATAATCTACTAGGATCCGTGTTACTGGATAGCCTTTGAAAGTGGTAATCATTTTTTGCTTGTCTGAGATCATTCTTAAGCGTGTCTCTGTACTCTCTACATATCGCCATATCGAGTACATTATTAGATCTTTTAGCAATCGTATATAAGGTGTTACGTTGAGCCATACGATTTTTCAATTCCAGTGAGAGCCACGGTGCTGGTGCATGATAATCTAATGACGTGAGATACGCTTTGGATACTGTTTCAACGATCATGTTAATATCTATCGGCATGTTATCTATGCGACCGGAGTCCCAACTAAATCTAGTACTAAAATCAAATAATTCAATAATATTGAATATATTAGATAAATATTCACAAAAGCTAGTTTCATTAAAATTGCGGTACGCTCGCCGTGAAATAATACGGTTTTCAGGAGGCTCGACGTCGAGAGAGTAAACGAGTTCAAGAAGATCATGACCCACTATGAATGGGGCCTCTGATTTAACAAAGGAATGTTCTTTTTCCTCATTGTCAATAGTGAAGACATCAATCCATGAATCTGAGTTGGTTAGGTGATGAGTAGGTGCAGAATCAACAATATGAAATGAGTATGACAAGTATGACGATTCATAATTAATACTACTCAGGTCGCAATTTAGATCACCTGCAATAATTATATTCTCATAAACATGTGAAAAATTCGATAATACTTGAATGAAATCGTCAAACATAAGACCTTTTGGTCGCCTATATACTGAAGCAAAAAGAAGCTTCTTCTTATTCGAGCTGGTAACTTCGACGATCAAATATTCTGGCGCATTGGAAAACTGATTTGGAGAAGACGCTAACAGTTTAGCTTTAAGGGAATTATGGATGTAGCAAGCGACTCCACCCCCTTCTTTACCTTCTTGATCGTTGCGAATTAGAAAATATTCGTTGATGTTTATTAGGTCATCAGCAACATATGAATGAAGCCATGTTTCGCTTATCGAAACTATGTGGTAGCTATGTTCAATTATGGTCGATTGAATAAGTTCAATGTGACCTCGAACAGAATTTGCATTGAATTGTGCAACATTTAAAAGTGACGAAGATGGTAAAGGATGCGATAGAACGGGATTTGACTGTGGTAGTCAAACTAATTTTTGTAAGTCAGTTTCCTCGTTAATGATAACTGGCTCTTGCCCATCTCCTTTATGCACATGAATCTTGCCAGAGCGAACCCATACATATTTGTAATTGCATTCAGAAGCTCGAGTTTTGGTGAGGCGTAGAAGCTTGTAGAGTGCTGCAGGAAGAAACTCATTTATAAATACCACTCCTTTACTGTCCAGACCAAAAACATTTTTGAGGGATAGATTCTTCTTTGTTCGCTTCATGTCTATTATATAATCTTTAATTTTGTGAGATTTCAAAGTCAGCATCAAAGACTTCGATGTTCTCTGGTAAAGTGCTGATGAGGCAGATTCACTATTAGATTGCTCCATAGTCGACAATTTCCTCTTATTGTTGAAACAAGGAATGCGCCCTTCCGCAACCAGGGTGAAAAGATTTCAAACAAATTGAGCACAAGGCACTGTTGTTCGCAATTCGTTTGTTACACTTATCACACCTAAGATTAGACATACAGAGCTGTTGATCACTAGATTACAAATAATAAAATATTGCTCGGCACAAGGTCTCCTCGAAGGTAGACTCGACCACACGACTACACGTGTGTATGTAGAAGACAGTGTATATATGTGCTCGCACACAATCAACGTTCATAAAGTAAACAAAGATAGAGCGCAGTAAGAGTCCAGTGGGCTCATTGTCTAGATAATTATGTATAAAGGCATACGTATGTCAGAAATAGTTCGGTCTCTGAATAGTGAGAACAATCGGGCACTGCAATGCACTTACGTACTCATTAAGGTGGATGCGTTGACCTGAGTGAGTAGGCGTGAAGTTATACGACGAAGACAATCGTTTAGGATCATAGATCTCCTTAGTGCTATCCTGTGGGTGACAGAGACGGTGTTAGCGATGTATCTTGCGAGAGTAGAGGTGACGTCACTACTTGGTCGATGAAGTTGTGTAGGTGATCGTTTCTGAGATTGACTGTGTGGGAACTGATGTGCCAAGATATCGCGCATGCGTCGCCCGTCACGCCGGTCAAGCTCCGTGGAGAGAATTATCCGTTGTGCAGTAGTAATCTTGTCAAACTTTTCATCCATTTACACATAGCATGAACGTTTTCTAGTGAAGTTTAATAGCTCAATGGGTGAAAAGCTGAATTGTGCAAGCTTCTGTCCTGAAACAAGATGCCCGGAGGCAGAACGCAGCAGAACCAAGCCAAAAATTTGAAGACCAAAAAGGTAAGTGTCTTCTTATACTCACAGAAGAGAGAGAGAGAGAGAGAGAGAGAGAGAGAGAGAGAGAGAGAGAGAGAGAGAGAGAGAGAGAGAGAGAGAGAGAGAGAGAGAGAGAGAGAGAGAGAGAGAGAGAGAGAGAGAGAGAGAGAGAGAGAGAGAGAGAGAGAGAGAGATTGAGAGAGAGAGAGAGAGAGAGAGAGAGAGAGAGAGAGAGATACACAGTGTTACATATTTTTCTTACCTTTACATACATCTTACTTTACTGTTGACACAACATACTCCTTTAACACTCGTTTAAACTGTTCTACTTCTTCGCAACCTTTCAGTTCAGTTGGCAATGCATTATATATTTTCACTCCTTCATAGTACATACTCTTTTGTGCACTTCTCGTTCTTCTAAATTGTATTACTATATTTTCCGCTTCTCTTGTTTCCCTACCACTCTTCGTTCCTACGATTTGTAGCTGCTTTTTAAATTCTTTTGGCAGTACATTCTTCACGGCTTTAAAGATAAATGTACAAACGTTATAGTACAGTATTTGCCTTATGGACATAAATTGTACCGCGCTCAGCATATTGTTACGTCGGGCCCAAGATTTAGGGTCTGGCGAACACGGTCGGTCTCGCTTATGCGTCAAGGCTTGGCAGCCCTTTACAGCGGGGACGGAGACCTCGCCTTTTCCGATTAGAAATAGGAGAATTTTACCTGGTGAGCTCCGGATAGAGTTGGGCTCGAAGATATACAGTTGTCACGTGTCCTTTTTTGTAACAGTTCCCTTCCTTGGTCGTGGTCTCGATCTCTGTTGCAGGTGATTCTCTTTGATCTCGCGCTTCCTTGTGGGTGATGAAAGGAGAAGTATTTCGTTGGCCGTGGTTGATTAATTGACCATAACGTTTATTTTAAGGCGTATCATACGCAACTCACAAACACAGGTTAACGTACACAAGTTTTACACGATTGTCAATAAAAGTAGCTTGGCCTATTATAATTCTGAAGAATGGCTCTTTCGCGGCACACGTTAACATATATATATTAGCAGACAATTACTGCACGTAATCCACAAGACACACGTTGTGTTTATACAATATTCGATGAGATAGAGTAGGAAAAGGCACCTTGGCCGTTGTGAATAAAATATGCTACGCGACGCGACCGCGGGAAATAGTGGTTGAAAACTGAGCACTCGTGCAGTGAAAACTCTTCCTTATATATCCTAGAGTGTAATAGAAGTATTGATTAGGGAAACCCCGTGAACTAGGATGGAACTCTATCTTGGGTGACGAACCCCTTTCTTCAAAGGTTGGTTCTCCCCATCACGTCAGTATGACTCACAATTAGTTTATCTACCTTCGCGAAAAGCAATTCCCTTTTCCGAGAGACGTGAGTCATTGGTCTAGTTTTATGATTAACTATTCTCCCCTTTGTATTTGCCATGACTCAACTTGCTTTACCTTCGTTAACGAGTTTTCCCTTTTAGCCTATTCCTTATCATATCTCTATTTACTATTAGTGCCGAGAGTCACGTTTAGGGAGTTTCGCGGATGACCAGGTACAGAGGCAATCATAGAGCTTATCTATCATGACTAATACCAGCTAGGCACCACCCGCCGTAAAGAGGGGTCGGACTTGCCTCTTTGCTGTCAAACACGAAGATGACTCAAATATAAAGGATAGCTGCCCTGGCTGTTTCGCTCGCTCATCGTGACCGGCTTATACCTGCAGAGCAAAAGAGAAGGATCTCACGAGACGTAACAATATCTTCTACCTTCGTATAGCGGCTGCATTGTAATATAACCCTCATTGCTCTGTTCTGCGCGATCTGCAGTTTCTTCAACTCTGTTTCACCCATAGCTACTAACAGTGTTGCACAATTTTCAAAGTGAGGTGCTATGATTGCTTTATATATCACACATCGCGTATACGCAGATACATAATTCCCCATTCTGTTTAGAAAGCTCGTTTTTTCCCTATTTTTTTTAACATATACTCACAGTGGTCTTTGAATCGTAGCTTGTCATCAATAATGATACCCAAATATTTTATTGACTCTACTCTCTCAAGTTTCGTTCCATCCAAACACTTCAGTACAATATTCCTACTCACGACTTTCCTTACACTGCTGACAATCATATATTTTGTTTTCTCTACATTCATTTTTAATTTATTTCTTTCCATTCACTTTTCTACTATACTCAATAACATATTCATCTTTCTCTCCACTTCCGCGCTGCTTTTTCCAGGTACATATATCACTGTGTCATCAGCAAACATTTTTATTGCACATTCCTCTGGACACAAATTAACTATATCATTTATATATATAATAAACAGCAACGGCCCTAGTACTGACCCCTGCGGTACCCCATATTCGTTGGGAATAACTTCAGACCATTTATCATTGAATCGAACTTGCTGTGTTCTATTTCTTAAGTACGTTCTGAACCAATCTAATACCCTGTCTCTAATTCCATATTGGTATAATTTGTCTAATAATATATCCCTGTCGATTGTCTCAAACGCTCGTTTTAAATCCATGAATATTACTCCTACTATTTTTCCTTCACTAATGTACACATTCCATTCATCTACAATAGTTTGAATCGCCGTTTCACACGAATATTGCTTTCTAAATCCTGACTGATGCTCCGTTATGATGTCATTGGTTTCTAAATATTTTTCAATTTGATTTTTTACTACTAATTCGAGCACCTTTTCGTATAATAGCAACATATTAATTGGTCTGTGACTTGCTCTTATGGCTTTGTTTATTTTTGGGATCGGTATAATTGTAGAAGTTTTCCAGCTGTCCGGACAACATCCCTCCCGTAGGGATCCATTTATTATTTCCACAAATTCCTCTTTTATTGCACTGAATACCATTTTTAGTATATCACTTGATATTACTTCTTCCGTTCCCTTCTTTTTCGGGAGTCCCATCACTATCTTCTCCAGATCCTTTATTTCAATATGATTGAAGTTGTCCATTATACTTTTATTGTTCATCCTTATCCCTGTTATAATTCTTCTTCGGTTTGGACTTCCAGACGTATCCCGTTGTATTGAATTAACTATATTCTTTACACTTTGCACATAGAACATATTAAATTTATCAGCTATACTACCTCCCATCATGTCATTCAATATCTCGAAATCTATATTCTATACTTCTCTAGTACCCATTGATTCTCCTTTAATTACTTCTTTTAACGTTTTCCACATTTTTGTCGGATCCTTCTTATTATCGTCTATCATCTTTTCATAATATTCCTTCTTCTTTTCTCTTATTAATTTAACAACCGCATTTCTTTCTACTTTAAATTGCTGCCAATGCTCCTCCAAACCAGCAGTAATTGCTACTCCGTATGCCATATCTCTTCTTCTTGCAGCTACTATTATGTCTTCTGAATACCATTTTTTTCCTTCCCATACGCTTGGAATCTTCACTATATTTCTGGGTGCAAACCTATCTAGAGCACCCACTATGTTATGAACGAGCATCCTTGCTCTTCGGCTTACTTCTACCTCTTGAACTTGTCTTGTGGTAATGCTTAACATCCGTGTAAATTCCTTCACATAAATTTTACTATAGTTTCTTGTTTTATATTCTCTATACTCATTCCTTTCCTTCCTGTTACCTAATATGACTTTTATCCATGTATGATCCGTTATCTTTGACTCATGTTCCACCTGCTCTTGTGCACACCTATTAGCAAATAATAAATCGATAGTAGTTCGACTATCTTGCGTTATTCTTGTTGGTTTATTAACGTATTGCTTCATTCTTAGACTCAGCATTCCTGTTATCAACCTCTTTTTGTAGAACGTTTCTACCGTGACATCTATATTAAAATCACCTATTATCAAACAGTCTCCTTTCATTGTTAGTTCCTCAGTTATGTTTTCTACGTGTCTTATAAACTCAGCATCCGACGCACTTGGCGAATGATACACAATTACTATCACTCCTTTATAATGTTTGTCCTTGACCTCTATTCCAGCACACCAGCAGTTTGATTCTATTTTATTTATTGGTATCATATGATATTCAACATCATCTCTTATGTATAAGATTGCACCACCTGTATTCCTATTCTCCGCATCACATCTGACTGCACCATAGCCCGGCATATACACTTCACTGCCACCAATTTCAGCTGTCACTCTGGTCTCTGATAACGCTATTAATGCGGGTTTCATTTTATCCACTATTTGGTATCGTATTTCATCCTTATGTGCTATCAGACTTTGTGCATTTGTATATCATAGCATTTCCTCCTTCAGTAATTGCCAATCGTCCCATCCTGCTCTCCTCTTCTCTTCTTGGATTGCTCTTTTGTACGTTGGGCATTCCCGATCTAATGCATCATATTCCATGTTTATCTCTAAGTTGTATGCTTGGTTTTTAAACATGCAGTTTATGCACTTGTTTTTCGTCGCTGTACATTTATTCGTTTCGTGATTTCCCGCACGTTCATGGCATGTTTCCTCTCTTGTGCAGTTCTTAGCTATATGATAGCAGCCCCAACATTTGTACCATCGCTTCACATTAACGTGGTTGTAAACCGGACATTTTCTCCATCCCACGCTGATCTTACCTTTGTTCAGTATCTCTTGGTGGGTTCCTTCATCCACTATCATTATTACTGATCCTTCGTGTCTCTCTTCTTTGTTTATTCTTTTGACAATTTTCATCTCCCTTCCTTCCTTTTCTTCCATTGCATTCTGTTGTGAAATTCAAGTACGTTGTTGAGAATTCCTTCCTGGTGATGCCTTGACCGATCTGTGAATTGGGTGAACACATGTGAGAACTCACTTGCAACAAAAGGAAAATGAACCAGACACACAGATGTAATATTGCGAAAGCGGTCTTTATTCCACCTTCCGTGGTAGCCCAAAATACAATTTAAACAATACAGATTTGACTCAACAACTGTAAAATCTACACAAACAGGCTTTTAATTTGGAAACTGGTCAAAATATCAATTTTGGCAAAAAGGTACAAATTAACATTGAATAAAACAAACTGAATTATGAATATTACACAATGTGAGCACACAATTATATTAATTGTGTGCTGAGCGTGGATATGAGACTGCGGTGCCTGCAACGTAGTAAGAGCTACGCCGCATGAACCGCTTAGCCTGGTGAGTGTCCAGACATTAACTAAAAGTCGTACCAAATGTGATGTGCTAATGTGCGCAGCCAACAATTATACCAATAGAAGGCTGAATGTTCACTTGAGACAGTGGTGCGTGCACTGTAGCAATAGCTACAGCACGGCATGCCAACGCCAATGAGTGCAAGAATTTGTGTGTAATTCACTGCAACTACTGAGCACTGTATTGCTGAGTAGTTGCAGCGAAATAATACTGAGAGCACTCTCAATAAAGGTTATAGAGGGCTCGTCTGTATGAACCCAGCCACGCAGTCAGTACTGCGTAGCTCAATGCACCAGATATTAAGACTGCACCGAATGAGCAACGCATAGTCACTGTGCTTTCCCAGCAGATGTTTAGGAGGAAAGCACAGCGAATATGAGCACCAGCATAATTGTATTAATTACCTGGCAAACTATGGTGAGAAAAAACGAGTGCAGCATATGCCGCAACGCCCGCCACGAGTGAGACCAAATGCTGATGCACCGTATTAACTCCGCCATGGTATTGAATTACGACAAATTGTGCCATAGCACTCCTACCTTGAGCAATGAGTCCTGTTGAGTGAAGTTGAGCGATGCCGATGAAGAAGATTGATGAAAAATCCGAAGAGTCCAAAGATGCGTGTGCTGCTCGATGGATGCGTGTCGAAAAAGTGCCGAAAATCTCAAGATGGCTGCGAGTATGAATTTTACGTTGGGCGCTGGAGTCAGTTGAGCGAGATAGCCGGTGAGCGAAACCGAAGTCAAGCGAGAGAGACATCCTCTCGCTCGACGCGGCGTGCCCACGAGGCACATCCTCGGCTTCGCGAAGCCCGCGCTTCGGCTATCTTCGACTCAGCCGACCAACGCGTTGTAGAACAGCGCAACAGGTAGGCGCACGACGATTATCGATCGCCGTGCGCCAGCTGATTCTCCAACATTCCGCCCGCCATCAGCAACGGGGTTGATGATTAATTATTGCTGGGTGTTGGATGAGATTGGCAGAACAGCAAGTTTTGAGATCGGCCTGGTGAGCGTGGTGGTAGCAGTCTTGAGTGTCACCACCCTGGTGAGCCCGTCTTTGCCTGGATGCAACTCGATGACACGTGCAAGTGGCCATTTGCACGGTGGAAAGCGCTCATCCGTGAGCAGGACCAACGAGCCAATTTTAATGATGTTATCAGGATGATGCCATTTTGAAATCGACTGCTGCCGTTGTAAATAGTGTGCAGACCATTGTCGCCGAAATTGTTGAATCTTTTGCTGCAACAATTGCCACCTTGAGAGCCGTGAGATTGCCAGATCTTCCAGGTTTGATTCTGGGACCATTGTGAGTGCTCCACCAATGAGAAAATGTCCAGGCGTGAGTGCTGATGAGTCATCTGGATCATCGCTGAGCGGTTCCAGAGGCCTTGAGTTAAGTATAGCCTCGATTTGAGCAAGCAGCGTTGAGAGCTCTTCGAACGTGAGTGCTGTATCACCCATCGTTCGCCGCAGATGGAATTTAACGGACTTTACCGCTGCTTCCCATTTACCACCCATATGTGGTGCCGCAGGCGGGTTAAACTTCCACGCAATCTGTTGATTTGCGAGAGAAGAAGCGATGAGATGATGCTCTTGTGAAGCCTTACTGAACATCTGACATATAAATTTGTGTGCACCAACGAAGTTGGTGCCACAGTCAGAGTAAATGGTGTGAGGAATCCCACGCCTCGATGAGAATCGCCTGAACGTTGAGAGGAAGCCGTCAGCTGAGTAGTCACTGACGGCCTCAAGATGTAGAGCTGAAGTGGCGAGACACACAAAAACGCAGATCCAGCCTTTGTGCGTTTTGCTGCCTCGACCCTTCCAAGTTTTGAGCGTGAGAGGACCGGCGTAGTCTACTCCTGTGTGAGAAAATGCGCGTGACGGTGTGACTCGTGACAGAGGCAGTTGACCCATCAACTGTTGTGCACGAACTCCTCTCTGCCGAGCACACACCACGCAGTGTAATATATGAGATTTCACAGGAGCTCTACCGCCTATGATCCAATGTGTCTGCCTGACTTGAGCTAGTGTGAGCTGCGTGCCTCCGTGAAGAGTACGCACGTGAGCTTGCTCTATTATGAGAGTTGAAAATCGAGAGTGGCGAGGCAGAATAGCAGGATGCATTCCTTCATAAGTGAGTGCTGATTGTGAAAGACGACCTCCAACTCTTATCACACCTTCCTCGTCGATAAAAGCTGTTAACCGACTGAAGGGGTGAGCAGATGGAACATGCGAGCCTGACTGCAGCACTTGTATCTCGTGCTTGAAAAACACGGCTTGTGTGACCTTCGTCCAAAATGTGTTTGCTGCAGCCATTTCTCTCGCGGTGAGTGGAGCGTTTCCTGCCGATTCTAACCTCTTTCTCATTTTTTCCACTATTCTCACACAATATGAGGTCAGACGACATAATTTTGCGAGTGAAGAGCAGCGATAAATGAGTTCCCAGTGATACTCTGGCGCCTGTGTTGCCGCGAGAAGAGCTACCCCCGGTCGGGCTTCCATGATACTTAAATCCTCTGAATCAGCTGTGGATTTTGGCCAAGATTGTCTAGGTTTCACCATCCACGGTGGACCTGACCACCACAGCTGATGAGAAGCCAGTTGAGCTGTTGTAATACCTCGTGAGGCACAATCGGCTGGATTGCTTGTGCCTGCCACATGACGCCATTGAGCACTGGGTGTGAGCTCTTGTATTTGAGCGACTCTATTTCGGACATAGTCCTTCCATCGAGAAGGATGCGCTTTGATCCAGGTGAGAGTTACTGATGAGTCCGTCCACAGGTGAGTCGATGAGATTCCAACCTTGAGTGTGGTTTGAACGTAGGCAGCCAGCTTAGCTAATAACAAAGCTGCAGTCAATTCAAGCCTTGGTATGGTGAGCTTCTTGAGTGGTGCCACGCGCGTTTTTGAGCAGACAAGTGAAGCCACCTTTCCTGTGGAAGTTGAGTCAGCAGTGATGTAGATCACTGCGGCCATGGCCAGTTGAGATGCATCAGAGAAGCCATGCAATTCCACTGTTGAGTTGCTCCATGTATTGAACCAACGAGGAATTGAGAGCCTGGCCAGGCTTTTGAGATCTTCTCTGATTACAGTCCATCGTGTTGAGACCTGAGATGACAGTGGTTCATCCCAGCTGAGCTTGTGAAGCCAAAGCTCTTGTAACAGAATCTTGGCTCTTATCACAACCGGTGAGACGAAACCAAGCGGATCAAAGAGCTGAGCCACCTCAGAGAGAATGAGGCGTTTTGTGAAACTTTCTTGAGCTGAGTTGAACCGAGATGCGAACTTGAACTTGTCGTCCCTCGGAAGCCAAGTCAATCCAAGAATTTTTGTCTCGCAGTCGTCCATTGAGATAGCTGAGCTTGACCTTGATGATGAGATGTTGGCAAATGCTTTGTGGTCCGACGAGTGCCACTTGGCGAGTGGAAAACCGCCCGCCATGCACAAGTCCTTGAGCTGTTGAGCTATTTCAATGAGCTGTTGAGTTGAATCCGCCCCACCGAAGATGTCATCCACATACCTGCCAAATTTTATAGCTGGCACGGCAAGCGGAAACCGATGGCCTTCATCTTCGGTCAGCTGCATGAGTGTTCGAACTGCCAAATATGGCGCAGCTTTGGTACCATATGTCACCGTAGTTAGTTGAAAAGGCACTGGATTTTGTTGATCATCTTTCCATAGAATCCGTTGAAGATTCCAATCCTCTTGATGAACTCGGATCTGACGATACATTTTTGTTATGTCAGTGGCGAAGATGTTTCTATGTTGACGGATCCAAATGAGCACGTCCGAAATGTTGAGCAATAAATTCGGTCCGGTGTGCATGATGTCATTGAGAGATTTTCCTGATGAAGTTGAACTCGACCCATTGAATACAACACGTAATTTCGTGGTAGTACTGTCTGGTCTGAGAACACCGTGGTGAGGCAAGTAATAATGCTTTTCACATTCATCTGATTCTGACGCCTTCACCATATGACCGAGTTGCTCATATTCGTCCATGAATTGTGTATAGAGCTGACCGTATTCAGCATTTTTTGAGATTTTCCGTAAAGTGTGTTGCAGACACTGAAATGCTCGTGAGTGTGAACTTCCAAGATTCGCAGGCGATGATATGAGAGGCAGCCGAACGATGTACCGACCTTTAGAATCACGTTGATGCGTGTCTCGAAAATGATCCTCGCATGCCTGCTCCTCTGGTGTGAGTTGACTTACTGTGTCCTTTGGCGGCTCTTCCTGAATCCAAAACTTCGTTAGCACGTTTTGTAATTCCTGATCGTCATGGTGCACCGCAGCATGATGAACAGCGAGTGCGTCAGATTGGCTTGAGTTTGTTGGTCCAATGATGAGCCACCCAAATATCGATAATTGTGCAATAGGTGCAGATGATGTGCCCTTGAGAATATTCGGTTTAATAACCTGTCCATAAATGTCTGCTCCAATTATGATATCGATTGGTCGTGGTGTGAGAAAGTCAGGGTCCGCCAGTTTCAGCTTCACTATGTGAGGCCATGTGCGAACTGACGACTCGAAAGATGGCAAATGAGTAGTAACCGTGTTGAGAATGTGAGCCTGTACCGTGACTTTCTCCTTGGTGTATGTGGAACACAGTGTGAGCTGTACCGAGCCATGTGTCTGCGTTGAGCGTCTTCCACCGACCCCTGTGATCGGAATTGATGAGTGCTTGCGTGTTGCGTTGAGCTTACGAAAGAGTTCTTCCGTAATAAAAGTCAATTCTGACCCAGGATCGATGAGAAGTCTTGCTTGATGAGCTGAGACCGATGTGTGAATATCTGCTAGTGCAGTTGCCAATAATGTTGAGCAGTTCCATGTGAGCTGTGCCGATGAGTGAACGACCGCGACGACATCCTATTGAGCTGAAGCCTGAGACTGAGCCGGTTGCGCGTCGGAAGCTGTTGCAGGGGGCGCTGCCGGGTGCATCATCGTGTGGTGCCGCCCTGAACACTCCTTGCACTTCCGGCTCGATCGACATGCCGACGCGTTGTGCCGACCAAGGCAGTTGTAGCACAGCCGTACTTTCTCCGCCATCTTGCGACGCTCACCCACAGTGAGCCGCCGGAACTCAGGACACATGACAATGAAATGCCCACGAGCCCGGCAGCAGTCACAGGGGTAATCGTTCGCGATAAAGGTAGACGACGGAGCGCCACGTGCTGCGCTACCTGCATGATGCGCCGCGGCGCTGTGCGTCCCGGCCTTCGCTGGGGGAGGGTTCGCAGACGACGGTCGGTTCGAGGTTGTCCCGGTCTTGGGAGTGGCCCTCGCCATCTCCAACGCTCTCACCTTAGTCTCCGCAAACTCCTCGAGCTCAGCAAAAGCCGGGAAATCAGGTGTGCGTCCTAGCTTCGTCTCCCAGGCTTCACGCGTGGTTTGGTCAAGCTGTTTTGCAAGCAACCGCACCATCACGCACTCCCAGAGCTCTTCCTTCGTTGCCAGCGAAGAAAGAGCCCTGTACGCCTCGGAGAACGAAGCCAGGATTGTTGAGAACGATTTTAAATCCGATGAGCACGATTTTAGTGAGAAGAGCCTATCCAGGCGCTCCTGCACCAGCAGCCGCTTGTTCTCGTAACGGGAGACCAATGTCTCCCATGCCTGGTTAAACGATTCGCTTGTGACAGCGAACCCCTGAATGAGCTGCGCCGCCGCGCCCGACACGCAGCCACGCAGGTACAACAGACGGTCGACGTCGGTGAGGCGGGCATCCCGGACGACCAGCGACGTGAACACGTCACGGAACGCCGGCCACCCGGAATAATCCCCCCCGAACGTCGGCAGCTTGATCTCCGGCAGCTTTGTGTGGGGGCGCGGCGACGCTACGGGTGCCGGCGCAGGAATGTGCCCTCGAGATAGCCTCGCCATGGCTTCCCGAGCTGTGACTTTGGCCTTGAGGGCAACCTGCGCCTCAAGGCTTTGCAGATCGTCCGCAAAGTACTCGTGGTCGATACAGCTCGGAGGGCACGAAGACTCCAACAGCTCGTGCTCCCTCTGGAAGGCGCTGTGAAGCTCCGCGACCTGCTCGACGTACGCGTCGAGCGACTCCATGGCGAGGGTATCCCCGGCCTCAGTAAGCAGAGCAATGACCGTCTGCATATGAGCAATCCGGCGCCGTTGCGATTGAACCTTCAACGCCATCTCGGTTGTAAGTCGAGTTGGCGATCGGGCCTTCTTCGGAACGGTGCCGGCCGCAGGAACTACCAATGTCCTTTTTTCCTCAAGATCTCCAGGCGCCACCCCGGAGTCCATTGGATTGCCCTCGGACATTGCTAGCCCTGTGCAAACGGTCCAAGTAGAGAAAGAGATAGACAGTAACGAAGCTTCTCCGCAGAGATGTACTTTACCCTACTTGTTGCTCCGCTTGACGAGGTGATGAGCCAATGAGGATCCTGCGATGGGCTTCGCAGAGTCCTACTCCTGATGAGCCGATGTGCTGGGATGAGAGCGGAAGGCAGAGACCCTGGTCTCTCTTGCTCAAGTCGAGTATCCGGCTCGAAGGACCAAAATGTTGTGAAATTCAAGTACGTTGTTGAGAATTCCTTCCTGGTGATGCCTTGACCGATCTGTGAATTGGGTGAACACATGTGAGAACTCACTTGCAACAAAAGGAAAATGAACCAGACACACAGATGTAATATTGCGAAAGCGGTCTTTATTCCACCTTCCGTGGTAGCCCAAAATACAATTTAAACAATACAGATTTGACTCAACAACTGTAAAATCTACACAAACAGGCTTTTAATTTGGAAACTGGTCAAAATATCAATTTTGGCAAAAAGGTACAAATTAACATTGAATAAAACAAACTGAATTATGAATATTACACAATGTGAGCACACAATTATATTAATTGTGTGCTGAGCGTGGATATGAGACTGCGGTGCCTGCAACGTAGTAAGAGCTACGCCGCATGAACCGCTTAGCCTGGTGAGTGTCCAGACATTAACTAAAAGTCGTACCAAATGTGATGTGCTAATGTGCGCAGCCAACAATTATACCAATAGAAGGCTGAATGTTCACTTGAGACAGTGGCGCGTGCACTGTAGCAATAGCTACAGCACGGCATGCCAACGCCATTGAGTGCAAGAATTTGTGTGTAATTCACTGCAACTACTCAGCACTGTATTGCTGAGTAGTTGCAGCGAATTAATACTGAGAGCACTCTCAATAAAGGTTATAGAGGGCTCGTCTGTATGAACCCAGCCACGCAGTCAGTACTGCGTAGCTCAATGCACCAGATATTAAGACTGCACCGAATGAGCAACGCATAGTCACTGTGCTTTCCCAGCAGATGTTTAGGAGGAAAGCACAGCGAATATGAGCACCAGCATAATTGTATTAATTACCTGGCAAACTATGGTGAGAAAAAACGAGTGCAGCATATGCCGCAACGCCCGCCACGAGTGAGACCAAATGCTGATGCACCGTATTAACTCCGCCATGGTATTGAATTACGACAAATTGTACCATAGCACTCCTACCTTGAGCAATGAGTCCTGTTGAGTGAAGTTGAGCGATGCCGATGAAGAAGATTGATGAAAAATCCGAAGAGTCCAAAGATGCGTGTGCTGCTCGATGGATGCGTGTCGAAAAAGTGCCGAAAATCTCAAGATGGCTGCGAGTATGAACTTTACGTTGGGCGCTGGAGTCAGTTGAGCGAGATAGCCGGTGAGCGAAACCGAAGTCAAGCGAGAGAGACATTCTCTCGCTCGACGCGGCGTGCCCACGAGGCACATCCTCGGCTTCGCGAAGCCCGCGCTTCGGCTATCTTCGACTCAGCCGACCAACGCGTTGTAGAACAGCGCAACAGGTAGGCGCACGACGATTATCGATCGCCGTGCGCCAGCTGATTCTCCAACACATTCTGTTTCTTTATTGTTTCAACCAGCTCATCATCCGCCAGCTCTAGTTCATCCACTTCCATGTTAACGATCTTAATTTTTGGTTTTACTTGCTTTGTTTCCATAACTTTAAATCCCTCGCCCATTTTCTTTTGTACTATGGTCTTTAGCTTTTCTATTTCTTCTGTCGTTTCACCGCCCAAAATCACAGTTCCATCACTGCCTTTCTTTAACCTTGTTACTCCCACAGTCATGTTTTTTATGTCTATCTTTTCTTTGGTCTTCTTTTTCGTGGCCTCACTTTCTTGTTGTTCGTTAGGCTTAATAATTATAACCGTCTCCTTTTTCTTTTCTTTGACTGCTCCACTATAGGTTCTTGTTACTTCCCTTGTTGTACCTAGAACTCCTCCTTGTATCATCTTTTTTATTTCTTCCGTTTCGATCTTCATGCTCTTCAATTCTTCTTGTACTATTTCCTTAATTATCACCCTAACTTCATTCTTGCATGCAACTTCGTCCTTTATTTCTTTCACATTTTTCACCAACCAATCTATTTTTCCTTCGATATTTGCCGTCGTGCTAATACCTCTGCTTCCAGTAAATGATCCAGTCGAACCCGATCGATCTCTGCTGTTACCTGCACCAGGTGTCAACGTCTTCTGGCTTTCGTCAACTACGAATTTATCGAATGGACCATTACATTGCACTAGTTCTCTGTTTTTATCGTACACTTCATGTTTACACACACATCCCGGATGATAAAACAGTTACGGGCACGTCTTGCATCGCACTACCTGGCTTTTTATAGCTTTTTTGCACGCTGAGCAACGATATTCATCGTACTCAGTCGTGCTATCCATTTCGTCCGTGTTCGCACTAATGCCGTGGTATGCGCTATTGTCGTGTCACCGTGGCAGCGAGAATGGTCGCCGTCACCACTTTTACACGAACTTCAATATCTAAAATTGTTCACAATACCGCGATCTCGATAGCTATCAGAATCATCTATCGTTCTAAATGCTCATCACACAAAACCGCACATTTCGTAATATTTTAATCCTTATTATAGTCTTATATTTCACTATAAAATTGGCTCAAAGACGGAGCGCATTTGACACACGTCTCAACTTTTCGAGAGAGAGAGAGAGAGAGAGAG
>OZ012703.1:50643876-50815454 GCA_963942595.1 Cylloceria caligata
GGTTATCCTTATGCCCGTGATACTCTCTAGCATCATCTCGAGCATTTAGTCTGTCTTTGGCATCCTACTTGCAAACAATAAAAAGTAATATCTATCCGCGATACGGCAAGGAGATTTTAAGCGACGCGTTTTGGTGCCGAGTAATGTTTGTCGAGAGTGTGATGAGCGTGTTCCTGCGTACACAGGAAATGTGTGATGCATACGACGATCTGGAAGAGCTCCTGCGTAGCGTGTATTTAGTGGAACGTTGTGGAAGACCCATTGAACTTGGGGAACTGTATATCGGACTGTCCTGTATTGTGCCTCGTTTCAATAGCGTTATCCGCGGCGAAGTGATTTACCTGAACTTTGATGGGTACTGCGAGGTGTTTTTAGTCGATTTCGGTGAAACCATTTACATCGACTGGTCTCACCTATTTCATCGGAGCCTCTAGCAAGTATGCTGCCGGCTCTTGTCATGGAGTTTTTAATATACGGACTCGAACGCGTGGATGTTGCAGGTATTGAGCATCTCGTCGAAGAAGCGTGCGGTAGAGATGGCTTGATCGCTGTCATAATGCGACCTCTTGCCACTGATAACGTTCCGCGGATTCGATTATCGAACGAGGAACGCGCGGACGTGGCGGTGGTTATTATAGAAGCCCTCGGTGATGAGATAGATATCGGCTACGATATCGATGCCGTGGACGAGAGCTTTGACGAGGACATAGTAATAAATTAAAGACACGACGCTGCGTGTGTGTATGTGTGTGTGTGTGTGCGTGTGTGAGAGAGTATATTCGAGAGACAGGAGTTTAAAATCACTTTGGCAGGAGGGTAGATGCCTACAACAGCTGCGGTGGTGAGTACATTATTTTATTTATTTTTCCAAGTATGTGTACACCTTTGCTCCATCCTGCTCTTATCTCTACTCTTCCTTGTTCACCAGAGTACCCACACCACCTCACTTTACCATCTCCACGTTACTGACACTGTTTAAGCAGAGTGGGTAGCGCGGCGGTGGAAAAGTGAGGTGGTGGGGGTAGCCGCGTGGTGTGGGAAGGAGTGGGATGGAGCAAAGGTGTACACATGCTACTGCTCACCGACGAAACTCGTTTCACGCAGTACACAATAAATACGTCGTGCAAACAAATAATATTCCACGCTGTTATCCATTTGCTAGCTCTCTTAAAGATTTGAAATGATTAACGAGTAGAAAAATTAAATATTTTATCAATTAACTGAAAAAAATAGGGTGGCTCGAAACTTCCGCACGACACTGTATATCTTCCTAAGGGTATTGATGGAAAATTGGAATTTGTTTTTGACATCAGAACACCAAAAGCTCAACAGGCAGCTCTTCAAAATTTCTGAATAGACAATTGAAACACAATTGTAGCAAAGATTTAGATTCTTTACGAAGTAAATATTTAGGCTACGGAATATACTACTGTGTTTAATAAGTAAGGTGAATTTTGTTTTAAAATTAAAATTTTTTATTTATTTTTCCAAATCGATTTCGTCCCCCTCAAAATAATCCCCCCTAGCTACAATACACTAATGCCAACGTTTTTTTCAATCTTTGAAGCATGCTAAAAAGTCGTCCTCAGGTATAGCCTTCAATGCGCGTAGCGATTCACGTTTGATCTCTTCAATCGACTCAAAACGATTTCCCTAGAGTGGTCTCTTGAGCTTTGGGAACAGAAGTCACACGGTGCTAAATCAGGCGAATACGGTCGTTGTGGAGCGACATGAGTGGAGTTTTTGCCGAAAAACTCACGAAGAACCAAACGCGAATTTTAGCACCAAACGCGATTTGACTCTTCTGAGGCACAAATGATCCTTCAAAATTGCTTGCACTGATCCAATTGATATTGCAAGCATGTCGGCAAGGTCTCGAATTGTTAATCGACGATTTTCGAGCACCAATTCCTTGATTTTCTTGATGTGTTGCTCATCAATTGACGTCGATGGTCGTCCCGAGCGTTCCAAATCATCAACACGTTCTCTGCCTTCTTTGAAGTCTTTGTACCACTTGTAAACATTTTTCTGTGACATAGTCTCGTCACCGAAGGTCTTTCGTAACATTCGATACGTTTCAGCGGCGGAAATTTCATTCCGCAAGCAAAATTTAATAGCACTTCTTTGCTCAACAAAATTCGACATCGTAAAAATCGCCAAATTCACTTTTCTTTGTTTACAAAACCAAGCTTAAACTAAAAACTAATGATGATATTGACATGTAATTTGTCACAGATGTCACTAACAGTCCTACCAACTTGAAAAAAATTCATTTGTCCGATTCGGTTAAAGCGGGAAATTTAAATTAATTATGTACCTTACTTTTTGAACACAGTAGTATATCTAATAAATAAATCGATAATTTAAAGGGGATAAAACATCTAAACGCGAGTTCGATATAAGAGTTAAGCAATAATATCATACAGATAGCCAGAATGAAAATAGGATAAAAAAAGAAAAGATATGAGTCATATTAGTCATTGGAGCGATGGCAGAGACGACTCGAGGCTACGGTAGCAGTTGCCGGCAAAGGAACATGCCGCTCTACACTTTCAGGTCGCACCCGAGCCGATGCCGTCTTTCCCCTCTCTCTGTGTTAACACCATAAGACGAGGAGTGTTCCCTCGAAACAATATATATTTATAAAACATATACTTTGTGACCCACTGCAAATCTAAGCAGCCATTTGATATACAAGCATTTGGACTTACGAACAATTTTAATCTAAAATTATGATAGGAATTCAGAAGAGAAATGCTTACCTAAAAGGATACAAGAAATAATTGCAAGTATGAAAATTAAATATTAATAAAAATCGAAAAGCCAGTACATTGTTTGACTAAACTGTTATCGTCGTGAGAGGATATAAAAACAATCTACATTTAGTTACTGTGGTAGATATATATGCCTCTTCACGTTATACACTATTAAGAATTAAAATAAGTTTAACATTATCTGTTGGATAATCAGCTGGGGCACGGCGATCGATATTCACCGTGCGTCGACCTGTTGCTGCGGTCTAGCCCGCTGCGTTCGGCCGAGCCGGAGATAGCAGAGGAAGGGCCTCGCTGAGCCGCGGCTGTGCCTCGTAGGTATGCCGCGTTAAGCGAGAGGTTATCTCTCTCGCTTGACTTCGGTTTCGCTCATCGGCTATCTCGCTCATTTGACTCCAGCGCTCAATGACGCTTTCGTATCCCGCAAGCCACGTTGGAAATTTAGACACTTTCTGAAAAATTCACGGGAACAGCGCACGCATCTACTGCACATCTCGGACCTTTTCACTGAATTTACCGGACTCGCTCAACATTCTGTGCTCACCAGGACTCAAAACTCAGGTAAGAGTACACCGTCATAATTCTGTGTAATTCACTGACGGTGAGGAGTAAAAAATAAGTCGGTGCATTCGCATAAAGGTCTCACCCGTCAACGTGCTCTACAGCACGGGTTGCACCACCTTTTCCAAACTACTTGTTGCTCACCCAATTAATATAATTGCGTGTGTGCATATCAGTTCACTGTACTTTCCCCCAACCAAGCTTGTTGGGAAAGTACAGTGAATTTATTCCAATCATTTTGTACATACTCAAGCTCACTCTAGCGTGCGGTGCAGCGTTGGCTGCTTCACAGTCAGTCATAAAATTCCAGCACTCAAGTACCAGAGTTGCATGGGCAAGCATTCGCTCTCTGTACATTATTTTTCTCTATCGTGCTAAGAAGTTGCTGGGATTAATAAAACCAACCTGCGCACTCACATATCTCATAGCGTGGCGTGCTTCGCAGCGCTGGCTGCAGCACGTACACCGCTCTCAGTACATACAGCGCACAATTAATATAATTGTGTGCTACTCAAGCAGTTCACCAAGTCAACACATAACAACAAATTATAATAGTGTGCCTTTATTGTTCTCTTATTCAAAATTCAGTTTTAATTCTTTATACATTATTTTTACACTTGTTATTTTGGATTATTTAATATGAGTTTTTATACACTGACAAGCGGAAGGTAGAAATAAACCACTTTCTCTAATTAACCATCTATGTGTCTGGCTTCTTTTTCCCTCTCGTGAGTGAAGACTCATGATTTTCAATGCATTCACAGGCTGGTCAACCATCATTTAGAGGCATTCCGCAACATTATCGAAGAACTACATTGTGAATTAGTCATAAAAGAGACAGCAGAAGCGACTCGGATTTATAGCGCAGCGTGACCCGAATCCCTCGACACCTCGCTCCCCGACCAAGGCGCTTTTCGCTCTCTACCTCTCTCTATCTCCGCGCATGCAACCGAGGCAAGGAGTAATCCCTCGAAAGAATTTATAAATAGAAATATTATTATAATACATACCAGGTGTATGCACAAGTTTTTTCTGGTTTTTTGGTAAAAAAAAACACGTAATTTTCAAGGGAAATTAATTTTTGTTTTATTCAAAATATTGGCCATCGGCTTCTACACATTTCGCCCATCTTTCAAGTAACTTATGAATACCATGCCAGAAAAACTGCTTGTCTTTTGCGGCAAACCATTCGTCGAGCCATTTTCCAACTTCCTCGAAATTGCTGAAGTGCTGCTCTGGGAGCGCGTGCCCCATTGATGCGAAGAGGTGATAGTCAGATGGCGCCAGGTCTGGCGAATACGGCGGGTGCGGAAGGATGTCCCATCCAAGCGATTTCAAGGTGTCTTTCACTGCTTTTGCTGTGTGAGACGGCGCATTGTCGTGTAACAAAATCCACCCATTTACCGAGGGACCCATTTACCGAGTTTATTGATCTTCCCCATTACTCGTAAACGTCTGCTGATTGTTTATTGTGACACATGTAATGCTTCTGCTAATTGCCGTTGAGTTTGAGTTGGGTCATCATCCAATAACTCCTGCAATTGCTCGTCTTCGCATTTTTGTGGTCTACGAGAGCGCTCACTGTCTTTCACATTGAAATTACCACTTTTAAATTGTCGAAACCATGTCTCACATGTTCTTATCGATGGAGCGTGTTCACCATATGTTTCTACCAGCAAACGTTGACTTTCAGCAGCCTTTTTCTTTTGATTAAATAAGAAAAGCAATGCGTGCCGCAAATGTTTTTTTTTTCAGGCACAAAACTCGACATGATCACTGAACGACAAAACAAAGACGCTAGTTTTTGGCGGACTCAACTTGTGTGTGTTTGTAGGTTAATGTCAGACGAACAAAATGACGAATGTGTCAAATTAATACGCTGCGTACTTTTCGCTGGCGCCATCTCTTAGTTAAACCGGAAAAAACTTATGCATACACTTGGTACATATCGAATGCATTTCCTTAAAAATGAATAAGAAGAGTTATTGTTCATAAAACGGCTTTAACAATCCAGTAAGAACCTATCACACGGATATCTCAATTTGTTACCAACGATATCCAATTTAAAATACTTGAGGAAAACTATCCGGAAATGTTCAGTCGATAAGGCCTTCTTAGACATTAACTAATAAGCGTTTAAATGCACATAAACCCTGATTTAAATAATAAGTCGTAGTTATAACGAAAAAAGGAAAAGAAAGAAAGATAATACTAAAGAGAAGTATATTGGCTGTACCGGCGTCCGAGTCATCTTTATTCCTCGGGACAGCGTGTCATCGAAGCTAGGAATGATTCTTCGCTACAGCGTGTGGTCAAAGCAAGGAAGGGTTTCTCGCGACAGCGTGTCGTCTAAGCAAGGAATGGTTCCTCGCATCAGCGTGTCGTCGAAACGAGGAATGGTTCCTTGCGACGCGTGTACTCGGGGCAGGGAATGGTTACATGCGACACGTGGTACTGTAGTTCGGAATGGAAATTGAACGAGACCGGGTGCGGATGAGAATTTAAACATGAATCACCAGAGGCTCGGTGGATCTACTTAAAAGTCTGAGCCTTTTTCAAAGTAGCTTCATTTTACCTGGGCTGTGTCATCTCACCCCAAGCGACTCGGAACGAGAATCGAACGACGCATGGCTAGAAGAAAAATGTGTCATCGCGATAAGCCCCAAAGTCGGAGCGCTATTGTAATTCTAAGAATCCCCCGCATAGAAAATTAGACCATCCAGGACCTATATAAGGACGGGAAAATGCCCGAAAAAAGTTAGTTAGACACAGTTAGTTAGTCGGAGAGCGAGAGTCGGCGCTCCCTAAAGGTAGGACCTAGTGAAGAACAGCTTCCACTGCGTACAGCCGCAGTGTCGAGCGTTCGAGCAGTCGCCATCAAAACTGATGAGCTATACGGGCTGACCACCGCGGAGCAACCCCACCCTGTAGAGTCAGCTATAATTCAGCGTGAGTAATTAGAAGAAAAACGGTTGAACAGTCAAAATTCAGTTCGAATTTACTTTTTCTCGGTTTTAATGTCAATCATACGGAATTTATCTGAAGCTTAAAGAAATCTAGAAGAAATTGAATTCAATTGTTTTTTGCCGTTTTTGTACAAGTCCACACTGTTTATTTCGTTTTACTGTTTTATCGAATTATAAGTATCGCGTTAAGTGTTGTTGTACCGCGAACTAATTCTTGTACATTATTTCGCCATTGTCCTCCTTTTCGTGAGGACCGCTCACCAAAGTAGAACAATGTGCAAACGTAAGCATCGAGCTGCCCGCAATGACTGCAATGAGCTCGAGCTTGGAATTTGCAAGCAAAGATTATTATGAAATCCATTCGGCACTCGATTTCAGTCAATGGGGCAAATTAATTGCTTTGCCGAAATCAGTATATAGTTTGACATCAACCTGAACGGTTGATCGCGAAATAGAAGATTCGAACGGTAGATTCACACACAAGAGGTTGGTTCCTCGTACGGGCTCGTAACCACAGTTTTATTGTATTAAACTTTTTTTACTTTTAAATAGACAACGGGAAGTTGCCGTTGCCTATAATAAACATTTCCATTTTTTACATAAATTCACGTGTACCCGAATTACTCGAGTTTCTACTCCTAATCGGCAAACGATCCCAAAATAATAACTTTTTAATATTATACCGATTACCGAGTTAACCAATAACGCGGTACCGGCATAACAGTGTATTGTGTCGAAAAGTAACGATCGCTCGCGCACCGTAATAGCGAACATACGGGTATCACTTATTCGGTTATTTGAATAAATTTTAACAGCTTCACGAATCAACGAGTTTAACGATTTTTATTTTAACAAACGGTTGCCATTATTATTTTTCCCTTCAACGCATCGGTTACCGGCGAAACAACTTCAACAGAAAACCAAGCGTAGGAACCAACGCAATTTTTCTAATTTATTTTATCTGATATTTCCGTAAATTTTTCCCAAGTGAAAGTAACCTGCCATTTTCCTTCCCCCCTAAAACCCCTTCCTCCGCGGGTTAATTCACCGATCTAGTTTATCGAGTCGAGTGACGGTTAACGCGAACAATCAACGAGCATTCTCAGCCCTGTCCCGAGTAATTTTCCGAAAGACTAGACTCAAAAGGGGGCTTGCGTCTTCGGTGTTTCTTGTCAGGTGTGGTAAAGAGAGAATCGGTTCATTCTCCTTGACCGGAGTACGGAAAACTCACGCCGAAACGCCTCACACGTCTTAAATTTGTCGGTTTTGTAAAAACACCGTGCGGGTTTGACGTAACAATTCGCATCCGTGTGATATCTTACTATGACGTGGATGGTACGGTCGGGGATGATTCCGACTTCTGCAACGAGGACGATGATCTTGTTGCCGTACGTCCCTTTTCCGTACGTCCGTTGCCTGGGCCCCTGAAGAGTGAGCCTAAAAAATCCTCAAATCTGGATATTTTACAGCTCACTGGCCTCTGCTGCTTTCGCCGATACCGTCACTGGTTTCCGCCGAGCCCTCGTCGTCGTCGTCGTCGTCATGGTCATCATCATCGGAGTCATCAACGTGCTCGTCTTCGGATGAAGACGAATCGTCAGCAGCATCAGCATCGCCTACGTCTCCAGTATCGATAGTGTCGTCATCAGCATCACCATCGCACGAGGTATGTCTCGAGAATCAAATAGGTAGGGATTTAGTTGATGCTGGGGTTTAAAGAGTTAGTCGTGTGGTAGCAGGCGTCGATAATACTAGGAATAATAGCCCGGGTACAGAGATCCGAGACACTGAGATTATCATCGATGATACGGACGATATTTTACCGCCGGGAAATCGTTTTGCTATCGCGGGTGCGAAGCGATATAAATATTTACATCGTTTCGGGGTTTCAGCGCGACAGATGAATCTCGCGTTACTACAGCCACCCGCATCTATAAATTCGGTCACGTGGATCCGTAACTCTATCCGAGATATCCGCGATTATTTCGTAAAGGATCGCGATGACACAGATTTAATAGGTGTGGGTTTTGTCACTTACGCGGTGGTAGACGGTAGAGCGGACATATCATTGAGGACTATTTCACGGTTCACGGATAAAGCCCTATGGGCTTTGATGTGTGCCATGAATGAGAGCTCGAGGGTTGCGATTCACCGTTACGTACGTAACGGTGCCGGCAGGTCAGGGATTCCGTGTGTCAATGGTGAAGAGTCGATCCGTGATTTGTATAATACAAAACGGGGATAATTTGTGTTTTCCACGCTTGATCGTTGTAGCCCTTGCAAACAACGTACATAAATACGAACGTAGCAAAGACTCGGAAATAGCTTGGACTCGTATACGCCAAAGGGCGTCGCTTGGCCAACGTGAAAAAGCGCGATCTCTTGTTCAGCTGGCGTGCAAATACGTCTAGAAGGCTGTGGTATTCCGGAAATCACAAATTTCCAAAGATACCTCATACTTTTGAGTAATGCTATCCTGGTACATGATTGAGAGTCACTCGGTACAGGTGTACCCCCACTTTTTGATGGACAAATGTATTTCATAATGCATGGACCATCTGAGGTTGTTAATATAGCGTATAATGCTATTTTAAAACACTATTCGCCAATCATCATGTTATGCCGGTACCGGGTAATTAGATTATTCGGTATTCGGTATAATATTAAAAAGTTATTATTTTTTGGGATCGTTTGCCGATAAGGAGATGGATCTCGAGTTATCGATGAAAACACGAATTTATGTAAAAGGAAGTATTTATTATAGGCAACGGTAACCTTCCGTTGTCTATTTAAATGTCAAAGTAAGAAACTACAATTACGCGTTGTTCTGAGAATTTTCACGAGGAACCAACCGTTCTCTGTTAAGTCGAAATTAATTCTGTCTTTTCGTAAAGCAGTTGCTAACTGTCTTCATGAAAATCCTTTAGTTTGCAATTTTAGCGTTACCCTATCGTCGAACGCCAAGCGAGTCGCCTCAGGCTGCGTCGGCGTTCCTCCGATCGTACGATCGGGCATTGAACTTCGTTTCCTGTCTTGAACGAATTCTAATCTTTCTTTGCTATGGAATATTCCCGAATATGTGAAATACGGAGTGGAATATTCCGCGGCACAACATCCCTCCTCCCTTAAAAAAAATTTTTTTCTTTAAAAATTTTTCTTCGATTGGTTTCTCGTTTGAGTTAATTAACAATATAATACAATAAATTTTTCATTTTTCATTTGTTAACGATGAAGTTTTTCTTTGCTTCTTATCGTCTTTCGAGCCGAGCGAGTCGTTCTCGGTTGGGGGGACGGGAGCATACTCTGGCCAGCTCGGATCGCAGTTGCTCCTCTGGCTGTTGTCGTCCGAGCGGCTCGAGGTTGATGTTTACCTCGGCTGCTGCCGGGGTCGTTACCTCGCTTGTCCTTGCTGGCGTTCGGTTTCGCTGATACCTATAACATTTAAACAGAACATAGCCAACCAAGGCTATTGGCGCTACTGCACCCAGTGAGTAAAAACTCAGATTATGGATGTGTTGCATCCCGTCTCCGTCTGTATTGAGGCCGTCCATGATTTGGTCGGCTCGAGCTCCGAGCTTTTGAAGCTCTTCTGGATCTCGCAGCACGCTCTGTAATGGAATTGTCCTCTCGGTCTGCGTAGGGGGCGCCTGGGCTTTAATTTTCGTTAACGTTAAATCGAACGATGGGAGATAGTTTTCCCGGATAATCTGTGAGGTCCGCCCGATGGTTTTTATGCTGAAATCTTGGGCGGTTACTATACATACGCCTACCAAAGCCAGTATGCCTGAATTGTGTAATATTTCGTGTTGAGTGGGAGTAGTTTTTCCGCAACTTGTTCCTACAGGTTCAGGTGTTGGCGCGACGTACAGCCATCGCCCTCGCTGTTGCATTGGGATGATGAGGGGTTGGCTTAGATCGATGACCCTTTTTCCGCATTTCCCGCCGTTATTAGTGTTCATTTTCGCGTAAATAAGGACTTCGCAAGGAGCATCGTTCGTAATCGGAATCGTGGGAAACGTGGGTGGGCAGATGTATGATTTGCCCAGCGTTTTGCAAATTTTTATGTCGTCAGTCGTCATCCTCAAGTATTGACGGTTCTCGAGATCTATTACGACGTAGGTCTCTGTCGCATCCACGTAGTAGTATTTGCCGTTGTCAGCGCGCGTAGGTATAGGGTATACCTTTTAAATACTATACTGTTGCTGCCCGATCAGCAGTATATCCAACACGAGCACTACCGCGTTGCCTTCGCTGTAGGCCCTGGTATCTGCCAGTCGCATAAGTGTTGGCACTTGGTCGTGCGTTATTGCGACTGGGAAACTACTGCCTGATGGTAGGTGTGGTAGTGCTTCGACAAGGTGTGTTGTGAGTGTGCGTGGCGGCAGGGACGTTGCTCTGGGCTTACCGCTAGCTATATCGTCCACCAGCCACACTAACTCCTGTACGTCGCTGAGTAATGCTTCGACCGCAATACTCATTGCGTCGAGCGTCTCGTCTAAGTGTTGGCGTCTCGTTAAGTAGTATACCTCTCTGTCGAGTGTGCTATTCATGTGTTGCATTTGGGCCTGTAGAGTCCGTTCGTTGGCTTGTATGTGTTGGGCGCTCTCATTAAATAGGCTTAGAGTGGTTTTCATAACCTGTATTTGGTTTTTCAGTCCTTCCTTCAAGGTCTGATGGGACGCCTTAAGGTGCGTTATCTCATCGTGGAGTTCCTGTGCGTCGGCGGCGTCCATGTTTCCCGTGATGGCCTTGATTATGCTTCCGAGGCCATCTACTAACCCTCTGCGTTCTCGAATGGGACGAGTCCCGAGGAGGTCAAATATTGTCGATACCCTCATCTCTATCCTTCTCTTCATTCTAAGTACGGAATCTTTGAGGATAGGGCATATGTCATTGATGCGGGTTTCGTTTTTGCACAGCTCCGTGAGGCGTTGTAGATTTGTGCTGATCTCTGCTTCTCGGTGCATTAGAGCGGCAAGGTCCAGCCTGACTATCAACCGCCATGTCGATTGGATCATCTTGAGGCTTCCTATTTCCTCGTAGTAGATGCCTGGAGTGCTTGCGAACGCGCTGACTATGTAGTCGGGATGCTGCTGCGTGGGGTTCGCTAGTACATCTTTTGCTGCTATCAACCTGTAAGGAGGTAGGGGAAGAAGCGTGAGAATGCTTGCTGCGTTTGTTCCCCTTCTTTCTTATAATGCGGAGTGCGAGAGCTTCTCTGCTCATTCGCATTTTAGCTATCCTGGTGCTAACATGTCTACTGTTTATTTCCGCGTCTCGGGATCTCGCGTCCACGGGGCCGTACTATGCAGGGGGAGAGACTTAACCCCCGAGGTGCTGGGGCTGGTGGTGAGTATATGCCTTATGTCCTTTGGGTTAATTCTTTTGTAATTTTCTCAACCAATGATTTTTTTTTTTTTTTTTTTTTTTCAAAACGGTCTGGTCGCGGTACCGGGGCGAAATCGTCGACCTGTGTCGAAGGAGGTCATGGAACGGTTGGCCATACGCAGCCGCCGAGAAGGCAACCGTAGGGCTGTTTATTGTCTGTGGGGCCTGGGGCCCTGGGTCGGAGATGACTCGGAGCCTTTCTCAGATTTCATTAGGCTGCGCCGTTTATTCTCTGAGGGGACATGTTCTTCGCGTGGAGCTGATTTGACTTGTTTATAAAAATTGAAGTTGACTGTTCTAGAAATCAAATTTTCTTGATTATATTTTCTATTTTTAAAAATGTTTATTTTTATTGAACTTTCTCTCCTTGCGCTCCGCGGAGCTCCCTTCCCACATTTATTTAGTGGTTTAATGTTCAATAAATAGTTTTAGACGGTTAGCGTATACCGTTTGAGTTTTCCGTCCCTTCCGGACGATGTAATTGACGGGAGGTCTCGCTTCCACAATCTCGTGGAGTCCCTTCCACTTCGGGGTCAGCTTGGCCGACCGCCCCCTGCGCACCGTCTCGTCGCGAAGGAGTACGCGTTCACCGACGCGGTATTCCTGCACCCGCGCGCCATGGTCGTACGCGGTCTTCGACCGTTTTTTCGCGCCTTCTAGATTCTCGCGAGCTACAGTCCATGCGGCGCGTAATCGTTCGCGTAACTCTTGGACGTAGTCGTCGTACGCATAGATGCGGCGGGGCTCCTGCTTCACGGCAGTCGGTAACTCCGCTTCGCGCCCGTACACCAATACATGGGGTGACAATCCGGTCCCCGTATGTGGAGTGGTGTTGTACGTGAACATCGCGTACGGCAGCCACTCGTCCTAATTTCCTTGATCCTCATCTATGAAATTTTTTAGGTACTCAGCGAGGGTGCGATGCGATCTTTCTAATGCGCCGTTTGATTCCGGATGGTAGGCCGTCGTTTGTATCTTCTTAATTCGGAGCAGTCGACACATCTCTTTGAAGGTCGAGCTGAAGAAATTCGTGCCTTGATCCGATAATGATATTTCCGGTGTCCCGTGCCGGCAGATCAATTCTTCAACGAGCGCCTTTGCTACTGTCGGGGCCTCTTGGTTCGGCAGCGAGATAGCTGCGCTGTACTTGGTGAGTGCGTCTTGAATCGTAAGTATATATTTTTTCCCGTTGACGCTTTCCGGTAGCGGTCCTACGATGTCGACCGCAACCTTTTCAAACGACCTCGATGGGGTGTCAGTTACCACCATCGGTACTCGTTCCCTTTTCCCGATTTTAATTTTCTGGCAGGATTCGCAGGATGTTATCTATCTTTCCAAATCCCTTCTTATGCCGGGCCGGTCGTACTTGGTCCGGATCCGATGCAACGTACGCCTGATACCCTGATGCCCTACTATGGGCGTGTCGTGGTATTCTTTTATGATTTTCATGCGATCTTCGAGGAAGGGAATGGCTACGCCACTGCGGTAGTCGCTGCGCTCTTTCGTAACACTGTCTCCGTCTGTGCTGCCGGAGGTTCGCGGGCTGTGGCCCCCGCCTTGCCTCGCTTCCTCAGCAGGCTTGTGCGGTGCTCGACCCGCAGTTTCTGCACTCGGTGTGCCCACCGGTGGCTCCACCGTTGGGTCGCTCCCTGTCTCAAGCGGCCTTGCTACGTTTACTTTTCGCGGCCTTCCGCGCTTCGCGGGTCCGCCATGCTGTGCTGGGCCCACTCCATCCTTGTCAGTGGTGCTCGCAGTCTTACCGGTGGCTTGTGTTGCTTGCTTGCGTGGTCTGCCCCTTCCCCGACCGCACGGCTTCTCGGCGGGGCTGTGGGGTTCAGTAGAGCGTTCTGCAGGCACGCTGCGAATCTCTCTATCCTCTTCTGGCGCATTGGCCAGCGCGGCCTCTCTCTCTGCCGCGTTGCTAGGCTGGCCCGGGGTATTCTCGGCTCTCCGCTTTGTGCGGCTGTCCGTACCCGGGCGCTTACTGTCCTCGTCTCTCTCGCGGGCGAGCTCGACCTCTCGCTCCAGCGAGCTACTATGGCTATACGGGGTATCTTCGGCCGTCCGCTTTGTGCGGTCATTCGTTGTGCCTCCTTGCCCCGTCGTACTGTCCTCTTTCGACTTACGGACTTCGCTTCTCGCTCTTCCTTGGGCCCTCGTAGTAAGGTATATTCTACTTAGCGCATCTGCATTCGTATTGCGCTTTCCAGCCTTGTACTCTACGTTGAATTCATGTTCCGCCAATTTAATTTTCCAACGCATCAATCTCGAACCTGGGTCCTTTACTCCGAACAGCCAGGTGAGTGGTTGGTGGTCCGTGACTACTGTGAAACGGGTACCGTAAATATATGGCCGGAATTGAGCTAGGGCCCATACTATCGCAAGTAGTTCCTTTTCCGTAGTCGTAAAGGGTGGTTAAATTTTAAGGGCCGATGTTGATTTTGAATAAAACACAAATTATTTAGGAAATTATTGTCAATTCTTTTTATTATGATAATATGGTATGTGTTTGAGAAATCCGTCCGATGGTGTAGTTTGACAGATCTTGAACCTGTGAATGTATTGGAAATAATGAGTCTTCACTCAAGACAGGGTGAAATAAAACCAGACTTGTAGATGGAAAACAGAGAAAGTGGTTTATTTTGTACCTTCCTTAGTTGCACTCAAAAATACAATTTGATTATAAATTTAGAAAACAAAAAGGACACATGTCAAAATAAGTTAAATTTAGAAAATAACAAAATAATGAAAATAAATGAACCAAAATTGGAAAATGAGAAATTGGATATAAACAGAATAAATGGTTTTGAATTTAAATGTGAGCAGCACACAATTATATTAATTGCGTGCTGAATTTAAATTTGAGACAGCGGTGCGTGCAACGTAGCGAGAGCTACGCAGCACGACACGCTGATACCATTGAGTGCGAAAATGTTTGTGTGTAATTCACTGCAACCACTCAGCAGTGTATTGCAAAGTGGCTGCAGTGAATTAATGAGAGCATTTGCAATAACCTTGCTTGAGTGCTAAGCCTGTGTGTGAAACCAGCTACGCAGTCAGTACTGCGTAGCACAATACAACATAGAATGAGGATGCACGAAATGAGCAAGGATAGTCACTGTGCTTTCCCAGCAGATTTCCGGGAGGAAAGCACAGTGAATATAAACTCCAGCATAATTGTTTTAATTATCTGGCAAAAGAATTGATGCAAAACGTAGTGCAGCATGTGCTGCAGCGCACGCCAAGAGTGAGGCCAAGTGCTGATGTACCGTATTTCTCTCCTCACTGACAGTGAATTTCTACCAAATTATGTCAATGTACTCTTACCTTGAGCAAATGAGTCCTGATGAGCGAGATGTTGAGCGAGTCCAATGTATAAAACCATGGAACAGTCCGCGAGTCTGGATGCGTGCTGTTCTTGCCGGTGTGTGCGAAAAAGTGCCAAATTCTCAAGATGGCTGCGAGTATGAAAGTTTCGTTGGGCGCTGGAGTCAGTTGAGCGAGACAGCCGGTGAGCGAAACCGAAGTCAAGCGAGAGAGACACCCTCTCGCTTGACGCGGCGTGCCAATGAGGCACATCCTCGGCTTCGCGAAGCCCATGCTTCGGCTGTCTTCGACTCAACCGAACACCGCGTAGCAAAGCAGCGCAACAGGTAGGCGCACGACGATTATCGATCGCCGTGCGCCAGCTGATTTTCCAACATTCCGCCCGCCATCAGCAACGGGGTTGATGATTAATTATTCATTGCTGGGTGTTGGATGAGATTGGCAGAACAGCAAGTTTTGAGATCGGCCTGGTGAGCGTGGTGGTAGCAGTTTTGAGTGTCACCACCCTGGTGAGCCCGTCTTTGCCCGGATGAAACTCGTTGACTCGTGCAAGTGGCCACTTGCACGGTGGAAAGCGCTCATCCGTGAGCAGGACCAACGAGCCAACTTTGATAATGTTGTTAGGATGGTGCCACTTTGAAATTGACTGCTGCCGTTGTAAATAATGTGCAGACCACTGTCGCCACAATTGATGTATTTTTTGCTGCAACAATTGCCACCTTGAGAGCCGTGAGATTGCCAAATCTTCCAGATTCGGTTCTGGGACCATTGTGAGCGCTCCACCAATGAGAAAATGTCCAGGCGTGAGTGCTGATGAGTCATCTGGATCATCGCTGAGCGGTTCCAGAGGCATTGAGTTAAGTATAGCCTCGATTTGAGCAAGCAGCGTTGAGAGCTCTTCGAACGTGAGTGCTGTATCACCCACCGTTCGCCGCAGATGAAATTTAACGGACTTTACAGCTGCTTCCCATTTTCCACCCATATGTGGTGCTGCAGGTGGGTTAAACTTCCACGCAATCTGTTGATTTGCAAGAGAAGAAGCGATGAGATGATGCTCTTGCGAAGCCTTACTGAACATCTGATGTATAAATTTGTGTGCACCAATGAAGTTGGTGCCACAGTCAGAATAGATGGTGTGAGGAATGCCGCGCCTCGATGAGAATCGCCTGAACGTTGAGAGAAAGCCGTCAGCTGAGTAGTCGCTGACGACCTCCAGATGCAGAGCCGAAGTGGCGAGGCACACAAACGCAGATCCAGCCTTTGTGTGTTTTACTGCCTCGCCCCTTCCAAGTTTTGAGCGTGAAAGGACCGGCGTAGTCTACTCCTGTGTGAGAAAATGCGCGTGATGGTGTGACTCGTGACAGAGGCAGTTGACCCATCAACTGTTGTGCACGAACTCCTCTCTGTCGAGTACACACCACGCAATGTAATATATGAGATTTCACAGGAGCTCTACCGCCTACGATCCAATGTGTTAGCCGAACTTGAGCTAGTGTGAGCTGCGTGCCTCCGTGAAGAGTTCGCACGTGAGCTTGATCGATAATCAGAGTCGTGAATCTTGAATGACGAGGTAGAATGGCAGGATGCCGTTCTTCATAAGTGAGTGCTGATTGAGCAAGGCGACCTCCTACTCTAAGTACACCCTCCTTGTCGATAAAAGCTGTTAGTCGACTGAAGGGGTGAGCAGATGAAAGATGCGAGCCTGACTGCAATACTTGTATCTCGTGCTTGACAAACACGGCTTGTGTGGCTTTTGTCCAAAATGTATTTGCTGCAGCCATTTCTCTCGCAGTGAGTGGAGCGTTTCCTGCCGATTCTAACCTCTTTCTCATTTTCTCTACTACTCTCACACAATATGAGGTAAGAAGACATAATTTTGAGAGCGAAGAACAGCGATGAATTAGTTCCCAGTGATACCCCGGCGTCTGTGTTGCCGCGAGGAGAGCTACCCCCGGTCGGGCTTCCATGATGCTCAAATCCTCTGAATCAGTTCTGGATTTTGGCCAAGATTGACTAGGTTTCACCATCCACGGTGGACCCGACCACCACAACTGATGAGAAGCCAGTTGAGATGATGAAATACCTCGTGAGGCACAATCAGCTGGATTGTTTGTGCCTGCCACATGACGCCACTGAGCATTGAGTGTGAGTTCCTGTACCTGAGCGACTCTGTTTCGGACATAGTCTTTCCACCGAGCAGGATGAGCTTTGATCCAGATGAGAGTTACTGATGAGTCCGTCCACAGGTGAGTCGATGAGATTTTAACCTTGAGTGTGGTTTGAACGTATGCAACCAGCTTAGCTAATAACAAAGCTGCAGTCAATTCAAGCCTTGGTATGGTGAGCTTCTTGAGTGGTGCCACGCTCGTTTTGAGCAAACAAGTGAAGCCACCTTTCCTGTGGAAGTTGAGTCAACAGTGATATAAATCACTGCGGCCATGGCCAGTTGAGATGCATCAGAGAAACCGTGCAATTCCACTGTTGAGTTGCTCCATGTGTTAAACCACCGAGGAATTGAGAGTCTGCAGACAAGTGAGATCTTCTCTTATTGCAATCCTTCGTGCTGAGACCTGGGATGGCAGTGGACCATCCCAGTTGAGCTTGTGAAGCCAAAGCTCTTACAAGAGTATTTTGGCTCTTATCACAACTGGTGAGACGAAACCGATTGGATCAAAGAGTTGAGCCACCTCGGAGAAAACGAGGCGTGTGAAAATTCCCTGAGCTGAGTTGAACCGTGAAGAGAATGTGAACTTGTCCTCATGAAGAAGCCAAGTCAAGCCAAGAATTTTGTCTCGCAGTCGTCCGTTGAGATAGCTGAGATTGACGGTGATGATGAGATATTAGCAAGCACCTTGAGGTTCGACGAGTGCCACCTGGCGAGTGGAAAACCGCCCGCCATGCACAAGTCCTTGAGTTGTTGAGTTATTTCAATGAGTTGATGAGTTGAATCCGCCTGTAGATGTTGTTGTACCATGTGTCACGGTTGTTAATTTGTACGGCACAGGGTTGAGTTGAGCATCAATCTACAAAATTCGCTGAAGACTCCAATCGTCAGGGTGAACTTGAATTTGACGATACGTCTTGGTAACGTCCGTGGCAAAGATGTGTCTGTGATGACGGATCCAGATGAGAACGTCCGAAATATTGAGCAACAAATTAAGTCCAGTGTGCATGATGTCATTCAGAGACTTTCCAGAAGATGTTGAGCTAGAACCATTGAATACCACCCTTAATATGGTGGAAATATTGTCTGGTCTCAGCACACCGTGGTGAGGCAGATAGTATTGAATTTCACTTGTAGATGATTTCGAAGCCTTCACCATGTGACCAAGTTGTTCGTATTCGACCATGAATTGTGAGTAGCGCTGACAGTATTCAGTATCCTTTGAGATTTTGCGTATAATGTGCTGCAGACACCGATGTGCTTTTGAGTCTGAGTTTCCAGGTTTACAGGCAAAAATGTGAGAGAAAGCCGAATGATGTGTCGGCCTGTAGTAACACACTTATGCGTGTTGCGAAGCTGATCCTCGCATGCCTGCACCTCTGGTGTGAGTTGATCAACTGTGTCCTCTGGTGGCTCTTCGTGAATCCAAAATTTCGTTAGCACGTTCTGTAATTTCTGATCATCATGTTGCATGGCAGCATGAAGAACAGTGAGTGCGTCAGATTGACATGAGTTAGATGGTCCAATGATGAGCCACCCGAATATCGATAATTGTGCAACAGGCGCAGATGATGTGCCCTTGAGAATATTGGGTTTGATGACCAGTCCATAAATATTTGCTCCAACTATGATATCGATTGGTTGTGGTGTGAGAAAGTCAGGGTCCGCCAGCTTCAGCTTCACTATGTGAGGCCATGTACGAGCTGGTGACTCACAAGATGGCAAGTGAGTAGTAACCGTTTTGAGAATTTAAGCCAGTACCGTGGCTTTCTCCCTGAAGTATGTAAACACAGTGTGAGTTGAACCGAGCCATGTGTCTGCGTTGAGTGCTTTCGACCGATCCCTGTGATCGAAATTGATGAGTGCTTGCGTGTGGTAATACCGATGTGTGAATGTGTGAGAGTGCAGTTGCTAATAATGTTGAGCTTGTATATGTGAGTTGAATCTATGAGAGAACGACTGCGTCAACACCCTAGTGTGTTGACAACTGTGTATTGTGTGAGTGAACGGTGTCGGAGCTTGCTGTCGCATAGTGCACATTTTATTGGTGAATGCCAACCTTTGCCAGGGCAAGATTCGCTGACGATGACCGCGTAGAGCTGGTTGATTGCGTTAGAGTGGCGTAACGATCATGTTACACGAGGAGACGATCCAAGAATACGACAGGCGCGAAATACACTGTCGATCAGGCCAATAAGCGGAAGTCACCAGGTTTGGTGGACGATTCACTGGTGAGCGAAGAGTTGATTGCGTAGGCTGTGACACCAGGAGCTTCTTACCAGAAGCTTATTCGACTCCGTCACCGACCTGAGCTCGCTTGCCTCTGTCTGCTATGATACTACGAGAGAGTGCACTAATTAATATGTGCAAACTCTACATCTTTGCAAATAGCTGATACACATTTGAGCACTGTTAATGCTAACATACAGAAAGAAGCAAAATAAAACTCCGCAGAGCTGTACGATACCCCAAGATGTATATGTAGTACTGCGACGAGTTGATCAACGTGTAGCGGTTATACTGCAGAGCTAGGCTGGAGGGCTCCACTGAGAGTGCTAGAGCTCGTTGAGCTGTCGGGTTGTCCTCTGACGAGGTTAGCTGGAGGTACTCGTTCGTTTGGTGATGGTGCCCGGTGCCGTTCCATCTGACACTTGCAATGAACATTTATCGTTAAGGTCCCATTGTTTGGTAGATTGCGTTCAGACATGGTGCGCAAGGATGATAGTGTGACACAGGAATGATACAAAAGAACGAAGATACTTCGCAAAGCGCTACTTTACCAAACTGCTTGGCTGACGAGTACCAGGATGAGTTGATGAGGTGAGACTACGAGGAATATCTGCACAATCCCACGTCAAGATGAGTCAAGAGATGCGAGCGGAAGGTAGTTAAACCCTGGTTCTACCCTGTATGCTTGAGTCGAAGATCCGGCTCGAAGGACCAAATGTTTGAGAAATCCGTCCGATGGTGTAGTTTGACAGATCTTGAACCTGTGAATGTATTGGAAATAATGAGTCTTCACTCAAGACAGGGTGAAATAAAACCAGACTTGTAGATGGAAAACAGAGAAAGTGGTTTATTTTGTACCTTCCTTAGTTGCACTCAAAAATACAATTTGATTATAAATTTAGAAAACAAAAAGGACACATGTCAAAATAAGTTAAATTTAGAAAATAACAAAATAATGAAAATAAATGCACCAAAATTGGAAAATGAGAAATTGGATATAAACAGAATGAATGGTTTTGAATTTAAATGTGAGCAGCACACAATTATATTAATTGCGTGCTGAATTTAAATTTGAGACAGCGGTGCGTGCAACGTAGCGAGAGCTACGCAGCACGACACGCTGATACCATTGAGTGCGAAAATGTTTGTGTGTAATTCACTGCAACCACTCAGCAGTGTATTGCAAAGTGGCTGCAGTGAATTAATGAGAGCATTTGCAATAACCTTGCTTGAGTGCTAAGCCTGTGTGTGAAACCAGCTACGCAGTCAGTACTGCGTAGCACAATACAACATAGAATGAGGATGCACGAAATGAGCAAGGATAGTCACTGTGCTTTCCCAGCAGATTTCCGGGAGGAAAGCACAGTGAATATAAACTCCAGCATAATTGTATTAATTATCTGGCAAAAGAATTGATGCAAAACGTGGTGCAGCATGTGCTGCAGCGCACGCCAAGAGTGAGGCCAAGTGCTGATGTACCGTATTTCTCTCCTCACTGACAGTGAATTTCTACCAAATTATGTCAATGTACTCTTACCTTGAGCAAATGAGTCCTGATGAGCGAGATGTTGAGCGAGTCCGATGTATAAAACCATGGAACAGTCCGCGAGTCTGGATGCGTGCTGTTCTTGCCGGTGTGTGCGAAAAAGTGCCAAATTCTCAAGATGGCTGCGAGTATGAAAGTTTCGTTGGGCGCTGGAGTCAGTTGAGCGAGACAGCCGGTGAGCGAAACTGAAGTCAAGCGAGAGAGACACCCTCTCGCTTGACGCGGCGTGCCAATGAGGCACATCCTCGGCTTCGCGAAGCCCATGCTTCGGCTGTCTTCAACTCAACCGAACACCGCGTAGCAAAGCAGCGCAACAGGTAGGCGCACGACGATTATCGATCGCCGTGCGCCAGCTGATTTTCCAACAGTATGGTTCAATTATGTATGGAACAAAATATCGGCCAAATGGCCGCCGCGACCTCAGCGGCACACCTTCATCCGATGGTCCAAATTTTCGATGACGCTTAGGCATAATTGAGGTTCTATGCCGTTAATGTGCCGAATTATCTCATCCTTTAGCTCTTGAATTGTTGCTGGCTTATCGACGTACACCTTTTCTTTCAAATAACCCCAAAGAAAAAAGTCTAACGGTGTCAAATCACATGATCTTGGCGGCCAATTGACATCGTCACCACGTGAGATAACACGGCCATTGAATTTGTCGCGCAAAAGAGCCATTGTTTCGTTAGCTGTGTGGCAAGTGGCACCGTCCTGTTGAAACCACATATCGCCCACATCCATATCTTCCAATTCGGGCCATAAAAAGTTCGTTATCATCTCACGATAGCGAACACCATTCACAGTAACTGCCTGACCGGCCTCATTTTGGAAAAAATACGGCCCGATGATGCCGCCAGCCCATAAACCGCACCAAAAAGTCACTCTTTGTGGGTGCATTGGTTTTTCGACAATCACTCTTGGATTATGATTCGCCCAAATGCGGCAATTCTGCTTATTGACGAATCCACTGAGGTGAAAATGTGCCTCATCACTGAAGATGATTTTCTTCGAAAATTGATCATCCACTGTTGCCATTTCTTGCCACCATTCTGACCATTGACGACGTTTAGAATGGTCAAGAGGCTTTAGTTCTTGAGTCAATTGCACCTTATAAGCGTGTAAATGCAAGTCTTTATGCATAATGTTCATCAACGACGAGCGTGAGAGGTGCAATTGTTGGGCACGACGACGAGTTGAGGTGGACGGCTCTTCAGCCACACTATCGCGAACAGCAGCAATATTTTCTGCAGTACGAGCTGTACGAGCATGCACTGGTGTTTTAATACCTCCTACAGACCCGGTTTGCTCAAATTTTTGCACGATTTTTCCGATTGTACGCACATTTAGACGATTAAATTGACCGAAAAAATCACGAAGTGCACGATATGCATTTTGATTTGAACGCCCATTTTCATAATAAGCCTGAATAACTTTAACGCGTTGCTCGATTGTGTATCTTTCCATGGTTCAAATTGAGTTACTCTGAAATTGAGAAATGTCAAATGAAATGCAGAAAAAAACTTGACGTTTAGGTGTGGTTCACATTCAACATCGGTTCTTACAATTTAACCACCCTTTATAATTCAACTCTGCTTTAGTCATAGTGCGGCTCGCGTAGCGTATTGGCAAATCTTCTCCGATCTTACCTTGCGAGAGTATCGCGCCGAGCGCCCGATCTGAAGCGTCGGTTGTCACGACGAACGGCTTTTCGAAGTCCGGATACTGTAATAATGGGGCCGTGGTAAGTGCAGTCTTCAGTTCCTCGAATGCGGCATCCCTTACGGCGGTCCACTCGAATTTAACCCCTTTTTGGGTTAATTCCGTGAGCGGCTTGGCGGTTTTTGAAAAATCTTTGATGAATTTTCGGTAGTAACCGGCTAGTCCGAGGAAGGATTGCAACTCCTTTTACATCTCTCGGCACCGGGAATTCCTTTACCGCTTCTAGTTTTTGGGGATCCGCTCGCACTCCCTCTTCTGAGATTATATGGCCGAGGTACTGCGTTTCCTTTCGCAGGAATTGACACTTACTGGGTTGCACGGCCAATTTTGCCTCTCTCAGTCGCTGTAGTACTTCCTTCAGCCGGTCGTTATGCTCCTTGAATGTTTTTCCATGTATCACGATGTTGTCGAGGTACACGTAGCACTTGACTCCTTGTAGTCCGGCCAGCGCCGAGTTCATCAGCCGTTGGAAGGTCGGTGGTGCGTTTTTGAGTCCGAAAGGCATTCGGTTATACTCGAAATAGCCCTGCGGAGTGGAAAACGCAGTTTTTTCCTTATCTCGTTGTGCCATCGGAATTTGGTGAAATCCCGAGGCGAGGTCAAGGGTCGTGTAGTATCGGGCTCGTCCCAGCTGGTCCAGTATCTCCGTGATGTTGGGTAGTGGGTATGAATCCCCGATGGTGGCTTCGTTTAACTTTCGAAAATCCACTACTACGCGCATTTTTCTCACTCTGTCTGCGTCGGGTTTCTTCGCTACAATCAACAGCGGCGCGTTCCATTGACTCCGGCTGGGTTGGACAATGCCTTCCGCAAGCATTTCGCTGGTCTGCCTCTCCACTTCTCTCTTTTGGGTTTCGGGCAGCCTGTATGAGTGCACCTTAATGGGCTGCACCCCATCCTTAAGAGGTATTACATGCTCTCCCATGGGCGTGCATGGCAGCCTGTCCCCCGGTAGGTGGAACACATCTTCGTATTCCCTCGTAATCTCATCGAGCGCTTCGCGCTCTTCCTTATTGATATTTCGCGTGTCGAGCTCATGGGCTAGTCGCGCGAGGCGGTCTGCCCCTCGCTCTGCGCTGACGGTGCATACTTCGGTCTTCGCTGTTTCGAGGCCGCGACCCACTGCCGTTATCTCTAGCGGCTCGAGTTCCACCACGGGGCGTTGTACCTCAACAGGCTGCTCGGTGGTGTTTATAAGGCTTACTGCACAGCTACTACCGTGCGGCGGCGTAATGCAGGGTCCATTATCACTCCGTTTCCGAGTTCCCTTTTTTGCGAGTAGCCCAACGAATTTGCTCGTTGTTGCGGCATACGTGACTGTCTCACTGCGTGGCGGCAGGGATACTCTCATCGTGCCGTCTAGCAGCGGCATGCAATGCCCGTACAGTTTCAGCGTCTCTCCGTGCAGGATGTCGGCCTTGTGATATTTGATAAAGTCCATGCCCAGCAGTCCATTGACCCCTAGCGGCACGTTATTCGGGACTATGTAGAACCAATGTTCCACGTTTAGCGCCGGTGTCTCCAACACAATTTTTGCTATGCCAAGGGGGGTGAATTTTTCGCCTGCCACACCCTGTAACTCGATGGAGCACTTGCTCACCATGGTCTCGGGCTTGAGGCATCCTTCTTTCAGTATACTGCACTAGGCCCCTGTGTCCGCTTTAAGGGTAACCGGTACACCGGTCACAGCCAGCAGCGCGATGATGTGAAAGTCGCTGGCTGTTGTGCAGGACGCCGGCAGCGTTACTTGCAGTAACTGCTGCGTTGTCTTCCTCTTTCTGCACGCAGGTTTCTGCTGAGCCGTGAGCATATTTATCCTCATCGTTCCCAGCGGGCTGGCATCGGTCTCTGTTCGACTCGTTCCGGCATTTACTGTGGATTTTTCATTCTGGCCTCCGGAGTTCCTTGGACGTCGATTATGCTGTGGCGTCTGCGCTTGCTCGTTCTTATTTTGTGACAATCTTTTCCTACAGTCCCTCCACACGTGGCCCTTCTTCTGGCAGTAGTTACATACGATGTCTACGTTGTTTATGGACTTGTTTTCGCTGGGCATTAGCAAACTCACTCTTCCCGATCTCCGGGTGCAGTCTCGTGCCATGTGTCCGGCTTTCCCGCAGGAGAAACAATTTTCGCCCTGCCGGGATGGTGCGCCCTGGGAACTTCTGGGGTGGCTCGACACTCCACCTAGCCCTCCCTTAGGCTGCACCATGTTGGTTATCTCTATAGCTTCGGCCACAGAGTCATGTAGCGTTTGGTAATTTCTAGCACGCACCAGCACTTGCACCTGGCCATGCAGGCCGTTTTCGAAGTTGGCCTGTGCGCTTCGTCGTGTGACGCTCTCGACGGTGATCTTTTGATCCTCCGTTTGCAACGGCTCGCAGAGTATTTCGGCGATGTTTACCGTGATTCTCTCCGTCCTTGCCGCGTAGGCGGCGATGTCCTTGTTCTGTCCCTGCCGGAGGGAGCTGAACTCCATTTGCAGCGCGGCCAGGGACTTCCGTTGTCCGTACAACGCTTCCAACTCGCTCCTGAATTGCGCCATGGGGCTGATGGTTTTGTGCTGCAGTTGTCTTGCTGCCGCACCCTCTAGCTTACTCATAACTATCAACTCGAGGAGGGTGTCATGCTCCTCTTCTGCTACCCTGCGGAATATTGTCTCGCAGGATTTTAAGAAGAGCGGCAATGCCTTCGAATCTTTCCCGTCGAACGTTTTTATCATTTTTATACCGAGTCTGAGGCTGAGCATATTTGAGGGCCTCTGCGTCTCCTCGAACCGCGTGCGTCTCGGGGGCAGTGCGGGGGGCGGGATGTCCTCCATCCCTGCTCCTCCTAACCGTCGCTGGAGCTCGGCAATTTGCTCTCGTAAGGAGTGGATGAGTTCGTATTCGTCTGCTCCAACCTCATTTAGCGTATCTGCCAAATTCTGTCTTGCTGGCGGTGTTTCGGCCGCCCTGAGCTCGCGATCGAGTTCGCGTTGGCCTCGATCGTGCTCGCGCTGCAGCCTCTCGCACTGGCGTCGAGCTCTTTCCAACTCGCGTTGGCTCCGGTCGACTGCCTCCAACCGATCGCGTACCCTTGCCGGTACCGACCGGGCTGTCGCACCGGTAGCTGCAGAGAATCCTACGCGATCTATCGTACGCATACTCTCTATTTCCCGGTCAACCATGTCCTCGGTGACGTGCTCGGGCGTTCGCTCGCCAGTGGCCATATTAAAAACGTCGTCGCTAACGTTGCTGTCAAAATCGCCGAATGACGCACCCCTACGTGGGTTCACGCCAAACTGGGCCGTCAGTCGGTCCGCCAGGGCTTCTTGTCTGGACGAAGGGATTCGCCCCGACGGCGAGAGCTTGAATAGCGCCCTGCGCGCTTCGTAAACTATGTCCCCTACGGCCGCGGCTAATCCAGCTGTGGGGTCTACCTCTTCGCCGGGCAACGTCGTCTCTAGCGAATTGCCCCTATTTCTTGATCGAGCTCCTCTAGGATCTGACATATTTGCTAATTTCGCGGCGAACTCTACTCAAAAATATTCCCACAAAATCTCAAGAGATATTTTTTTTTCAAAAAAAAATTCCAAAATATTTTTCTTATCTGGCTTCAGTTTAACGGCTATATGTATAAGTATAAAGTAACCGCCACTTACAGAAAGATGATCTGGTAGACGGTCCTTTCCATCCCGTTGTTCTCGGGTGCCGTTCCTCCGGTGCTGTAGACCTGTTGTCTCGTAGCTTCCCTCGAAGGCTGGTCCAGTTATCCTCCCTGGTACCGTTAACCCGTATCTTCGTTGATTCCTGGGTTCGTTCTTGGTGCGTCGCCAACGGTTGCGCGATGGCTTCTTTTCGAGTAGCTGCTGTGCGTACTCGGTTGCACACTTTGTGCGGTTCTCCGTGACTGGACGTGACACCGTCAATCGGGACTTCAAACGGTTGACCGATACGTCACCCCGCACCGACGTTCACTTCACGGCTTCGCGTTAGATTAGTCGGGTTTTCACGAACTACACTGGTGTCTTTGCACGCGTTGTAGTCGTCACGTTAGTGTCGCTCTTCACTTTGTCCAAAACACTTTTGTCCTAATAAATCGCGAATCACTTAACTTCGAAGTATCCCACTGCTGCCACCAAATGTTATGCCGGTACCGGATAATTAGATTATTCGGTATTCGGTATAATATTAAAAAGTTATTATTTTTTGGGATCGTTTGCCGATAAGGAGATGGATCTCGAGTTATCGATGAAAACACGAATTTATGTAAAAGGAAGTATTTATTATAGGCAACGGTAACTTTCCGTTGTCTATTTAAATGTCAAAGTAAAAAGTACAATTACGCGTTGTTCTGACAATTTTCACGAGGAACCAACCGTTCTTTGTTAAGTCGAAATTAATTCTGTCTTTTCGTGAAGCAGTTGCTAACTGTCTTCATGAAAATCCTTTAGTTTGCAATTTTAGCGTTAGCCTATCGTCGAACGCCAAGCGAGTCGCCTCATGCTGCGTCGGCGTTCCTCCGACCGTACGATCGGGCATGGGACTTCGTTTCCTGTCTTGAACGAATTCCAATGTTTCTTTGCTATGGAATATTCCCGAATATGTGAAATACGGAGTGGAATATTCCGCGGCACAACAATCAACCTAATGGGCGCAGCCGCTGGTAAGAATTATTGTATACCGTGCAATAAATCTTACCGTCGACAATTCGAGCATCGTTGCACGAGTAAGTGTGAAGATGCTTCAGTGTGCCGCCCTGTATCAAAGAGTTAGTCCCAACGGCTGATAAAGAGCTCGTGCCTGGTCCGGTGGCGCGTACTAGTCAAACAGTGCCCCCCGCTGTGAATAGCGAGAAGTCGTAAGACGATTGTGGACGAATGTTCTACAACCCCTTGTGTTTTGCCAACCATTCAAAACCGTTGGTAAACCGCAATAAGGCGAAACAGTTACGAAAATCTATTTACGAGACTTACCGTGTTTGTAAATCTTGTGATAAAGTTATAAGTGATAATCACAAGATTTACGAATGCGGTGTTTCTTATTGTCGCTTGTGCCGTAGTTCACATGGCTGCAATATTCGTTGTGATATGCAAATTGTCAAACCACGGAAAAAATTGGAACCGGTCGCGGGAAACCCTGAAACGCTATTTATATTTTACGATTTCGAAATGCGCCAGGATAAGCCGTATATTACTACAAATACGGGAGACGACTCGTTCGAATACGTAGTCACGCATTGTGTAGCGCAACGACTGTGTCAGCTTTGTTTTTCAGCGGGAGAGCATCTACGCTTGGGCCATTGCTCGTGGTGTGGTGTGCGAGAGTTTTCATTAAAAAATAATCCCGTAGATGAATTTGTAGATCTGGCTGTGCGACCTTCTACGAAATTTCGTAGAATAGTGTGTATTGCACACAACACTAATCTTGACCGGTAATTCAATAGTTCCAATGCGAGTGGGCCGCACGACTTTTATAGATAGCAATTATTATTTTTACATGACACGCACGGAAATAATAAAAACTCGCGAGAAGCTATTGTTGTATTTGTACGACAATGAAAAAGAAATTCAACGCCTGCTACCGGTTAACTACGATTTGTTATATTTGAACTGGGTATCTCGCGACGATGCTATTGTCCCTAGCCCCTTAACTAGTGTGGTTATAGTTGCATTACAACGGCCTTGGCCCGTTTGAAACTTTATAGCTACCTCGAGCTATTAGACGGACGGGTTTTGTATTACGACACGGACTCTGTTATTTACGTGAGTACTGGTGATGATGCTTGGGAGCTCTCGGTATATAAGGAGATTATTCTCCTCGGTGACATGACCAACGAATTGATATTGGTGGCTCCGAACGCTTATATCAACTCGGTCGTCTCCGGAGGTCCGAAATTTTATGGCTATACGGTTACGGCTACCGAGGATCCCAAAACGGTGGTGGGCACTGTTTGCAAAGTGAAGGGGATAAGTTTGAATTATAAAAACTCACAAACAATTCATTTTTACTCAATAAGTGAACTTATAAAATCAGAAATGCCATCGTTTAGTAATGCAACACTTAATTTAAAATTCAAATCAATTTAAAGAACACCCCTCCACAACATCATCGCCCGAACAATGTACAAAACTTGTCGTGTCGTATGTCGTAAACGTCGCCATATTACACACCAATTATCACTACCGTTTGGCTTTAAAGCTAGCGATTCTGATGATGGCTAGTATTGTTACGACATAGTTGTCTATATAATATATAAACTTTGTAAATATGTCATCACAGCGAACGCTCACGTGCGCGCGCGCGCGTGTGTGTATGTGTGTTTGTTTATGTATATAGTTTGTAGATCATTTTTCACAAGTGTTTTTGTATTTGTTACGTTGTATATATATATGTATGTGTGTAATATAAATATAGATGCAGTGAGTGTGTGTAATTGCGTACGTTTATGTATACAGTTTTGTAAATCATTTTTATTATTTATGAATATTATTGTAGTTTGTATATATGTATGCGTGTAAAAACTATTAATATATGTGGATTTATTTATATAATTTTGTGAAATAATAATAAAAACACGTATCTACAAACGTGTACAGAACGATTTGGAATTAATATGGATAAATTCGAAGCCTAGTATTTTCTGTCTTCATATATTCAAAAGTCCCTCCCCCTCCCCCAAATGTCACACACATTTTTATATTCAGCTAGGACAGGTATCAAAGAGACGCCAGATGTATATATATACGTAACAGCTGCGGAAAGGTTAGTTAAAAAGGAAACTGCCGATTGAAAGCATCTTTGCCTCTCTTTCCAACCATCATGAATTGCCAGTATACTTGTGATCGACTGCTGCAAGGATCCCTGGTATCTCACCAAAGTGGAGCATTATTACATTACAACGAATCGGGTATGAAAACACGTATTAGCAGTTCACCACCATTTCGCCGTAACTGCAGTTTCTTATACGAAAATGTTAAAATAAAACAGTTTTTTATGAAGCTGAAAAATAACGAACGTTTTCACTTACCATGAATATTATGAACATTTTCAAAGTTTTCATAGATAAATTTATATTCGCTAAAAAAAAATATTTAAAAAAAAGCTATGGAGGGGGCTCGGTAATCGACAACGGGTCATGTTTAACCGGTGGATAGGTACACAATATTATTGGCCGTAAGACCCAATCTACTTATCTTCCGTAAGTCCCAAATTCGCTCTAGCGATGGTCGGTTACATAGTTACGTTTGACAACCGATCTACTTTACCGATCACCGATACATTTTCTACTCGACCGGCTGCCAACATTCGATCTATTTTTACCGGCTGTCGGTAACACACGATAACCAATAGTAGATGGCGCATCGGCAATTAAGTATGGGTCAAAATCCGTCAGATGGCGCGGCGGAGCAAGCACCAATCAGAACACTGGAATAGGTGGTCTAGGGGTGGGGACTGCTGGGTACCAATCAGGGATGAGGTAGGGGTGGTGGGGGTTGTGGGGGGCTAATCCGAACAAGGTCGGGGTGGTGGTGGAGACACACCCCCTCTACCGACCAATGAGAATGCAGCATAGGTGGGGAGAGTCGGGACTGGGGGCGTGCTAGTTTAGATACGCCCCAGGCGCCGGGGGGCCACGCACCTGTCTGTTTTTCTATAAAGAGCCTCTTCTACCTGTGTGTGTATTTTTGTTTGCGTCATAATAATTTTCTGCAATTGCTGTCAGTGTGATATATACATTTTTTTCATTGAAATCTATGTAGTTCCATGTATACAAGTCTGTGGTATTATTTTCTTCCTGTATTTTTTCTAGAACGTCTATTCGGACTATTTGATGGTCTGATATTTTTGGATTTCCAAGCACATTTGTTTGGACAAACAAATTTGAAAAGACTAGGTCTATCGTGGTTTTTGATAATTCAGTGATTCTCGTAAATTCTGTAACATATTGCTTCAATCCTAACTTTCATAAGTTTCTTTTTATTCTTTTTTAGTAATATTCCTCATTCTTATTGACATCTATGTTGAAGTCCCCAAGCTGTATCACGTGTCCTATGTCTAACAAACCTTCAAATTCCTCTGTAATTTTTTCAATAAATCTACCATCACTTTTATTTGGGGAATGATATAGGTTACATATTATTGTTTCTTGGTATTGACCCATTAGTTGAATTGAACTTATCCATATATTGTCTTCTATACTTCTATTCAAAATAATCTCATAGCTTATTCCTCGTTTTACATATATTAATACTCCGCCTGTTCTCCTATTATTCGTGTTGCATCTTACTACATCGTAGTTTGTTACAATAAGCTCTCTATTATCTTTTTCTTCAGTTACATGTGTTTTTGTTAGGCAAAGAATTTCCGGTTTGCAGTGTATGACTAAACTTTCTATTGCATCTTTGTTGTTAATAAAGCCTTGTACGTTTAGAAGTAGAATGAATGCGTTTACCGTGTTATTATTTTCTATCGTTGGTTGCTATTCATCACAGTATTGGATATTCCTTTTTAATTTATTTACAAATCTTTTATATGACTCACATTCTCTGTCTGCTGCTTCGTGATCGCATGCATTGTCTAGATTTAATTTTTTCGCAATTTTAGAGCAGTTTGTACAATTTTTATTTTTATTATGATTTTGACATTCTTCTGTTTTGTGATTTCCAGCGCACGTCTTGCATGTCATTTAGTTTTTACATTCAGCCGCTACGTGATTAAAACCCCAGCAATTGTAACCGCGTAGAACGCTTACGCAGTCGAAAACTCGACAATTTTTCCAACCGATTTCTTTTTTTTTTTCATTTTCTACCAGAAGCTTGTGAGTATACTTTCTACTTCGAGTATCATTGTTGTCTCTCGATTTTGTATATTTCTGATTTTTACAATTGTCATCTTGAACGATTTTCTTTCCGTGTCGAACTCGTTTTGCTTGCTAACTTTTTGTATGAAAATTGTTTCGTCGTCTTTTCCTATTTTTTCTTCTATTCCAACTATTTTTACTTTTGGAAGCTTTTTGTTTGGGGCGTAGATTTTTAATTGAGCGCCTAATTTTTCAGCCTCTTTCAAGATATCTGTATCTTTTTTTTCTTTCGCACTCCAGTGTGATCCTCCATTTGGGGCCTCTAACGATTCTTTCGACCCTCGCTCCTAGTTTCATAATGTTAACATTAGTCTTAATCATTCCTGTTGTAGTTTCACTCTCTTGCTCTGTAACTGGTTGTATTATGGTTTCATTTTTTTTTACTCTTTTTAGTTGTTCGTGCGTATGATTCTTTGACTCTTTCGCTCTTAGGAACCGTCTTTGTCTCAGGTTGCTTATTACAGCTATTTATATCAGAATTCGATTTATCACCCATTACTTCCTCTAATATAGCCCTCAAGACTTCTTATTTACTTCTTCTGTTATGATCTCTTTCACGACAACTTTAAGTTTGTCCCAGATTTTCCATGTCTAACTGTCTCTTTATTTGCTTCATTTCTTCTTTGTTTATCGATCCTATTGACTCTTTTATTTCACTGCGGTAGCCGTGCTTATTTTTTATCTCTTCTATTGTATATTATTTAATATCACATCAAGTTTCTCATTTGTGGGTTTCGTCATATTATCATCCCTTTTTTCTGTTCCTGTTCCTCCTCCTCTTCGTCGTCTTCGTTTTTTCGTTTCTTCGGTTTCTCATCGTCGTCTCCAGTCGTCGTAATTGTAATTAACTCGATGTGCCCTGGACATGGAACCAGCTGGCTTTTCGCGTTGTACACTCTATGTAGCTTCGTACACAATGGGTAGAAATGCTTCATACATAGCTTGCACTCGTGTACAATTGTCTTTATAATCTTACTGCATTGGGTGCATTGAGTTTCGTTTGGCATATTTATGTCGTTTTACTTTTTATTAATGTATTTTTTTTTCTTTGAAGTATAGCTTCTTATTTATCAATCGTATGAGGTTTACATTTTACTGTAGTTATTAATAAATATCGTTAATGCATCACAACATTAGACCGCGGTATATAATTCAGTATCTAGTTCGAAAAAAAAATGTATATCCACTTAAAATTTGCAGCAACACCGCAATGAAATCGACAAAGTCGGACAATTCATCCAGGTTGAAACAGCACTTCGTTGGTATGCTGAAATTCATGTGGACTCAGCTTAAGCGTAGTATTGGCTCCATGACGGCACTATGGGCTCGAAGTCCAGATCCATCAGGGGCACGATGGTGAATACAAACAGTCAACACGATACCAATGAAGTGAGGTTAAATAATCCAGGGAACCTTTTTCACCAATTATGTCTGATAATGCACGTTCCATTTGAATATTACTGTCTTAATAAAAAGCACTTATGTTGCATGCTTGTTCCTATAATCAAACAGGCCCGAAGGCATGGTGCGGCAGTATAAATTGAACAATAATCAGAGATAGAGGGAGAGAGGATGCCGCTGGGGCGATAAGCAGTCGCGCAAGGCCGTCATATAGCTCGTATGGCTCGAGCATGAGCGCAACTGCGTTATCGCTCATGCTGGATCAACGAGAGAGTATCGCCCTCCGACCGGCCTACCGGCTGTCGACAAATACTACATGGATGTGGGGGTCCAGCACGTTCTTTAATTTTACGGCTGCTTTTGGCATGGATGTCCGCGATGTTATCGCGTGAATACAGATACTCGAACTAAATTCGGTGATACAATGGATGAGGGATACCAGCGTACCGTTCTTATTTCCGGGCGAATCAGATCGAAGGGGTACACTCTAACCGAAATATGGGAATGCGATTTTGACAGATTACTCGAGAATAACAAGAAAATGTCGTTATACGTGAAAAATCACGCCATGGTCAAGCAGGCGCCTCTCGAACCATACGTTGCATTCTTTGTCGGTCGAACGGAAAATTTTGTAAGCCTGTACGACGTCGCGAATGGGGAGCAGATACGCTATATGGATGTGTGCTCGCTGTACACGTGGGTAAGTAAGAATGGAAAATATTTCTTTGGACATCCGAAATTGTACGTAGGTGACGAGTATCCAGAACTCGTAGGACCTGAAAACGATCTAAGTGTCGTCAAGGGTCTCGTGAAGTGTACCATGGTGGCACCGCGCGATTTTTATATTCTAGTAGTGCCTGTTCGCATGCATAGGAAACTACTGTTCCCCCTGTGTAGAACGTGCTGTATAGATATGGACACATCCGCGGGTTGCACATACGATGACACGACTGAGCGAGCGTTTGATGGCACATGGGTCGTGGACGAACTGAGAAAAGCTGTGCCGCTCGGATATAAGGTGACGCGTATGTATGAAATTTGGCAATATGTTGTTACGCAGTATTACTTGACAACGCGACGAGGCGATCATTTTGCCGAGTACATCGATGCATTCCTAAAAATAAAGCAGGAGGGGAGTGGACCGCCAACACAGTGTAACGATGACGAGGAGAGAATAGCGCGTTTTATAGCATTGTACAAGGAGTCTGAAGGTGTATATCTCGAGCGAAGTGCTTTACAGTCAAATCCGGGTTTACGTTCGCTCACAAAATTGGCTCTTAATTCATTCTGGGGAAAGTTTGGTCAACGTGAGAATCTCACGAAAACCGTTATCGTTTTCACGCGCTCGGAGCTAATGAATTTACTAACGAGCCCTGAGATTGAGATGACGGGAATGCTACTGGTTAATCACAAGAACATGTATGTAAACTATGTGAGCAACCGCAATTCAATCCAACCATCCCCGACTTTAAACGATGTGATTGCAGCATACACGACGGCACAGGCACGCCTTAAACTATACAGTTATCTTAAGGGGCTCGGGCGACGAATATTGTACTGCTATACGGACTCCTGTATTTACATGAGTCGCCCTGGTGGCAACGAATCTGAGCCCCCAATCGGTTAATTTCTAGGAGATCTCACGGATGAATTAAGTGAATACGGGACTGGACCGAATAATCCAATTACCCGGTACCAGCATAACATTTGGTGGCAGGGGTGGGATCTGCTGAAGTTAAGTGATCCGTGATTTTTTGGACAAAGTAAATAAGAGTAACTCTGAAGTGACGACTACGACTCGTGCAAAGGACGCCAGCGTAGTTCGTGAAAACCCGAATAAGCTAACGCGACGGCGCGAAGTGTACGTCGGTGCGGTATAACATATCGGTCAATCGTTTAAAATCCCGATTGACGGTGTTACGTCAAGTCGCAGAAAAAACGCACAAAGTGTGCAACTAAGTACTCGAAGCAGCTACTTGAGAAGAAGTCGTCGTGCAACCGTTGGCGAACGAACCCAGGAACCAGCGAAGAAACGGGTCAACAGCGTCAGGAAGGACGTCAAGGACCATCAACAGAAAGGAGCTGCAGGACACCAAGTCGACAGCACCCGAGAACATCGCAATGGAGAGGACCGTCTACCAGATCATCCTTCTGTAAGTGGCGGTTACGTTATACTAAAACATATTGCCGATATAAACCAAAGCCAGTTAGGTCAGATATTTGAGAAATTTCAAAATAAATATATTCCAGCACAGATATTTCTTTCGAGATTTTGTGGGTATATTTTAGAATTTTGTTCGCCGCGAAATTAGCAACATGCTGATATTTAAGGGTGCGAAACAGAAACATAGAGTCAATTCGTTAGAAACTACGATGCCCAGCGAAGGGGTAGACTCCACAGCCGGATTAGCTGCTGCCTAGGGGAAATCGTGTTCGAAGCGCGCAGGGCGTTAACAGAGCTCTCGTCGCCGGGTCGAATCCCCGCTGACAGGCAAGAGGCCGTCGCAGGCTGACTGGACGCTGAGTTCGGCGTAAACCCACTCAGGGGTGCGAAGGTTCGCGATAACAGTAGTTTAGGTAGCGACGACGTGTTCAATATGGCTACTGGCGGACGAATGCCTGAACGCCTAGACGAGGACATGGACGAGCGGGAAATCGAAAATCTGCAAACAATAAATCGCGTAGGTTTCCCGATAGCTACCGGTACGACAGCACGATCGGTGACTTCAAGAGTCCGAGATCGGTTAGAGGCGATCAACCGGAGGGACCCGATTTGGAACGAGCTCGACGGCCTTGCGAAAGGCTGCAGGGCGAGCATGAGCAAGGCTAACGCGAGCTCGATCGCAAACTCAAGGTAGCCGAGACACCGTCGGCAAGACGAAACTTGGCTGATACGCTAAACGAGGTAGGTGCGGACGAATACGAACTCATCCGGTCCCTACGGGAGCAAAATGCCGAATTATTGCGGAGGCTGGAAGCAACAGGGTTGGAAGAAGAGCCGATACTACGTCCGCGGTCGAGGCAAACCCGATTCGAGGAACCGGATTACGCTCCTGCGAATCGCATGTTCCAAACGGAATAACCGAGGGAGCCAGAGTCTCAGGGTCGGACGCTCGACCTTGGACTAGCTCTGAAGAACATCAAGCATTTCGACAGAAGCAACGCCGACGAGCTGGATGCCTTCCTACGATCATGCGAGACCGTTTTCAAGCGAGTAGCGTCCAGTTATCAAGACATCCTGCTTGAATTAGTACTCAGCAGCAAGCTCGAGGTTAGGGCGTCCAGAGAGATAAAGCATAAAGTCATTTTCTCGGTAGTGGAGCTTAACAACGAGCTGGAGGCCCTGTACGGGAAGCAGAAGTCATTGCCTGTATTACAGGCAGAATTCAACTCCCTCCGGCAGGGCCAGGGCGAGGACATCGCCGTATACGCCACCAGGACAGAGCGTATCACTGTCGATATTATAGAAAAGCTTAGCGAGGAAGCCGCAACGATGCTGGAGATGCGCATCATCGAAAAGATAACGCGGAAGAGTGCCCAGGCCAATTTCGAGAATGGACTCCATAGGCAGGTCCAGATCCTGGTGAGATCACGCAATTACACCACCCTCCACGAGTCCGTAACGGGAGCCATCGAGCTTACGAATATGATGCAGGCAAAGGGAAGGGCAGGTGGAGTATTAAGCCACCCCAGAAGATCCCAAGGCGCTATCCCGGCAGGGAGAAAACTGTTACACCTGCGGCAAAGCTGGACACATGGCTTGAGACTGCACCCGGAAATCGGGAAGAGTGAGCTTGCCAATGCCTAGCGAAAACAAGTCCATACACAACGTAGACATCGTGTGCAATTACTGTCAGAAGAAGGGCCACATGTGGAAGGACTGCAGAAAGAGATTTTCGCAAAACAAGACCGAGCCAGCTCAGACGTCACAGCAGCCCGAACGTCGGAAGGACTCAGTGGACACGACGAAAAAAACAACTGTAACAGCAAGAACTAGTCGAACGAATACAGACACCCGCCTACTGGGAACGATGAGACTGAATACTCTAACGGCCCAGCAAAGATCTGCACCCCAGCTAAAGAAAACGACTCTACAACTGCTACAGGTAACGTTGCCGGCGGCAAGTGCCACTGCCAGCGACTCCGATATCTTCGCACCGTTGGTCATGACCGGGATACTCACCCTTAAAGCAGACATCGGAGCACAATGCAGCATCATCAAAGAAGACTGTCTCAAACCAGAGACTATGGTGAAAGACTGCACAGTAGAACTGCAAGGGGTGGCGGGCGAAAAATTTACTCCAGTAGGGATTGCAAAAATCGTGCTTGAGACACCTGCTCTAAATGTAGAGCATTGGTTTTACATTGTTCCGAACACCGTGCCACTGAAAGTCAACGGACTGCTCGGAATGGACTTCATTAAACGTCATAAGGCAGACATCTTGCACGGCGAAATGCTTAAACTGTACGGACACTGCATAATGCTCGTGAATGGATCAGTCAAGATCATCCTGCCGCCACGCAGCGAGACCGTCGCGTATGCTGCAACCAAGAGTAAATTTATCGGACTACTCTCGAAAATAGAACTTGGAAACGGAGTAATTATGGGTGCCGGCATCACGCCGCCGCAAGGTAGTAGCTGTGCAGTAAGTCTGATAAACACCACAGAGCTGGCTGTTGAGGTACAACGCCGCGTGGTGGAACTCGAGCCGCTAGAGATAACGGCAGTGGGTCATGGACTCGAGGCCGCGACGCCCGAAGTATGCACCGTCGGCGCAGAGCGAGGGGCCGACCGCCTCGCGCGACTATCTCAAGAGCTAGACACGGAAAATCTCAATGAAGAAGAGCGCGAAGCGCTTGACGAGATTACTAGGGAATACGAAGATGTATTCCACCTGCCAGGAGACAAGCTGCCATGCACGCCAATGGTGGAGCACGTGATTCCCCTTAAGGAAGCGATGCAGCCCATTAAGGTGCACCCATATAGGCTGCCGCAAATCCACAAAAAAGAAGTAGAAAGGCAGACCAGTGAAATGCTGAGAGAAGGCATCGTCCAGCCCAGCAGAAGACAGTGGAACGCGCCACTGTTAATTGTGGCGAAGAAACCCGACGCCGCCGGAGTAAGGAAAGTGAGAGTAGTAATGCATTTTCGAAAACTAAACGAAAGCACCATCGTAGACTCATACCCACTGCCCAATATCACCGAAATATTGGACCATCTGGGACGGGCCCGATAGTATACGACCTTGGATCTCGCCTCTGGATTCCATCAAATCCCGATGGCGCAGCAAGACAAAGAAAAAATTGCATTTTACACTCCGCAGGGCCATTTTGAGTATAACCGAATGCCTTTCCGACTCAAAAACGCACCTACGACTTTTCAGCAGTACCTCGGCCACATCATCTCCGAAGAGAGTATACGAGCCTATCCGAAAAAACTGGAAGCGGTAAGGGAATTTCCGGTGCCAAGAGACGCGAAAGAAGTACAATCTTTCCTCGGATTAGCTGGATACTACCGGAAATTCATTAGAGATTTCTTGAAAACCGCAAAGCCCCTCACTGAATTAACACAGAAAGGGGTTAAATTCAAGGGCACCGCAGTAAGAGATGCTGCCTTCGAAGAACTGAAGATAGCACTTAACACAGCACCGATACTGCAATATCCCGACTTCATGAAGCCGTTTGTTGTAACAACAGAAGCCTTAGACAGGGCGCTCAGCGCAATCTTATCACAATGCAAGGTCGGAGACGATTTGCTTATATGTTACGCGAGCCGCACCATGTCAAAGGCCGAGTTAAATTATACAACAACGGAAAAAGAGCAACTCGCCATAGTTTGGGCTCTCGTCCAATTTCGACCATATATTTATGGTACACGTTTCACGGTAGTGACGGACCATCAACCGCTCACCTGGCTGTTCGGAGTAAAGAACCCAGGTTCGAGACTAATGCATTGGAAAATAAAATTGGCGGAACATGAGTTTAACATCAAATATAAGCCAGGAAAGCGTAATACAAATGCAGATTCGCTGAGCGGAATTATCCTCACTATGAGGGCCCAAGCGAGAGCGGAGAACGAAGCCCGAGAGTTGGAAGAGGACAGCACGACGGGGCAACTCAGCGCAGCGAATTACCGCATAAAGCGGAGGGCCGAAGGTACCCCTTACAGCCGTGGTAGCTCGCTGGAGCGAGAGGTCGAGGTCACCCGCGAGATAAAAGAGGACAGCAAGCGCTCGAGTACGGACAGCCGCACAAAGCGGAGAGCCGAGATTACAGCGGGCCAACACAGCAACGCGGCAGAGAGAGAGAGAGACCGCGCCGGCCAATGCGCCAGAAGAAGATCCGCAGCGTGGATGCAGGTTGCTAGACTAATCCCCACAGCCTCTGTGGAACCGAGCGGTCGGGGAAGGGGCAGACCACGCAAGCTAGTGCAGACAGGCACGAATAAGACAGCGAGCATCGCTGAAAGGGACAGAGCGAGCGCGGCAACGGCAGAGCTACCGGTGGGCACACCGCGCAAAGAAACTGCAGGGCGAGCGCCGCACAAGCCTGCTGAGGAAGCGAGGCAAGGCGGGGGCCGAACCTCGCAAGCCTCCAGCAGCACAGAAGAAGACAGCATTATGAAAGAGCGCAGCGACCGCCGCAGTGGCGTAGCCACCCCCTTGACCGACAACTGTCTGAATATAGTAAGAGAATACCACGACACCCCGATAGGAGGGCATCAGGGTACTAAGCGTTCTTTACGTCGGATCCGGACTAAGTACGACTAGCCCGGCATTAGAAGAGATTTGGAGGAATATATTTCGTCATGCGAGTCTTGCCAAAAGAACAAAATCCGAAAAAGGGAACGAGTCCCGATGGTGGTCACGGACACCCCATCGAGGGCATTCGAAAAAGTAGCGGTCGACATCGTAGGACTGCTACCAGAAAACGCATTTGGGAAGAAATACATACTTACGTTTCAGGACGCCCTTACCAAATACAGTGCAGCGCTCCCCTTGCCGAACCCAGAGGCTTCGACAGTGGCAAGGGCACTCGTTGAAGAATTAATTTGCCGGCACGAAACACCAAAAACGATACTGTCAGACCAGGGCACCAACTTCCTCAGTGCGACCTTCAAAGAAATGTGTCGACTGCTGCGAATTAAGAAAATACAGACAACGGCCTACCACCCTGAATCAAATGGCGCCCTGGAAAGATCGCATCGCACTCTCGCAGAATACCTGAAAATTTTCATAAGAGAGGATCAAGGAGACTGGGGCACGTGGCTGCCGTACGCAATGTTTACGGACAACACCACTCCGCATACGGGGATTGGACTATCTCCTCACGTGCTGGTGTACGGTAGCGAAGCTGAAGTACCGATGGCCGTAAGGCAGGAGCCCTGTGGCACATATGCGTATGACGACTACGTCCAAGAACTGCGAGAGTGACTACGTGCCGCATGGACTATAGCGCGCAACAACCTGGAAGGCGCGACAAGACGATCGGACGAAACATATGACAACAGCGTACAGGCGTAGGAGTACCGCGTAGGCGAACGCGTACTCCTCCGAGATGAGACGGTGCGCAGAGGGCGGTCGGCAAAGCTAACCCCCAAGTGGACGGGACCCCACGAGATAGTGGAAAGGACGGCCCCCGTCAACTACGTCGTTCAGAAGGGACGGAAAACTCAGGCGGTACAAGCGAACCGCCTGAAGCTCTTTATCGAGCACTAATAGCTCAAGAATTGAAGAATTCGCATAATTATAGCTAGTTAACACTAAATATCAGCTAGGAAATAAATGTGGGAAGGAGCCCCTCGGGACGCAGGATAACGAGCTCCAATAAAGTGGAAGAGGTCTTAGGAGACCTAATTTTATCAACAAGAAAAAGAGAGGAAATTACACTTTCATTACGCAATCCAGGGGGGACTGCGACCATGCCAGAAAACCACCTCGAAAAATGTATATCATATTGAAACTGACACAGGATAGTGTTCAGCGTAGAGAGTAACAAGAATATATAGAGCAAATTGAAGAAATAAAGCCTGTAAGAGCATACTTTATTTTGGAAAAAATAAGTCAATGTGCACACTGTAATCGGTTGACATATACATATTAATTGATAATTCGATTTCCGCAAATGACAGTGAAATATGCCAAAATATTTCCATATTTCAAGACGATATTTATATTTATGAAAAAAATATTATATTACACTGGTTTAGCCTCAGAATAAGGAAGAAGGTTCATGTCAACAATCCAGTCCCTGTCGCTGTGGAGCATCGACAAGCGTCAGCACTTATGAGACTGGCCCACCTAAAGGCCTACAGGGAAGGTGACGCAGTTATACTAGTACTCGACATACCGCTGATCAGGCAGCAACAGTACAGTATACCACATACACACGCGAGCAAGCAACGGCGGGTTCGACCACGTGGACACGACTGGGAGTCACGTAGTCATTGACACCGAGAATCGCAAGTACCTAAGGATGGCATCCGATGACGTGAAAAATTGCAAGGTACTGGGCAAATCATACATTTGCCCACCAACACACCCTACTATTCCGGTTACAAACGACGGACCCTGCGAAGTCCTAATCTATGCGAAAATAGACACCGGTAACGGCAAAAAATGCGCAAAAAGGGTTATCAAAATCACCCATCCCCTACTCGTTCCAATGCAACAGCAAGGACGATGGCTATACGTCGCGCCAACCCCGGTTCCCGTAGGAATAAACTTTGGGAAAAATTCCACTCAGCACTAAATACTAAATAATTCGGGAATACTGGCTTTGGTAGGCGTATGTATAGTAACCGCCCAAGATTTCAGCATCAAAACCATCGGGCGAACGTCGCAAATCATACAGGAAAACTACCTTCCTTCGGTTAATTTGACATTAACGGAGATCGAAGCTCAGGCGCCCCCGACGTAGATCGAGAAAACCGTCCTACTACAGAGCGTGCTGAGAGACCCCGAAGAGCTTCGGAAGCTCGGAGCTTGAGCCAACCCCATCATGGAAACCCTCAATACCGCCGGAGACGGGTTGCAGCACATCCACAACCTAAGCTTCTACTCCTTGGTTGCTATGGCACCAATCGCCTTGGTTAGCTACGTTCTGTTTAAATGTTACAGGCTCCAAAGAAACAGAACACCAACGAGAACGAGCAAGGCAACACCCCCGGCACCCGCCGACGTAAGCATCAACCTCGAGCCACTCGGACGATGACAGCCAGTGGAACGACCGCGAACCGAGCTGGCCAGGATATGCAATCGTCCCCCCAACCAAGAACGACTCGCTCGGCCCGAACGACATTAACAAACAAAAAATTAAACATTTTACGTACTATTACACATATATTATATATTACATATCGAACCGTAAAATTGTATTAAAATTGTAAGGTACGGGAAACCGACTGAAGAAAAATTTTTTTTTTAAATTTTTCCTTTTAAGGGGGGAGGGATGTTGTGTCGCGGAATATTCCACTTCACGTATTCTCAGGAATATTCCTTAGCTGACACAGCTAGTGATGGAATTCTAAAAGATAGCTGTCATACAAGACAGGATGCGAGGTAGACGCCTACGCAGCATGAGGCGACTCGCTAGGCGATCTACGATTGGCTAAAGCTAAAGCTGCCAACTAAGGGATTTTAGCAAACGCAGTTGCTAACTGCTTTACTAAAATCAGAATTAAATTGGACTCAATAGAAAACGGTTGGTTCCTCGTCAAATGCTCGAAACTACGAATTATTGTACATTCCTTCATTGACTTTTAGATAGAAAACGGAAAGTTACCGTTGCCTATAATAAATACTTCCATTTATTTAAATTCGCATTTTCATCGATAACTCGAGATCCATCTCCTTATCGGCAAACGATCCCAAAAAATAATAATTTTTTAATATTATACCGAATACGGAATAATCCAATTACCCGGTACCGGCATAACAGTTGTCTTCAAAAATCCGCGAGATAGTGCACATTCAGCATCTAGCCCGTCAGGTATGTCCCGAGAATCCGCAATTTTAGCTGGAGGTATATTTGGATGCAACGGCCGTACCGCACGGCTATCTATTATTCGACTTAAAACAATCGACGCCTGATAATTGTCGATTTCGCGCCTGTATATTTCCCGATGACCAATACCATTACGTTTACGTGCTTCAAAAAGCAATAAAGTAATACCAGTAATGGGCTTGTATTGGCGTTGGGCGGACCTCTCGATAAAAAGCAAATAGTTATATTGCAAGCGCGGTATTAACTGAAGCTAGAGCAACGGCGTGCAATTTTGCACAAAGCAGTTGTAGCGCTCGTGCGGTGTATATGCGAGTGTGCTTTAAACGTTTTACAGGGAAACGTGAGTCTGAACAACGTGCAAAAGAATCATCTTCGGAGGCATGCGACAATTCTTCGACAACTAGCCGCCAAAAGAGGAAATCGAAGCGGTATGAGGAAGATCATCGTCGAGCACAGTGTCGGATTTCTCAAGTTGCTTCTTGTGCCTGTCTTGGTCTACACGAGCCATGGAATATGCCAGAAAGATAGTGCTTATTCCTCAGGATAACATACATCGTCTCGCTGGATTCACCACTACTGCTGCCACTACTACTCCTACTACTTCTACAGACCCGTCGCCTTCCGTACAGACTACCGGTACGCCATTATCGCGCCTTGACTCTGAGCTGAGTGAAATTCGAAACTCTCACTCGTACAAGAGTGAGAGAGAAATGGGTAGCGTTCCAGCAGGTTTTACAGCGTTATCTTCACTTGGTCGAGTACGATAATACAGTACCGAATATTTCGTCACAATGAAAACAGCAATACTCGAAGGTCACGAGAATAAAATCGAAGACGTTTTAATGAACAAAGTTAAATCTCGACTCAATGACATACTTATTACACTAAAGCAATATCGCTGCTTCGCATTTTGCACCACAGAGCCCTTGGTCAAAAAATTACATGGGATCGTAACGGTGTTGTTTCCATAGACGGCAGAAGAATTTCAAATTCCAATATCGTTGATCTTGTTAACGATGCTATGCGAGCTAAAAAACGCGAGAAAGCCATCGGTCGATCTCACTTTGCCAAATCCTGCGAGCGATACAGATGCCACGCAAATTTACGGGCAATCCCGAACTGCATGAGCCTACACCTACTTCATGCTCGACATCGCAGCGGCGTCTGATTTTACCACGCGATAGTGATAGTAGCAGCACAACAGCAACAGAAGCAACAGCAACGAGGCCGAGACCGCATAGTCAAAAAGAGATTTAATGCTCACGGCGGAAAACGACATTATCGAGGGGTAGGACGGGATGAAACAAGAGGAGGGACAATTGCAAAACATCGCACAAGTAGAGAGCCAACGACACTCCAGTGAATATCGATCCCCCACACAGTTAGAAAAAAAAAAAAAAAATCCATTTAACTGGTCATCGTTAAAATTATAAAAATTTTTCAAAAAATGTATTATGACACCGCTCATCCTGCCTCCTATTCTCGAGCAAAAAATTTGGCCCAGGTGGATCGAAGAGTAGTGCGAAAAAATGTTTTGCCATGGCTCGAGACACAGGATTCATACAACATGCATCGTCTCGTGCGACGACAATTTCCCCGTCGTACGTACAACGTGAGTAATATAGACGAAGTGTGGGAGGTTTATTCAGCTGATCTTTGCTCGATAGCTACGTACAACGATGGGTACGCATATCTGCTTGTTGTTATGGACGTGTTGAGCAAATACGCGTGGGTCGTGGGCTTTGCGTGACAAAACGAGCGCAAACGTGGCCAGCAGTCTCACACGCATACTCGCACGCAGTAACAATCGTCGTCCGCAGCAATTGCGAACTGATCGAGGCAAAGAATTTATCGGCATTCTCATTCAGCAAATCCTCAAGAAAAATAATATCGATTTTCGCGCTGCTCGTAACCCTGATATAAAAACCTCGATTGCCGAACGATTTTATCGCACAATAAAAGAGCGCATGTGGCGTTAATTTACATACACGCGAAATAAGCGTTACATCGATATTTTACAACATTTTTTATGTGCTTATAATCACACTAGACACAACGGAAAGCGTATTCCTCCGAACGAGATAACCCTCGAAAATACCTATATAGCCCGAGACAACTTAGCACGGCGTTACGAACGTAACGCGAGAAAAACTGAAAAGTCTGAATACAACGTCACTGACTTGGTACGTATCAGAACAGCTAAAGCAGCATTCGTTAAAGGATATGAGCGCGGTTGGAGTAACGAATTATTCAAGATTCAACGAATATCAATGAATCAAGAACCATTCGTGTATATTTTACACGGTCTGAGTAACGAGACTATCGACGGTATTTTCTACGAGGCAGAATTATCGCAAGTACGAGTGGCTCCGTCATCTAAGAAGACGAAAGAGAAGAAGAGGACAAAGAGAAAGAACGCTCGGAATCATCGTCCCTGATTAATATGTGCTCCAAGGATAGCTCTTTCTTTGTCGTACTACCGAGCAACAGTAGTATGCAGTATTTTTCGGATAATATGACGACGAAACTTATTACAAAACTACCGCGTCCGATACGTTTGCATGCAGAATGGTCTGTGTTACGTCAAAATCGCGGCCTATTTTACGAAGCCCTCGAATTTAACATTCATAGATGCACGTTTCGGTGTATATTTTCCGTGCTCTGGTCAAGCAGAATAAATCCTCCCTTTACCACACCCGACGAGAAAATACCGAAGACGCAAGCCCGTTTTTGAGTCTAACCTCGCGGAAAATTACTCGGGATAGGACTGGAGTGCACTTTGTTCTTTGTTGGGAATAATCGCTTCTCGAATAATGGGATGGGACTTGAATGACAATTTCACGCGGAGCAAGATTTCACTTTAATTGGTAAAAGAAAATTGTACTTACGGTTGTTTGTTGCTGTGGTTCTTGCTGTTGAACGTTGGTTGGACGCAGACTGGTGTAGTCGGACAAACTCAAAATCGAACGTATGCGTTGGTGCGTAATTATAATTATTTATTGAAATAAAACTACATGAGTAGTCGAATGTTGCAGGTTCAATATTCCCAATTTCGCACGCATTAATAATTATAAGTACTGTACTCGTACTCTGTACTACTTGAAACTATACTTTGTGAAACTGAACCGCGGTGAAAAGCTATTGAAGTGTACTAATTGGTACCCGTAAAACTGTCCTTCTTGACTCTCTGGCAAACAGTACTAGTTGCTGCCCGGGAAACTGTCCTCTTTACCTCCCGTGAAACTGTCCTTCTTTATTCCCTGGCGAAGAATACTACTTACTACCCAGGAAACTGTGGCTCCTTTACTCTTCGTGAAACTGTGTCTCGGCCGATTTTCGCGGCCTTTTATGGGCTCCCGAGCGTCGACAAATCTTGTCGTCAAGCGCGTTAAAAGAAGAGAAGGTATAAAACCCTATCCTGATTATGAGAATTTGTCTGTGGTCTATCTCAACCATACACGTATTCATTCCCCTTACCCCGCAGAGTAGCTTCCCGAGATGCAAAGCCATAGATCTATGCAAGTGCATCTGTATAGCGCGCTCTGATTTGTCGCGCGATGTGATACACAGAGGACCACGTGATTAGGTGAGGGAACGCGCTCGACGCGTTTTTCCCCTGAAAATGAGGCGATTTTTACCACCCCGCTTCTTGGCCTACTCTCGATAGAGTTTCTTAGTGTAGGTAATATCCTTATGCTCGCTTCTATGTAGATGTGTCTATGGTAATGGCTCAGAATTTCAACGTTTGTACGGAACTTAATTAAATCTTTCGCATCAAACCACTAGTAATAATTTTGTTACCGATTCTGTAGTTAACTCGTCGTATGCAAGCCCATTTTTGCGTTAATCTCTTCTTAGTATAAATATTTTTGTTGAATTATGGCTTATTCTAATCATTATTGGTTATTCGTTCAATTAGTAATTACTCTACTGATAGTTGAACCCTTTTTCTTGAATAACATTTTAGTTAGACAATTATTCTCGTGTTATGGAAACGAGGGAGAAGAGAGAGCGAGAGAATACTTTTCTTGAGAGCGACTCGCCCGACTCGGTTATTCGTATATTTCGTCCGTACGCAGGTCAGCTAGATCGCTTGTTCAGACCTCGCGGAAAGGCGTTTATCGTTGAGTAGAGAGTCGGCCAGCCTCGCTTTCCTGCGGGAGAAGCTTCATTGCAACTTAATTCAGCCTCATCTCTTTCTCGTTTTTTGTCTATTTTTCACTATTTTACTGTAAATTAATCCTAATATTTCCGTTATCCTTTCTATATATGCATAACATATTCTATATACAGGGTGGGCCATATTAATCTATGCACCCAAATTTCTTTGTACCTAAGACAGATACGAAAAAATGGTTTAGACAAAAGTTGTTCAAGATAATGGCGGTCACCTATCTGTGTAACTAGCTTTGACCTTGAGACTACTTGTCAAGGTTATTTGAAGGTCAGAGTAGTTTTTTCAAATAGGAACCCCTATTTTTGACACCGGATTCGAAAAAAGATTAATTGATATAAAGTTAACTGATATAAAGATAAATGTGAAAAGTTAATTTTACTGTAGCGAAACTAAAACAGAAGAACTTTAACGTTATCGAAATAAAAACATATAAATGCGACGTTACGTAAGGACGTAACACCTTCCCCCTTGAAACGATTATTAGGAGAAACCTAATAGTCGAATCTGAGGGTGAAGCTAACAATTTTCTAATTATTTTTGTCGTACTATTCCTTTTCTTTTAACGACCTGTCTCTTGCATGGTCTTGGAATCTATATGGGATACTAGTTTTTGTTCGTACCATGACAAATTTCGTCAAATACAAAAAAAAATATTACTTCTAATAGAGAAAGGATATTTGATTGACAACTGTTTGGCCATATTACTATTCCTGCTTTGGTTAAATATTGTTCTACGTTAAGTGTATGTGTTCAGTTTTCGCACCTACCAAGACACACTCAACTCATGCACACGCTACACTCACAATCATCTGACGCCTCGCGTCATATGGTATAGCTCGCGGGTATGCTATATCGATTTATCGACCGCGAATTCAAGCACATTGTCCATCAGCTCACATCCTCGATCGAAGCTCACTCAAGCGGCCAACGCTGCTAGCGTTGCCCCAGCGGCAAGACCATTCACAAGGCTCACTTTCCATCGCTGGCGGCGAATCACAACTCAACCAAGCTGTGACGCACGTCCGCCCTCTTGATACTCCGCCTTGTGGTCGACGAATGTAGCCATTGTTCTCACTCGAGTCGCTCGCAGTACACGTTCCCGCGTAAACTCACAGAGATATTCAGTCGTTCCACTCACGTTAGTGCGCATTCAGTATTATAGTGTATTACATTCTTGATCAAATCACCCGTGTGTAAAATCTGTGTCAGTGCGAATCACAGCAAATCAACAGGACTAGTGCAGCACTCACATAAACGTCAACGGCGTGGTTCGTTCGCTGGCAGCAGAGACGCCATTCTGCCTCGCACCGATCATTGGCGTCAAAACACTCACCAGCCTGCCGTGTGGCTTTACTAGAGCTCTACAATCAGACCTTATCACCAGGTTTAACCACACGGATTCAACAAGTCATTTCAGAGGCCTGAGAACCTACTCACCGCCAGTACATCAGCACACAGGCCAGAACAAATCAAATTACATTCCTTGTTATATTCACCAGGTATTTTTTATGCAATCACTGTTATATAATTAAAATAAACATTGAATATATTTCTGTTACATATTGAGTGCATCTAATTATTTATACTTGTCACCAGGATCCTTAACCTTACTGTTCACATCTGTCACTCGACATGCTACGTGTGAATGCATCGACTTGTTACCAGTCAACAGATTAAAAATAATTTCAAACTCAGAATCACATTCATTATCATAACAGTATGCATATATGCGATTATATTTCTTTGGACTTGTCCGTACTATGCTTAGTAGGAATATTATATGTTCCAAATTCTTAACTTAATTATTTCATTGATTCATATTTTCCGACAATAGGTGTTACGTTATTGTATCTATGTATACTGTAACGGTAATTTTTATCGTTAACAATAATTTTCATTTATCGTGGGAATTCGGGCTCGAACAGAGGACTAATTAATATTAGACTTCGAGGTGAGTGAGAATAGGGTTTATTAATAAAAGAAATTATTCCAAAACAAGTTATTTTACAGTTCCCGGCTTTAATATCTAGGATGGTGCATTCGAATTTCGAAATTCCGACGATTATTTTAACATTATTTCGTCTTATTCGCGTTCAAATTCTCGGTATTTTCGGGCTTGAATGTCTGTTACGTGTAAATCTCGACGCACGTTGAAAACCCAAGTGCAGAAGAATTACTGGACGAAACAATGCAGCTAGTACTGCAAGCGTGCAGAGCATCGATGCCGAGAAAGCAGCGACCAGCAAACAAGCAGGCAGCGTACTGGTGGACCGACGAGATCGCCAATAAGCGAAAACGATGCCTCCGACTGCGAAAGAAAGCAACCCGATTTCGAAGAAGGAATCCTGATGAGGCAGCAGTCATCGCGGCTCAATACAAAGGTGCCAAGAAGATCCTACAGCGTCAAATTGGCCGCAGCAAGACGGAGCGCTGGAATTCCATTATACAGGACGTGAATAACGACCCGTGGGGATTAGGCTACAGGATAGTGACGCGGAAACTAGAACCTTTCCCGGAAGGAGAGAGCATGGACCTGAATAGGATGAAAAACATCGTAGATACCCTATTCCCGACTCACCCACCGAGGAGCGAGGAGGACCTCGACATCAGGATTGAGGACATTACGTTATTTAATGAGGAGGAGCTGATGGACGCGGTCAACTCACTGCAGAACAGAAAGGCCCCAGGTCCCGACGGCTTACCGGCAGAAGTGTTGAAGGCGGGAATGCCTTACTCATTCATTAAGAATTAATGAGGCAACCAGACCTGACGATTTTTTTACTTTTTAAACAAGCAATCAGCGTTGACAAAAATAATTAATGATTCGATTGTTAGAGATCTTTCTGAGATCGATAACACAGGGATCTAAGGTGGCGCTGACTCTAACCGGGCTGCGAACTGCCAGAAATTTGCCATCAAAAAATTTGGTCAAATCATTTGTCGCTTAGATTTATCACTCTTAAGAAACATATGACCGCGTATAAAAAAGGATTAATTAATTAATCTGCAACAAAGGTGTATTATTTGACATTAAAAATAGAGATCGTGAATTGATGTTGTTAGAGCCACGGTGGCGTAATTGGTAACGTACCAGGCTAGAATTCTGGAGTTCCCAGTTCGAACCCGGGCTGTGGAAATATTTTTTCACGATTTCTTTAAAAAGTAAAAAAATCGTCAGGTCTGGTTGCCTCATTAATTCTTAATGAATGAGTGAGGCGATCAGAGTTGACAAAAATAATTAATGATTCGATTGTTAGAGATCTTTCTGAGATCGATAACACAGGGATCTAAGGTGGCGCTGACTCTAACCGGGTTGCGAACTGCCAGAAATTTTCCATCAAAAAATTTGGTCAAATCATTTGTCGCTTAGATTTATCACTCTTAAGAAACATATGACCGCGTATAAAAGAGGATTAATTAATTAATCTGCAACAAAGAAAATAGTTCTACGCCAGAAGAAACAAGAAGAAAACAACAGAGTCATAGCCGGAGCAGACAACAACTAGTTGGACATCGTGAGCATAGTGAACAGTGCATTGCGAGAAAATAGTGCCGAGTCCAGTGAACCACAGTGAAGTGACACAGTGGAAACAGTTAGGGCATTAGCGTGTCAGTTAATGGAACTGGACAGAACATCACAGCTTGCGCCGGACCGCGGCCATAAGCGAGCAGGAAAAAGTGAAAAGGCCTGGAAGGCAAAGGGACAGAACGACCCTGACGAAATGCGGAAGCGGTTCCGGGGTCATTACACAACATCTGAAAAAAGGGTTGGAGGTTTTTAGTGGGTAAAAATCCTACACTTTGAGGAGTGCGGTCCCTTCTCTCTGTCTTTGTAAAGATTTTCCACCACCTCTAGAATTATTATTATTATTATTATTATTATTATTATTATTATTATTATTATTATTATTATTATTATTATTATTATTATTATTATTATTATTATTATTATTATTATTATTATTATTATTATTATTATTATTATTATTATTATTATTATTATTATTATTATTATTATTATTATTATTATTATTATTATTATTATTATTATTATTATTATTATTATTATTATTATTATTATTATTATTATTATTATTATTATTATTATTATTATTATTATTATTATTATTATTATTATTATTATTATTATTATTATTATTATTATTATTATTATTATTATTATTATTATTATTATTATTATTATTATTATTATTATTATTATTATTATTATTATTATTATTATTATTATTATTATTATTATTATTATTATTATTATTATTATTATTATTATTATTATTATTATTATTATTATTATTATTATTATTATTATTATTATTATTATTATTATTATTATTATTATTATTATTATTATTATTATTATTATTATTATTATTATTATTATTATTATTATTATTATTATTATTATTATTATTATTATTATTATTATTATTATTATTATTATTATTATTATTATTATTATTATTATTATTATTATTATTATTATTATTATTATTATTATTATTATTATTATTATTATTATTATTATTATTATTATTATTATTATTATTATTATTATTATTATTATTATTATTATTATTATTATTATTATTATTATATTATTATTATTATTATTATTATTATTATTATTATTATTATTATTATTATTATTATTATTATTATTATTATTATTATTATTATTATTATTATTATTATTATTATTATTATTATTATTATTATTATTATTATTATTATTATTATTATTATTATTATTATTATTATTATTATTATTATTATTATTATTATTATTATTATTATTATTATTATTATTATTATTATTATTATTATTATTATTATTATTATTATTATTATTATTATTATTATTATTATTATTATTATTATTATTATTATTATTATTATTATTATTATTATTATTATTATTATTATTATTATTATTATTATTATTATTATTATATTATTATTATTATTATTATTATATTATTATTATTATTATTATTATTATTATTATTATTATTATTATTATTATTATTATTATTATTATTATTATTATTATTATTATTATTATTATTATTATTATTATTATTATTATTATTATTATTATTATTATTATTATTATTATTATTATTGTTATTATTATTATTATTATTATTATTATTATTATTATTATTATTATTATTATTATTATTATTATTATTATTATTATTATTATTATTATTATTATTATTATTATTATTATTATTATTATTATTATTATTATTATTATTATTATTATTATTATTATTATTATTATTTATTATTATTATTATTATTATTATTATTATTATTATTATTATTATTATTATTATTATTATTATTATTATTATTATTATTATTATTATTATTATTATTATTATTATTATTATTATTATTATTATTATTATTATTATTATTATTATTATTATTATTATTATTATTATTATTATTATTATTATTATTATTATTATTATTTTATACAAGGAGTTGCGGAATCCTTTTTACGGATATCCTCCAGTCTTTTGAACTGGGGGGGTATGTGGGACTCCCAAAAAAATAGGCCTACCCACTAAACCGCCCTCTCCTTGTTGTCCTCCCCCAGACCAGGAACTATTTTGGTATTACTTCTGGCTGGGGGTTCTGTCCGTGTTCGTTCGTTCGTCTTGCTGTCTGTAACCTGTCGCGTCACGTCAGTCTGTCTGCTCGGTTAGGTGAGGCAGCCGTCTACGTTTTTTCGTCGCAGTATCGTCTCTGTATAGGTGGCAACTAGTTGCCACCATTCTGTCGAGTGGAGCATCACCTGAACAATGTTGTCCGGGGTGATGCTGCCAACAATCGTCTCCAGTTCCAGTCGGAGTCCTGTCCAGCGGTCGCACACAAAAAATGTGTGTTCCGCGTCGTCTCGTTCGTGTCCACAGTACTTACAGTCTGGCGTCCGTACTCTGTCCATGTTATAAAGGTACCGTCTAAAGTACCCGTGTCCCGTCAGGAACTGGGTGATGTAAAAATTTACGTCCCCAAAATCCCTTTCGATCCACGGTCTCAGGTCCTTTATTAGTCGTCTTGTCCAGTTGCCTGTCGCTCTTTCTGTCCATTGTTCGTGCCAAGTCTGTATCGTCTTGTCGCGTTCCGCGACCGCCGCATCTTCCCGTCTTATGTCCGCGCTTCTCCCGTAGATCCTCTTTCGCTTGAAAGCTAGGAGGTCCACGGGGATCACGCCCGCAACCACCAAGACTGCTTGTGCAGAGACAGTTCGGTAGGAGCAGGCGATCCTCAGCGCACCCTGTCTTTGTACCGTTGTCATGGCGTGGCAGTACTTCTTTGTCTTCAGGGCATCTGCCCAGATCTCCGCGCCGTACAGGAGGATCGAGTGGGCTGTCGTCATTAGGAGTCGTCGTTTTCCCGGTCTCGGCCCGTTTGTGTTGGTCATTAGGCGGCTTAAGGATGCTATCCTCTTGGCCGCCTTCTGGCATGTTTTTTGTATATGAGGCCAGAAGGTCATCTTCGTATCTAAGGTCACTCCCAAGTACTTGACTTCACCTCCGGCCTCGATTTCGTCCGTCCCGACCCACATGGGTAGTCTCGTCTGTATGCGTCTTCTGCTAAGGAAAGTCAGTTCTGTCTTTTCTGTCGCGAGTTGTAGTCCGTGGTCCGTCATCCAACGGCCCACTCGCCGCATCGTCTGGTTGAGTTTTTGCTGTGCCAGGTCTGGAGACCGCTCGGTGATCACCGCCGCCACGTCGTCAGCGTAGGCGACAAGGAAAACGCCAAGCGGCAATTCCAGCCTGAGTAAGCTGTCGTAGAGTCCGTTCCAAAAGTCTGGTCCCAGTATGGACCCCTGTGCAACCCCCGCGGTGATTTGTCTCGTCACCGGTCCTTCAGTCGTCTCGTACGTGATCTGTCTGTTTCTTAGGTAGTCGCCCACCACCCGAGCCAGGTAAGCCGGAACCCCGAAGTTGCCTTCAAGCGCCTCCAGGATGTCAACCCACCTGGCCGAGTTAAAGGCGTTCCTGATGTCCAAGGTCGCCAGCAGAACGATTGGTCGCGCTGCATGGCAATGTCTCTCCAAATCCAGGAAGGAATCGACCACTTTTTGAATCGCTCCAATCGTTGATCGTCCCCTCCTGAAGCCGAACTGCCGGTCTGAGAGGCCTCCGCTGGTCTGTATCGCGTCCGTCAGTCTCGGTTTTAGTAGTTGTTCATAGAGTTTACCCGTTGTGTCGAGTAAACTCAGCGGCCGGTAGGCTGACGGCGTATTGGGGTCGCCCTTACCCTTAGGGATAAGAACTAGCCTTGCCGTCTTCCACCGGTCACTGAACGTTCCCGTCATCAAGCTCGTGTTGTACAGGTCAAAAAATATTTCCGGCCTCAGGCGAACCATCAGCCGGAGAATCTCCGCCGGCACTCCGTCTGGTCCCGGCGCCTTGCCAGTCTTCATCGCGGCAGTCGCTTTGAAGAGCTCCTCCGCGGTAAATATGGGGGCCGCCGGGGCCTCCGTCTCGTCTGTCACGTTCGTCCGTATCGGGTGGGTCGGAAACAGTCCGTCAACAATCCGTTCTGCGGTTTCGGCATCTTTGAGTTCAAGTGGAACTCGGGCCCCTAGTTTGCCAGTCACAATTTTGTAACCGGTTCCCCAGGGGTCTTCGTTCACCTCCTCGCAGAGCTGCTTCCAGCATCGCGTTTTGCTGTCCCTTATGGCGTTCGTAAGTGTTTTTCGTGACGTCTTGTAAGTGGCTTGGAGGTTTTCCCTTTCGGGTCTTCCCCCAGCCCTCGTAACTCGTCGGTGGTTCGCCAAGCAGAGCCTGCGCAGCTCGGCTATTTCGTCCGTCCACCAGTATTGTGGTTGCCTGTTTGGTCTATGTCGTCGTTTCGGCATTGTGCTGTTGCACAGCCGGTCCGTCAGTTTGGCCGTCTCATCCGTGAGTCTTTCCGCCCTTCGCCGGCCAGTCAGTTCAGGGGGGACTTTCGTCATTGGTGCTGGTGCTGCCGCCAGCTCCTCCGAAAATTTTCGTAAGTCGAGTTTGTTGAGGTTCCACCTCGGGGGGTACTGGGTCCTCGTCTGTCTCGTCGCCGTTTGTCCTGCCACTTCGAAGACAATGTACTGGTGATCGCTGGCCGTATAGCCGTCGAAAACCCGCCACTGTCCTATCCGTGGCGATATTCTGTCCGATGTCATTGTGACGTCAGGGATAGAGTTTCCAAACCCTGGTCGTCTGTATGTCGGTACGTTTCCCGTATTTGCTACTACCAGGTCTAGCCTTGCGGCCATCTCCAGCAGCAGCCGTCCACGTTTGTTCGTTGTTGTCATTCCCCACTCGATCGCCCGCGCGTTGAGGTCTCCCCCGATGATAACGTCTCCAGGCAGATTCCTGATTCCGTCTTCAAGGAGCGCCACTTTCCTCTCGAAATCCGCCGCGGTGCAGTTGGGTGTCAGGTAAACGCTGACGTAAGTGACAGCGCCGACCCTTGCCCAGACGTAATCGTCCCCGACACCGCAGTTAATTATTCGAGATTGGGCAGCGCCCCTCACCCAGATAGCTGTGGTCTCTGTCTCGTTCGTAATGTACGTTTGTGTCGTTCTTCTCCTGTACGGTTCGCACAGGATCAGAATGTCGGCGTCATGTTCGTCAGCTATCTGTGGTAGTAGCATGTCTGCTGTCCTACTCCTGTTCAGGTTTCCCTGAACTATTCTGTCCGTCTTCCGGCCTGCCTCCTGCACTCCTCCAGCGCAGCCCGGAATACCGCACACCTTCCGGTTCCCGCAAGGTGCGCTACGTCCCCGTGTCCCGCCTCAGAGCACAGTGGGCAAGCCGGTCTGTTTTTACAGTCCGTCGCGTAATGTCCCGTCTCGCCGCATTTCCTGCAGTTCTTTGTCCGATCCGCGTTCGTGCAGCTCGTCCTTGTATGTCCGTAGCCCAGGCATTTGTAGCATTTGGTCACCGTCAATCGTTGTCGTAGTCGGCATCGCACCCATCCTATCCCGATCCGGCCCCGGTCCAGCAGCACCTCGGCTTCCCGCGTCTCGAGGTCGCAGACCGCCATGTACTGCTCGGCCCGGTTCGGGCCGAAGATGTGGACACCAAAGTCACCGTCTCGTCCCGTTTCTCGTCTCAGCGCCCGTATCACGTCCTCCGCGGTGGTAACGCAGTCCAGGTCCATGATCTCCAGTTGCACCCTAGAAGTCACGGTCCTTACACTGCCCGTGTCCCCAACCGCGTCCTGTAGTGCGCGCTCAAACTGTTCTCGTCCGTCCGTGTCTGTCTGTATCTTGATGAGACACCGTCCGTCCTTGGTCTTCTTTAGAGCCATCACCTGTACATGACTGCTCGTCGGGTCGACCGTCGTCCTTATCTTCCGTACGATGTCCGAGTACGTGTTGTCTTTCCCAGGCTTGACCAGTACAGCCGTTCCCCTATGTTTGGGGGTTGGTCTGCGCTTTTCAGCCTGGGTCGGTACGTTCGTCTCGTCCGTTTTGTTTTTCGGTTCCGTCGTTTTTTTCTTCTTTTTTCGTTTCCTCACGGTTGTCCAGGTTTCGGCGTCCTCCGTTCTTGGGGGTGTCTTCTGTCGGGCCTCTGGTGGGGTCTTCGTCGTCTCCCGTTTCCGTTTCGTCGGTCGCGTCGCCGGTTCCGTTGTCTCCGTTTCTGTCTCTGTCAGGTCGTCTGCCATCATTTGTCCCTTCGAGGCTGTCCTGCTTTGCATGTTTAGCGCAGCGTCGGCGGCCTCAAGAATCGTCTTAATGCCGGTTTTTACCGCCATATTCATATTTTTCTGTATTGCCGCTGCCTCTTCCATTTTCGTCGCGGTCTCATGAATGAGTTGTAATAACTCTGTCAAATCGGGCTCGTTCCCACTGTCATCGTCGAATGAGGAGGTTCCAGGTTTTTCTCGATGCTTCCTTATATTTCCGACGACAGGTGGAACCGTTTTACCCTCTTCCATGGGTGGCGGTGTCGTTTCTCTCTTTCTGTATCTTAATTTCTTTTTCTTCTGATGTAGAGATCGATCTTCCGTGCCTGTTGACGAACATGACTGAAGTATACTTCTCTTTCTCAGGTTGTTGACATTTTCAGTCACGTTCGCCAAGCTATCATCGTTCGACTCTCCCTCGATATTGTTCGTCGCGAGTTCTCCGATTGTCTTGAGTTCTTCCTCGGTCGATGTTTTTTCCAACTCCTTCTTCTGCTTAGGTTTTATTTCTTTTAAAAGTTTCTCCATATTAATCCCACGAGTAGGTCGGAATGTAGGTCTGCCTAGGCAGAGCCGCCTTGTCTAGGTAAGGTGTAAATACTGCAGGGTTCCACCCGGTGCCCTGCAGGGATCGTTCGCGACCGCTTTAGTTTACATCATTGCGGCCATGCAGCCGTAGGCACGATGCCTTCCACCGTAGCTTTTGATGTTGTGTGTTCTTAGTCTGCCTGCTCCCCATGGACCTGTCCGGCAAGGTTAGACCTGCCAGGGGCCAGAGCCCCCGCCGGCTGAGCTCCAAAGTTCATTGCAGAAACGCAAGCCCCCCCGCCGCGGCAAGGCGACACACTTGGGAGGGTATTATTATTATTATTATTATTATTATTATTATTATTATTATTATTATTATTATTATTATTATTATTATTATTATTATTATTATTATTATTATTATTATTATTATTATTATTATTATTATTATTATTATTATTATTATTATTATTATTATTATTATTATTATTATTATTATTATTATTATTATTATTATTATTATTATTATTATTATTATTATTATTATTATTATTATTATTATTATTATTATTATTATTATTATTATTATTATTATTATTATTATTATTATTATTATTATTATTATTATTATTATTATTATTATTATTATTATTATTATTATTATTATTATTATTATTATTATTATTATTATTATTATTATTATTATTATTATTATTATTATTATTATTATTATTATTATTATTATTATTATTATTATTATTATTATTATTATTATTATTATTATTATTATTATTATTATTATTATTATTATTATTATTATTATTATTATTATTATTATTATTATTATTATTATTATTATTATTATTATTATTATTATTATTATTATTATTATTATTATTATTATTATTATTATTATTATTATTATTATTATTATTATTATTATTATTATTATTATTATTATTATTATTATATTTATTATTATTATTATTATATTTATTATTTTTATTTATTTTATTATTATTAAGAAAACCAACATGGAGAGTCTAATGGGAGTGCAGATTAGGGTGCAGGGGCACGGAACCCCAGTACCGGCGCCGGCAGGGAGTGAGCAAGCGGGCTCCCCGGCGTCGAAAACAAGCGACCGCAGTGCTACGTCGGTGGACGACTTGACCAACGTAGCATCTAATGCCACAAGCAAAGAAAGGGGTGGAGCAGAACACCTATACGCAGCCACAGAAGAGGCGACTCGAGCAGAGCTCATGAACAGGACAGAGCTCTTGACGTCGGGAGGCGACACGACCGGAGGAGTGGAGCAACAAAGAGCGGCTCTGCAAAAACAGGAGGACGAGGCCATAGCGGGGGAAGAGACCCGCTTACAGGACATAGCTGCCATAATAAAGAGTATGCAGAACGCAACATACAGACAAAAAAACGTTAGCAGGAACATTAAGCAAGGGCTGCCCAAGTTAGTGGATGCGGTTGACGCTATCTTTGAGGAAAGGCGCATCTGGAAAAAGGCGAGAGCTGAACTGAAACGCTGGGAACTACCTCGCATCAAACGACGAGGCTCCCAGGAGATTGTCCGGCTGATGGTCAACCTGAGGCCGGATATATTTCTCGACCTATACAACACGTGCTTGACAACAGGGACCTTCAGTGACCGATGGAAAACGGCGAGGCTACTCCTTATCCCCAAATGTAGGGGCGACCCCAACACGCCGTCAGCCTATCGACCGCTGAGCCTACTGGACACGACAGGAAAACTTTACGAACAACTACTTAGACCAAGACTAACGGACGCGATACAGACCGGGGGAGGCCTGTCCAACCAACAGTTTGGCTTCAGGAAGGGCCGGTCCACGATTGGAGCCATCCAGAAGGTGGTAGACTCTTTCCGAGACACGGACAGACATTGCCACGCAGCGCGACCAATCGTGCTGCTGGCGACGCTCGACGTTAAGAACGCTTCCAACTGGGCCAGGTGGGAGGACATACTGGAGACGCTTAAAAACGGCTTCAGGGCTCCACCATACCTGACCCGCGTAGTGGAAGATTACCTACGAAACAGACGGATTACCTACGAGACAATCGAAGGACAGGCGACAAGACAGATCACCGCGGGGGTTGCCAAAGGATCCATACTGGGACCAGACTTCTGGAACGGGATTTACGACAGCCTGCTGAGACTGGAGCTCCCGCAGAGATGTTCAACTCGTCGCATACGCCGATGACGTGGCGGCGGTGATCGTCGAGCGGTCTCCAGAATTAGTACAGTACAAACTGAACCACACGATGAGACGTGTCGGACGATGGATGACTGACCACGGACTACAACTCGCAACGGAAAAGACGGAACTGGTGTTTCTCACAAGGAAACGCATACTGACGAGACAACCTATGAAGGTCGGGACAGACAAGATAGTGGCTGGAGGGGAAGTCAAGTACCTGGGGGTGACCCTAGATACGAAGATGACCTTCTGGCCTCACGTACAGCGGACAGCCCGGAAGGCGGCCGAAAGGGTGACATCCTTAAGCCGCCTAATGGCAAACACTAACGGACCGAGACCGGGGAAACGGAGACTTTTAATGTCAACAACTCACTCGATGCTCCTCTACGGCGCGGAGATCTGGGCAGATGCCCTGAAGACAAAGAAGTACTGCCACGCAATGACGGCGGTGCAGAGACAGGGTGCGCCGAGGATCGCCTGCTCCTATCGGACTGTCTCTGGACAGGCAGTCTTGGTGGTAGCCGGCGTAATCCCCGTGGACCTCCTAGCTTTCGAGCGAAAGAGGATCTACGGGAAAAGCGCGGACATAAGACGGGAGGATGCGGCAGTTGCGGAGCGCAACAGGACAATACAGACTTGGCAAGATCGATGGACAGAAGAACGCACAGGCAACTGGACGAGACGACTTGTAAAGGACCTGAGACCGTGAATCGGAAGGGAGTTTGGGGACGTGAATTTTTACGTTACCCAGCTCCTGACCGGACACGGCTACTTCCGAAGGTACCTTTACAACATGAACAGAGTACGGACGCCAGACTGTAAGTACTGTGGACACGAACGAGACGACGCGGAGCACACATTTTTTGTGTGTGACCGCTGGACAGGACCCCGACTGGAACTTCAGACGATTGTTGGTAGCATTACCCCGGACAACATTGTCCAGGTGATGCTCGACTCAACAGAATAGTGGCAATTAGTTGCCACCTATACAGAGACGATACTGCGACAAAAAACGTAGACGGCTGCCTCGCCTAACCGAGCAGACGGACCGACGTGACGTTACAAGTTACAGACAGCAATACGAACGGACGAAAACAGACAGAACCCCCAGCCAGAAGTAATATGAAAATAGTTCCTGGTCTGGGGGAGGGCAGCAAGGAGAGCGCTCTTTAGTGGGTAGGCCTACTTTTATGGGAGTCCCACATACCCCCCCAGTTCAAAAGGCTGGGGGATATCCGTAAAAAGGATTCCGCAACTCCTTGTATAAAATAATAATAATAATAATAATAATAATAATAATAATAATAATAATAATAATAATAATAATAATAATAATAATAATAATAATAATAATAATAATAATAATAATAATAATAATAATAATAATAATAATAATAATAATAATAATAATAATAATAATAATAATAATAATAATAATAATAATAATAATAATAATAATAATAATAATAATAATAATAATAATAATAATAATAATAATAATAATAATAATAATAATAATAATAATAATAATAATAATAATAATAATAATAATAATAATAATCGGGAGACGACGAAGACCCCACCAGAGGCCCGACAGAAGACACCCCCAAGAACGGAGGAGGCCGAAACCTGGACAACCGTGAGGAAACGAAAAAAGAAGAAAAAAACGACGGAACCGAAAAACAAAACGGACGAGACGAACGTACCGACCCAGGCTGAAAAGCGCAGACCGACCCCCAAACATAGGGGAACGGCTGTACTGGTCAAGCCTGGGAAAGACAACACGTACTCGGACATCGTACGGAAGATAAGGACGACGGTCGACCCGACGAGCAGTCATGTACAGGTGATGGCTCTAAAGAAGACCAAGGACGGACGGTGTCTCATCAAGATACAGACAGACACGGACGGACGAGAACAGTTTGAGCGCGCACTACAGGACGCGGTTGGGGACACGGGCAGTGTAAGGACCGTGACTTCTAGGGTGCAACTGGAGATCATGGACCTGGACTGCGTTACCACTGCGGAGGACGTGATATCGGCGCTGAGACGAGAAACGGGACGAGACGGCGACTTTGGTGTCCACATCTTCGGCCCGAACCGGGCCGAGCAGTACATGGCGGTCTGCGACCTCGAGACGCGGGAAGCCGAGGTGCTGCTGGACCGGGGCCGGATCGGGATAGGATGGGTGCGATGCCGACTACGACAACGATTGACGGTGACCAAATGCTACAAATGCCTGGGCTACGGACATACAAGGACGAGCTGCACGAACGCGGATCGGACAAAGAACTGCAGAAAATGCGGCGAGACGGGACATTACGCGACGGACTGTAAAAACAGACCGGCTTGCCCACTGTGCTCTGAGGCGGGACACGGGGACGTAGCGCACCTTGCGGGAACCGGAAGGTGTGCGGTATTCCGGGCTGCGCTGGAGGAGTGCAGGGGGCAGGCCGGAAGACGGACAGAATAGTTCAGGGAAACCTGAACAGGAGTAGGACAGCAGACATGCTACTACCACAGATAGCTGACGAACATGACGCCGACATTCTGATCCTGTGCGAACCGTACAGGAGAAGAACGACACAAACGTACATTACGAACGAGACAGAGACCACAGCTATCTGGGTGAGGGGCGCTGCCCAATCTCGAATAATTAACTGCGGTGTCGGGGACGATTACGTCTGAGCAAGGGTCGGCGCTGTCACTTACGTCAGCGTTTACCTGACACCCAACTGCACCGCGGCGGATTTCGAGAGGAAAGTGGCGCTCCTTTAAGACGGAATCAGGAATCTGCCTGGAGACGTTATCATCGGGGGAGACCTCAACGCGCGGGCGATCGAGTGGGGAATGACAACAACGAACAAACGTGGACGGCTGCTGCTGGAGATGGCCGCAAGGCTAGACCTGGTAGTAGCAAATACGGGAAACGTACCGACATACAGACGACCAGGGTTTGGAAACTCTATCCCTGACGTCAGAATGACATCGGACAGAATATCGCCACGGATAGGACAGTGGCGGATTTTCGGCGGCTATACGGCCAGCGATCACCAGTACATTGTCTTCGAAGTGGCAGGACAAACGGCGACGAGACGGACGAGGACCCAGTACCCCCCGAGGTGGAACCTCAACAAACTCGACTTACGAAAATTTTCGGAGGAGCTGGCGGCAGCACCAGCACCAATGACGAAAGTCCCCCTTGAACTGACTGGCCGGCGAAGGGCGGAAAGACTCACGGATGAGACGGCCAAACTGACGGACCGGCTGTGCAACAGCACAATGCCGAAACGACGACATAGACCAAACAGGCAACCACAATACTGGTGGACGGACGAAATAGCCGAGCTGCGCAGGCTCTGCTTGGCGAACCGCCGACGAGTTACGAGGGCCGGGGGAAGACCCGAAAGGGAAAACCTCCAAGCCACTTACAAGACGTCACGAAAAACACTTACGAACGCCATAAGGGACAGCAAAACGCGATGCTGGAAGCAGCTCTGCGAGGAGGTGAACGAAGACCCCTGGGGAACCGGTTACAAAATTAAGACTGGCAAACTAGGGGCCCGAGTTCCACTTGAACTCAAAGATGCCGAAACCGCAGAACGGATTGTTGACGGACTGTTTCCGACCCACCCGATACGGACGAACGTGACAGACGACACGGAGGCCCCGGCGGCCCCCATATTTACCGCGGAGGAGCTCTTCAAAGCGACTGCCGCGATGAAGACTGGCAAGGCGCCGGGACCAGACGGAGTGCCGGCGGAGATTCTCCGGCTGATGGTTCGCCTGAGGCCGGAGATATTTCTTGACCTGTACAACACGAGCTTGACGACGGGAACGTTCAGTGACCGGTGGAAGACGGCAAGGCTAGTTCTTATCCCTAAGGGTAAGGGCGACCCCAATACGCCGTCAGCCTACCGGCCGCTGAGTTTACTCGACACAACGGGTAAACTCTATGAACAACTACTAAAACCGAGACTGACGGACGCGATACAGACCAGCGGAGGCCTCTCAGACCGGCAGTTCGGCTTCAGGAGGGGACGATCAACGATAGGAGCGATTCAAAAAGTGGTCGATTCCTTCCTGGATTTGGAGAGACATTGCCATGCAGCGCGACCAATCGTTCTGCTGGCGACCTTGGACATCAGGAACGCCTTTAACTCGGCCAGGTGGGTTGACATCCTGGAGGCGCTTGAAGGCAACTTCGGGGTTCCGGCTTACCTGGCTCGGGTGGTGGGCGACTACCTAAGAAACAGACGGATCACGTACGAGACGACTGAAAGACCGGTGACGAGACAAATCACCGCGGGGGTTGCACAGGGGTCCATACTGGGACCAGACTTTTGGAACGGACTCTACGACAGCTTACTCAGGCTGGAATTGCCGCTTGGCGTTTTCCTTGTCGCCTACGCTGACGACGTGGCGGCGGTGATCACCGAGCGGTCTCCAGACCTGGCACAGCAAAAACTGAACCAGACGATGCGGCGAGTGGGCCGTTGGATGACGGACCACGGACTACAACTCGCGACAGAAAAGACAGAACTGACTTTCCTTAGCAGAAGACGCATACAGACGAGACTACCCATGTAGGTCGGGACGGACGAAATCGAGGCCGGAGGTGAAGTCAAGTACTTGGGAGTGACCCTAGATACGAAGATGACCTTCTGGCCTCATATACAAAAAACATGCCAGAAGGCGGCTAAGAGGATAGCATCCTTAAGCCGCCTAATGGCCAACACAAACGGGCCAAGACCGGGAAAACGACGACTCCTAATGACAACAGCCCACTCGATCCTCCTGTACGGCGCAGAGATCTGGGCAGATGCCCTGAAGACAAAGAAGTACTGCCACGCCATGACAACGGTACAAAGACAGGGTGCGCTGAGGATCGCCTGCTCCTACCGAACTGTCTCTGCACAAGCAGTCTTGGTGGTTGCGGGCGTGATCCCCGTGGACCTCCTAGCTTTCGAGCGAAAGAGGATCTACGGGAGAAGCGCGGACATAAGACGGGAAGATGCGGCGGTCGCGGAACGCGACAAGACGATACAGACTTGGCACGAACAATGGACAGAAAGAGCGACAGGCAACTGGACAAGACGACTAATAAAGGACCTGAGACCGTGGATCGAAAGGGATTTTGGGGACGTAAATTTTTACATCACCCAGTTCCTGACGGGACACGGTTACTTTAGACGGTACCTTTATAACATGGACAGAGTACGGACGCCAGACTGTAAGTACTGTGGACACGAACGAGACGACGCGGAACACACATTTTTTGTGTGCGACCGCTGGACAGGACTCCGACTGGAACTGGAGACGATTGTTGGCAGCATCACCCTGGACAACATTGTTCAGGTGATGCTCCACTCGACAGAATGGTGGCAACTAGTTGCCACCTATACAGAGACGATACTGCGACGAAAAAACGTAGACGGCTGCCTCACCTAACCGAGCAGACAGACTGACGTGACGCGACAGGTTACAGACAGCAAGACGAACGAACGAACACGGACAGAACCCCCAGCCAGAAGTAATACCAAAATAGTTCCTGGTCTGGGGGAGGGCAACAAGGAGAGGGCGGTTTAGTGGGTAGGCCTACTTTTTTGGGAGTCCCACATACCCCCCCAGTTCAAAAGACTGGAGGATATCCGTAAAAAGGATTCCGCAACTCCTTGTATAAAATAATAATAATAATAATAATAATAATAATAATAATAATAATAATAATAATAATAATAATAATAATAATAATAATAATAATAATAATAATAATAATAATAATAATAATAATAATAATAATAATAATAATAATAATAATAATAATAATAATAATAATAATAATAATAATAATAATAATAATAATAATAATAATAATAATAATAATAATAATAATAATAATAATAATAATAATAATAATAATAATAATAATAATAATAATAATAATAATAATAATAATAATAATAATAATAATAATAATAATAATAATAATAATAATAATAATAATAATAATAATAATAATAATAATAATAATAATAATAATAATAATAATAATAATAATAATAATAATAATAATAATAATAATAATAATAATAATAATAATAATAATAATAATAATAGAAAAACTGATATGGTAATAATAGTAATAGATAAATAAATAAATAGAGAAATAAAAAGAGATAAAAATATAGGGATAGTCATACAAGGAATTTATCGGCGAGTATAGAGAATTAAAGATATTTTTAAATATTTATAGTAAAAATAAAAATCATAGGAAATTATTATAGGCAAATCGCTGTAAGGAGAGGCTGCTCAAAACCTCGAACAACCGTCATCGAAGAGGCATCTATGAAGAAAAGAAATTACTCCAACAGCGATCGGCCGGAATGTTACCTACCAGACATAACGTCGAACGGTAAACAAAGGAAATATTGACAGACGATAACAACATAGGAATTCTCCATCGATCAAGCACCCAGGACTGCTAAAGAAGATCCAGAGGAGCCAGGCAGAGTAAAAAGATAGAGGCGATCTCATAGCGAAGAGAATTAAAAATTTATACTAAAAAAAAAAAAAAACATGTACAAAGAAGAAGCTAGAAGTAGTACCCGTTTCATCGTGAAGCAAAGACAGTAGACCACTGAACAGCACCGAAGCACCAGGACCCCACAGAACACTTCAAAATGGGTGCATCCACTACTCACATTACAAAGAACTGGGCGTTAAAAAAAATCATCCTTGGAAAAGAAAGGAAGATCAAGAGCTGGAAGGCAATTTTGGAGTGTCACAGTAGCAGAATCAAACGTTGGGACGTGATCTACCCGGTCGACCGTGACGGTTGATCGGTCTTGACCGATGATAACATTAGAGGTTGGTGTCCAGGACAAAAAACCGAAATATAGAGGCCGTACTCACCGGACTTACTCTACGGTTTAACAAGCGTCCGACAGTTTAAAATTAGACACCATATCGCAAACACTGAGTAAAGCAAAATGTATCGAAACTATCCGGTGGACCAGCTCAATGGGAATTATGAAAACGTAGAGGTTTTAAGTGTAGCTGACCCCAGGCGGATCTACATCTACAAAGAAGATCCCGAGGGAGTCCGGGAAAGGATTATCGGATATTTTGAAACACTGGAGAGCCTGCAACCCCTATGGCTGGAAGATGCATTCCCGGGACAGAACATCCTATACCGACAAGAGGGGAAATATTATCGAGGGGTAATCACCACAGAGGAGGTGGACGGGAACTACCTGGGCTGGTTAGGAGATATCGGGGTGGATGTGGCGGCAACAATTAATGACTGTTTCGTGCCACCACCAAACTCACACCATCTCGCCTTTTAAGCTATCCCGGTAGGCCTGCACCACACCGGGCCTCCTGAGGGTGGATGGTCCAACTACCATATCGAGGGTCTCCGTCAAATCCTCCAAGAGAGAGGGTAGAATGCCGTCTTCCTGGGTGCGGAGACCCTTCTCCGCTGGATCGAGATGTGGAGGAGTACTGCAGAAGGAAGGATCCAGCTCCTTACCGAGGAATTAATCCGCCTGGAAGTAGCAGTCCGGGCCGAAAATCCAGCACAATGGGACTGGGGTTCGGATGGGGGAAGGTTCCTCGACCCCTACTTCGACGAAGAAGAGCCCTCCACGGACTCAGGGTATGGCAGCGCAGACGACCAGGATGCGGACGACAACATGTTAATAAACTCTTCAAATGAAGAATTTAATATGTAATAAAATGTAAGGTTGAAGGAATAGGAGGAGAAGTTCTCAATTGTGGGAATAAATAAACAAAACATAAACATAAAAAAAAAAAGTTTCTTATAATTTATGTAGAAATCGACACTTAAAAACGAGCCTATATTATAAGAAGTAAGAAAGAATTGCAAACAAAGAACAGAGAGAATTAGGGAAATAGAATAGAACTATATATCAGGAGTACAAATTGAAAATGCGGGATTTTTTTCTATTTTTGAACGTTTATTCTGAAAAAATGGTAACAAATGAATTATTCAAAGTATTGTCCATCGCTAGCCACAACTTTTTCCCATCTTTCTGGCAATTTACGGATACCGTCGCGAAAAAATTCGGCCGGCTTGGCTGCTATCCAGTCATCGACCCATTTTTGGGCTTCTTCGTAAGAATGGAAGCGCTGGTCAGCTAGGCCATGTGTCATCGATCGGAAAAGGTGGTAATCGGAAGGAGCAATATCTGGGCTATACGGCGGGTGGGGTAAGACTTCCCATTTCAGCGTTTGTAGGTATGTTTTGACCGGCGCTGCAACATGTGGCCGAGCGTTGTCATGTTGCAAAATTACTTTGTCGTGTCTTTGCTCGTATTGTGGCCGTTTTTCTTTGAGTGCGCGGCTCAAACGCATCAATTGAGTTCGGTATAGTGCTCCTGTGATGGTTTCGTTCGATTTCAATAGCTCATAATACACCACACCCAGCTGGTCCCACCAAATACAGAGCATGAGCTTGGCGCCGTGAATATTTGGTTTGGCCGTCGATGATGATGCATGGCCGGGGTAACCATATGATTTTTTGCGCTTCGGGTTATCGTAATGGATCCACTTTTCATCACCAGTGACAATGCGATGCAAAAAACCCTTCCGTTTTTGCTGTTCGAGCAGCAGTTCGCATGCAAAAAAACGGCGCTCGACGTCTCTCGGCTTCAGCTCATACGGCACCCAATGTCCTTGCTTTTGGATCATTCCGAGGGCTTTTATACGATGGGAAATGGCTTGTTGTGTCACTCCCAATGAATCTGCGAGCTCTTGTTGAGTTTGACACGAGTCTTCATTGAGTATTGCCTCCAATTCAGCATTCTCAAACTTTTTCACTTGGCCCGGCCGCTCTTTGTCCTCAACGTCAAAATCACCACTTCTAAACCGCACAAACCATCTCTCGCACGTTGAAACCGATGGAACATGACTCGGATAAGCCTCGGAGACCAATCGATGTGCTTCAGCAGCACTTTTCTTCAAATTAAAGAAGTAAATTAAAACTTCCCGCAAATGCTGTTTTGTTGGCACGAAACTCGACATATTGAGAGCTCAAAAAAACTATGAATTTGACACTGCGACAAATTGACACATACTGAAAATTAAAGCTATAAGACGTAGCTTTGACATGAACATAGTCACAGTACTGCCTGATGCGTATAGCGTTAGTAACGCCATCTGTTATCAAACCCGCATTTTCAATTTGTACCCCTGATATATATTTAAAAAATAGAAAAAAAACGGTCAGTTTAGCGAAAAATAACGACTAAAAATTTAGAATCGAAACACGTGAATATCAGGAATAGACGGTTGAGAGAGAAATCATAATAGACAAGAATAAGTAAGAACAGGAAAGATAATGAGATAGGTTAGGATCAAGGAAAGTGTCACCGAAGGACACGAAAAGACTACTGCGAAAGTGTTCGAGAATTCAGTTGTCGGAGAGGTAGTGGGCTGTAAATATTTGTAGATTGAATTAAAACGCAGTACACGGATGTTAACAATAATAGCATTTGATTGCTCCACCTGTCAAATGACAGTGGACACATAAATATACATAAATAAACAAATAAAATAGCAAATAAAATAGAAAAAGCGTATAGAGAAGGGAATAGATGAGGCGTTTGGAAAAAAGTAAGTAATGAGGCGTTCGTCTTATCGCACACGATTATATTAATCGTGTGCAATTGCTAAGAAGATCTGTCACGACCGGGCCTTGCGGTGAAGCTGACACTGGGTGCATGACAAGATGAGCCAAATGTTGATGTACTGGTGTGCCGACGTCGATATATCACTGCTGATATGATGGCTGAGTTGTAGGGACTGTAGGTCGGCCGAGCTGAACGATGAGAACTTTAATTAAGATGCACAGAGTTTTGATGAGCACGCACGAACACGGTGGAGAAGAGAGCTGTCCGAGAGCAAAACGCAAGATGGCTGCGTTATACGAAGCAGCCGTTTTCTCGCCAAGCAGTCGTAGTGCTTTTGCGCGCAGCGACCTGTTGCTTGGCACGCTGACCTAGTGTAGGATCTACAGCTCCTGCGTGGTGCTGCCGCTGAGTGGCAACAGCAAGCAGTTGCCTATGCTAGCCTGCAGTGCGCAGTCTCGCTACACTTAGCAGAACGTTCAAGCATTCTCAAATATTAAGAATATATAATAAAGAGAGAAGACAAGATCCTCGGTTCACCAGCACGCGGGTTCCCCTCGGATCGGGGGACAATGTAACGTACGAGCTATCTAATAACGCGCGGTGTACACACTAAGACATCGCTACCGCGCCTTACGTACACCAAGTAAGACCGGCCTATACTCGACAACTCACGACGCTCAGTACACACACAACAATGCGCCGCTACCGAGCGTTACTCACACAAGGGAGGCCGACACGTCGGTGACCAAGTCCCGTTATTCCCTTCAAAAAGCACGAATAACGAAACGTTAAAAGACCAACGACGAATTTTAAAAGAAAGACCAAGGCTACCAGTGGGCTACAGGAAGATGGGCTAAAGGACGACCACCAGCTATAGTTATACAAAATGCATAGGCCAGCCGGAGGAGAGACTGGTATAAAAAGACTAAAATTTCGGCACTCGAGGAACAGTTTTGTTCGCAGGTCCCGCCAACGCAGAAGTCCAGCTACCAGGAAGGAAGAACGAACGAGCCCTCGCTAAGTTGCAGTCGCACCGGTACCAAGAGAGCCCAGCTGGGGTACCTGACCTATAGTATATATGTGATGGAAAGCAGCTGAGCCGGTGCTGCGTTCGAAGCCAAAACACCGCAGACCCAAACAACAACAGAGCGGCCTATCTCTGTCCCTCTTTCTCTCAGTCTGGTAGCCGAGGACAGCCTAATACATGAACTAGGCTCTCGAGAACTGAAACTAATGAACTCTACTCATTAAAATGCTGCATCAGTATGTTAAAGACCTATAAGTAATATTACCATAGGTAATTCAACAGGGATATAAACGTAGATCAAAGGAAAAATATAAAAAGGCGATAAATACACAGGGTACGGCCCTGGTATATCAAGTAGCTGCGCATGCACTCAGAGTGCACCCCACTGACGCCGGATCGTAGCGGCGGTCGGGTGGACGCGTAAGTCGACCTTTAAAAAATATATCAGCAGGAAACTCAACTCCCGGCAACGGGCCTGTAGCAAGTATTGAACGACTCAGTGGTAGACTCAAGGCTAGTCAGGATATCACAAACAACGGCCGGCTAGTTACCGACGGTACGCATGCTAGAACTTTGACCCATAGAACGCAGCGAATAGACGAATTTCTCGACCGACAAGTAATTTCACTATTATAAATTATATTATTGCATGAAGGATGATATAATTATCAACGTTCTCTCTCACATCATAGCACATATTAATAGATATGAAACATAGTCTTTAAATTCACCCGCGTACACGATTATAAATGCACTCGTGTGCCCGGGAATAATCTATTGTAAGGCGCGTGGTAGCCATAATACCAAGAAAAAGAGTTCAATAGTTAGGTTTCATATACAATTTCTTTTCTGTATCACACAATTTCTACTTGTTTTTCTTTGAATAAGCCCTACTCTTACCTACTACAAAAGCCTAAAATTACTTTCCTTCCTGCTCGACTCCGAACAAGCCCTTTAAGGGTAATGTTAACGCTTAATACCGTTACAATATAGAGACCGATTCTGCTGACTGTGGTAAACGTGAATTCGTGTTTATCGATGATCCTGTTGGAGAGCTCATGAAATTGGCATTACCGCAAAAATTTCAAAAGCCCATCTGTATTGCTCATAATGCAAGAAGTTTCGACGCGGAGTTTATTCTACGATATCTAATCGAAATGCAAAAAACACAGCTGCCCTCTCCGATTATGAATAGTACGAAGATTGTCTCGATGTAGATTGGCGATGTCATTTTTCTCGATAGTCTAAACTATTTACCCATGGCTCTTAACACTTTACCTAAGGCCTTCGGTTTCGCGGATAAGGTGGCAAAAGGTACATTTCCGTATTTATTCAACACATAGGAATATTGGAATTACACAGGTCCACTACCTGATCTGCATTTCTATTCACCCGATACCATCTTAGCGGATCTCGAGCGATTCTTATGGTATGAAGAAGAATTGAGTTGCGTCGATTATAAATTAAATTTTGTGACGGAATTTGTGCAATATTGTCGTACAGATATTACGGTTTTGAGATGCACATGACTAGCTTTTCGAGAGTTACTTATACGTTGCAGAAGCGTATGCCCCTTTACAGAAGCTTGCACGATAGCATCAGCATGTTTCAGAGTATTCCGAAAGAATTTTCTACAGAAGGATCGTATTGCGGTATTACCACCAGGACGGTACCGCTAGGGCGATAAGCAGTCGCGCAAAGCCGTCGTATGGCTCGTATGGCTCGAGCGGGACTGCAACTGCGTTACCGCTCATACAGGACGCATGAGAGAGTATCACGCTCCGACTGGCCTATGAGCGGTCGACGGATCGTACGTGGAGACGGGGGTCCATCACGTTCTTTAATTTCACGACTGTGTTTGGCATGGATGTCCGCGATATTATCGCTTGAATAGAGATGCTCGAACGAAACTCGGTGATACAAAGGATGAGCGATACGAGCGTAATTACTCGAGAATAACGAGGAAATGTTGTTATACGTGCAAATTCACTCTATGGTCAAGCAGACGCCTCTCGAACCACGCGATGCATTATATGGCGGTCAAACGGATAATTTTGTAAGCTTGTACGACGTCGCAAATGGGGAGCAAATACGCTATGCGAATGTGTTCTCGCTGTATCCGTGGGTGTGTAAGAATGGAAAATATCCCGTTGGACATCCGAAATTGTACGTAGGTGACGAGTGTCGAGAAATCGCAGGACTTGAAAACGATCTAAGTGTCGTCGAGGGTCTCGTAAAGTGCGCCGTAGTACCACCGCGCGATTTGTATATTCCTGTACTGCCTGTTCGCATGCATGGGAAACTACTGTTCCCCCTGTGTAGAATGTGCAGTAGAGACATGGACACATCTGCGGGCTGCAGACACAATGACGCGACTGAGCGAGCGTTTGACGGCACATGGGTCGTGAACGAGCTGAGAAAAGCTGTGTCGCTCGGATATAAGATGACGCGTATCGATGAAATTTGGCAATACGTTGTTACGCAGTATGACTCGACAACACGACGAGGCGGTCATATTGCCAAGTACATCGAGACATTCCTAAAAATAAAACAGGAGGCGAGTGAATCACTAGCAGATTGTAACGATGACGAGGAAGCAATAGAGCATTTCATAACGCTGTATGAGGGTCTATATCTCGAGCGAAGTGCTTTGCAGTCAAATCTGGGTTTACGATCGCTCGCAAAATTGGCGCTTAATTCATTCTCGGGAAAGTTTGGTCAACGCGAGAATCTCCCGAAAACCGTTATCGTTTTCACGCGCTCGTAGCTAATGAATTTACTAACGAGTCCGGAGGTTGAGGTGACGGGAATGCTTCCGGTTAATCACAAGATTAAAATCAAGGTCATATCCAACCATCCCCGACACTACCAGTTGTACAACTATGAAATGCAGATTTCAAACAACAATTGACGCACGAATGCAGTTTGTGTTATAAAGTTGTTGTGTTCAATATGTCGAAATTTATACCGAACAAAGAGCATTCGCGGACAGCATTAATTTTTTGCTTTCATTTGAAGAAAACTGCTGCTGAATCATACCGATTATTTCGAGAAGCTTATGGTGAATATGCTCCATCGCAAGATACGTGTGAACGGTGGTTGCGACGTTTCAAAGGTGGTGACTTCGATGTTGCAAACAAGGAATGTGGAAAGCCACCAAAAAAATATGAAGATGTGGAATTGCAAGCATTGTTGGACGAATATGTTGTAACATAGTTACATGCGCTAGCGTGATATTATATTTCCAAACGGCTAGAGGAGCCGAAATCATGTTCGAAGCAGCAAGTACAGCGGACGCTAGGTCAACGAACCCCGACCTAGCATAAAACGGGTGACATCACGCTTCTGGAATTCGCTCGTCGGCGGAAACAGCAGGTCGATGACCAGCTGGCCTTTCTCGGCGACGAGGGAGAGACAGGGGGGCATGACAATGGTAGCCCTCATAATCGTTCGAATTTGCAAATCCAAGCTAATAATGACGTAGAAGGAACCAGGATGGGGGAAGAGTCTATAAAAGAGCCTGCACCGTAAGGAAGGCTCTCTTTTTGATAGGATCAGTTTCACTTACAAATACAGCTTGCAGAAGTTTTCTTAAAAATACGAAGCGATAAATGTAGGGAGTTAGACAGGCGAGATACGTAAAAAAAAACCTGGAAGCAATAATTAGTCGATGGATTGAAAGCGAAATAACTCTAGAAATAGTTAGGAATAAGAAGGATAGTATTAAGTGAATAAATATATGCCAAGAAATTGAGTGCATCGAAATAAGTGAATAGTGTATAAGAGAATAAATTAAATAGTGCGGATTTTAAACCGACAGGGACAACAAGAATTGCCCGATTCTGCGAGTGTAAGCGAGAAAGGGCGAAAAGTGAGACAAGAGCGAAAGAGAAATGCATTGTAAACAGAGTTTATACACTCTATCAAGGAGTAAGTCTGACGTGAGTGGCTGTGTGTGTGCATGTTAGCAGCTACTTGGTCAATACCAACTCACTGACACGTAACAGAAGCTAGAGCCGGAGAATACTGACAATTTGTGTTCGAATAATAAGAAACGATGTAGAAATAATCGTCGGGATTCCCGAATTTCGATGCATAAATGATATAAAGAATTGGATTTGGTGAAGTAAAAAAAAAAAAAACTAGCAATAGATTAAGAAATAAATAGATATCCGTAGAATTAGGTGCATACGATTAATTAATACGTTTAAGCGAGTAGTGTATAAGGAAAAAGAATAATCTCGAATCGGCATTATAAACGGGAATTGCCCGACTAGATGATCGGAAGAGAGGAAGAGAGAAAGTAAAACGAGAGTGGATGGGAAAGAATTGTAAACAGAGTTCATACACTCTGTCGAAGGAGCGAGTGCGATGACAAATGACTGGTGGTGTAAGTACGTCTGTGCATATAGCGAACAGCAATACTGCTGTAAATGAGGAATGATAAACTTCCGAGTGTACCGAGAATTTATGCACGAATAAGACGAAATAATAATAAAATAATCGCTGGAATTTCCGAATCTGAATACATCATTCTATATAATAGAGGCCGAAAACTGTAAAATAACTTGTTATAAATTATTCATTCTGGAAATAAACCCTACTCTCACGCACTACGAAGTCTAACATTAATTAGTTTTGTTCGAGCCCGAATTCCCACGATAAATAAAATTTATTATTGACGATAAAAATTATCGTTACAATGTAGAATTGCAACCATTGTTGGACGAATATGTAGAATTGCAACCATTGTTCGACGAAGATGATTTGCAAACACGAAAACAACTCACCGAGCAATTGGGTGTAGGTCAACGAGCTGTTTCCAATCGGCAACGAGAGATGGTAAAGGTTCAGAAGACCGGTAGATGAGTACCACATGAGTTAAACGACAGGCAAATGGGAAAGTGTAAAAACACATGTAACATTTTGCTTGCTTGGTACAAAAGAAAATCATTTTTGCATCATATAGTTACAAGGGATGAAAAGTAGATTTATTTTTAGAATCCCAAGCGTAGAATATTATGGGTAGACATAGGCGCGCCATCCACATCGACCGCAAGACCGAATCGCTTTGTTAAAGCTATTAAAACCTGGAGAAATGGTTTATACTAAACGTTACCAACATCAATTGACCGATTAAAACCGTTCACTGCTTGAAAAAAAGCCAGAATACCGAAAGATCCAACACAAAGTCATTTTTCTTCATGACAATGCTCCATCGCTTACAACAAAACCGGTTCACGACACGTTGGAAGCACTCAGCTGGGAAGTTCTACCCCATGCGGCTTACTAACCAGACTTGGCTCCTTCCGATTATCATTTGTTTGCATCGATGGGTCATGCACTTGTTGAGAATCGCTTTTGTTCGTACGAAGATGTGAAAAAATGGCTCGATGAATAGTTCGCAGCAATAGGGGAAGATTTTTACTGGCGTGGCATTCACAAATTGCCCGAAGGGTGGGAAAATGTATAACAAGCGATGAAACATACTTTAAATAAAGCATTTTTTATCATTCTTCCGAATTTAACATGTTTTTTTTTTAAATCCGCTTATCATACTTGTACACCTGGTACACACCATTATTGGAGCATAGACGACGGCTCGCCTAAAAATATACAGTTAGCTTAAGGGGCGGCGAATATTTTACTGCGTTATGGACGCCTGTTTTACATGAGCCGCCCCGGTAGCAACGAATATGAGCCGCGAAACGGTGAATTTGTAGGAGATCTCACGGATGAATTAAGCGGATACGAGCCAGGTAGTTATACAAGTTCGTTCGTTTCGGGAGGACCAAAATTGTACGCATACCTAGTTAGTAAGCCCGACGATACGATTATTGAAAAACGTAAAATAAAGGGTATCACTCTAAACTTTGCCAATAGCCGTCACGTAAAATATAACGCATTACGCTCCTTCGTAAAAGGAGCTAGGTGCGTACCTATTTCTTGAGAATTCCTTGGGTGTAGCTGGAATGGACTGCGAATATATTTGAAATTATGAGTATTTACTCATGACAGAGAGAAAGAAACCAGACTAATAGATGTTTAGTAGAGAAAGTGGTTTATTTGCACCTTCCGCACTTCAATTACAAAAATATATTGATTTTAGTCAAAACAACCAATATAAAAATAAAATACAAAAAAATTAAAACAGAATTTCGGTTATTATTTGAGTAGCACACAGTTATATTAATTGTGTGCTGTATTTATTGAGTGTAGTGTATGCGCTGCAGCCAGCACTTCAGAGCATGCCACGCAGTGAGATATAAGAGTGCGTAGAATAATTGAATTATTTCCAGTAAATACTCAGTAAGATGGCAAAAGAGAATGAACAGTGAATGAGTGCGAGCACATGCAAATCTGTTACTTGAGTGCTGGAATTTTACTGTCACAAACCGTGATGAAGTCAACGCTGCAGAGCATGGTGAAGTGAGCTTGAGAATGCACAAATCAATGGAATAAATTCACAGTATTTTCCCAGCAAGCTTAGTTGGGGGAAAGTACAGTGAACTGATAAAAAACACACGCAATTACATTAATTGAGTGAGCAACAGGTAGTGTGAAAACCGTGGTACAGCCAATGCTGCAGAGCACGCCAAAGTGTAAGACCTTTATGAGGATGCACCAATGTGCATTACTCTCCTCACCGTTATTGAATTACGCTGAATTGTGACGGTGTACTCTTACCTTGATTTGAGTTATGTCGAGAATGAAAGAGTTGAGAAGATCCGGTGAAAAAAAGTGAAAATTGTCCGAACGTTGCCAAGATGTGTGCGCTGTTCGTGCGGGTTTTCACGTAAGTACCGGATTTTTCAATATGGCTGCGAGATACGAAATCGATGTTGAGCGCTGGAGTCAAAAGAGTGAGATAGCCGGTGAGCGAAGCCGAAGTCAAGCGAGAGAGATAACCTCTCGCTTAACGCGGTATGCATGCGAGCTACAGCCTCGACTCTGCGAGGCCTGCCTCGGCTATCTCCGGTGTAGACGAACGCAGCGTGCTACACCGCAGCAACAGGTCGACGAACGACGAATATCGATCGCCGTGCGCCAGCTGATTATCCAACACTATTATTTTTTAATTCGACGCAATTCGCCTCGCGGAATTTCATCCGGTAGTAACGCCTAAAGAAACGCAATCATGCGAACCTGTTAACATGAAGCGAAAGCGGCAGGGAAAGTACTCTCCTGTACCGAATGGCTATCGTGAAATACGCTAATTAGTATAACGCAATAAAGAATATCGTTTTATGGGTGAATTCGAGATATTTTTAAATAATCTTTTTGTCCAATTCCATGTATCGTATTTACTGTGTATACTACGTCAAAAAAATAGAAATATTAATTTATTGTGTATAAAGCTGTTGTCTGCCCGTTCTTTTTGTATTGCTGTTTCTTTATTGCTTCCGTTTGTTCTGACTTTCTCGTCGTTGATTCCTTTTGTCCCGTCTTTCTTATCGAGTGTTTCCTTTAGTTCTGACTTTCTCGTGCTACCTCCATGAATATAATATTGCTGTTTAGAATTACATGATTCGTAAAGTTTGCACATTGAGTTGTATGCGTAGTGAAATAAAAATATTGCTTTATGTGTAAGAAATTTAAAACTATCGTTATTTAATTTACATACGGAGTAAACATCAGCTTATACCGCGGGCACGCTCCTCATCAGCTAGTACAGACGCGCCGCGCCTTATAGGCTCGTTAAGGCTGCGAAAATAGCTGGTTCGTGGGGTCGTCGACGCCACCGCCGCCGCAGCCATCGCGGTATAAATTTATTTAAGAGTAAGATGATTGGTTTTGATAGACACTCATCGATATGGATACACGGTGGAAAAATCCAGGGACAGTCGTGATATTCGGTCCTACGGGCTGCGATAAAACATATTTTGTCAAAAAATTCTTTAAATACATGCGTGAAATGACGGATGTCCCGTTCGAGCATATATTTTTTTATTACTCAGACTGGTAGTCCGGGTATTCAGAGTACGGGGATAAAATCGAATTTCGGGAGCGTTTACCGCAAGCAGCAGACTACTCGAATGATACAAGGTCTAAACTTGTGGTCATTGACGATCTAATGCGCGAGGCATCGAACAATACTGTGATCGATCTTTTCACCAAGGGTGGCCATCATAAAAATCTTAGTGTCTTCTTCATCGCGCAAAATCTCTTCCATCAGGGTCACGGGCAGCGCGATATCTCCTGACACGCTAATGATATCGTTGTCTGCGAAAATCTGCGAGATCGTGCGAAAATTCAACTTCTCGCACACCAGGTATGTCCCGAGAATCCGAGATTTTTGGGGGAGGTATATTTCGACGCAACAGCTGGACCGAACAGCTATTTATTATTCGACTTGAAACAATCGACGCCTGATACTTGTTTATTTCGCGCCTGTTTTTTTCCTGATGACCAATACAATAACGTGCCTCAAAAAGCAATAAAGATTCGCGATGAAACGCGCGATGTACCAGTTATGCGCTTTTAACGGCGTTGCACAGACCTCTCGATAAACAGCAAATAATTCTATTACAGGCTCTGTGTTATCTGAAGCAAGAGCAACGACGTGCAATTTTGTGCAAAATATATGTAGCGCTCGTACAGTGTATTTGTGAGTGTACTCTAAACATTTTACAGGGAAACGTGAGTCCGAACGACGTGCAAAAAAATCATCTTCGGAGGCACGCGACAATTCTTCGACGACTCGCCGCCAACAGGAGAATTTGGAGTGGTAAGAGGAATATCATCGTCGAGCACTGTGTCGGATTTCTCAAGTTACTTCTTGTGCCTGTCTTGGTCTACACGAGGCATGGATTATGCCAGAAAGATGGTACTTATTCCTCATGATTACATATGTCGTCTCCCGGGGCTCGCTACTACTGCTACTACTACTATTACAGAGCCGTCGCCCTCCGTACAGACTACCGGTGCACCATTATCGTGCCTCGACTCTGAGCTGAGTGAAATTCTAAACTCTCACTCGTACAAGAGCGAGAGACAGAAATGGACAGCGTACCAGCAGATTCTACAGCGTTATCTTCACTTGGTCGAGTACGATAATACCGTATCGAATATTCAGTCAAAACAAAAAATAGCAATACTCGATAGCCGCGAGATTAAAATCGACGACGTTTTAATGAACGAAGTAAAATTTCGACTCAATGACACACTTATTGTCGATAGTTGTTGAGGATTCCTTCCTGATGTAGTTGGAACGACTTGCGAATATATTAAAAATTATGAGTCTTCACGCACGACAGGGAAAAAGAAACCAGACTGACAGATGTTTTAATAGAGAAAGTGGTTTTATTGTACCATCCGCTCTTCAGTTACAAAATATGCCAAAAAAGCAAAATAATATAATAGATATATAAAAATAAATACAGAAAAATAGAAAGTGAATTTTGGTAACTATTTTGAGTAGCACACAATTATATTAATTGTGTGCTACTCAAAATAGTTACCAAAATTCAATTATATTAATTGTGTGCTGTCTTTTATTGAGTGTAGTGTACGTGGTGCGGCCAGCGCTGCAGAGCAGGCCATGGAATGAGATGTGTGAGAGCGCAGAATATTTCACTTATTCCCAGTAAATGCTCAGTAGATTTATATAAGAGAATTTACAGAGAATGAGTGAGAGGACTTGCAAATATATTGCTTGACTGTTGAAAATTTGATGTGACGGACCGTAATGCAGTCAACGCTGCAGAGCACGGCAAAGTGAGCTTGTGGATGCGCAAATGAATGGAATAATTGACAGTACGTTCCCAGCAAGCTTAGTTGGGGGAAAGTACAGTGAAGTAATAGAAACAGACGCAATTGTATTAATTGAGTGAGCAACAGGTAATGTGAAAACGTGGTACATCCCGCGCTGCAAAGCACGCCACAGTGTGAGACCTTTATGTTGATGTACCGATGAGGTTACCTGAGAAAATGCCGCTGTAGCCCGAGATAATTTAGCACGGCGTTACGAGTATAATGCGAGAAAAATTAAAAAGGCTAAATATAGTGTCGGTGACTTGGTATGTATCAGTACAGCCAAAGCAGGATTCCTGAAAGGATATGACCGCGGTTGGAGTAACGAGTTATTCAAGATTCAACAAATATCAGTGAATCGAGAACCATTCGTGTATATTTTACATGATCTGAATAACGAATCTATCGACGGTATTTTCTACGAGGTAGAATTATCGCGAGTACGAGTACCTCCGTTACCTGAGAAGTCGAAAGAGAAGAAGCGGACAAGGAGGCGGAACGCTCGGAATCACGATCCCTGATAAATATGAGCTCCAAGGATAGCTCTTTCTTTGTCGTACTACCGAGCGATAGTAGTATGCAGTATTTTCCGGATAATACGACGACGAAATTTATTACAAGGTCTGTTTTTCTTGTGGAAATTACTTATCCGATGACTCTTTGACATGTTCCTACTGTGTGAAATCTCGTATCTTTTGAGGATGGTGATTATGATTTATCGGTCTTAAATCTTTTAACATGGAGATGCGTAGATAGAGACGAAGTTACATCTGGTGTACATCGCTTTATAGACGCCCTACTGGAGATGTTATGCCGGTACTGCGTTATTAGATTATTCGGTAATCGGTATAAGATTAAAGGTTGTTATTTTTTGGGATTTTTTGCCGATGGGGGGATTGGTCTCTAGTAAATAATAACTGCGTGAATTTACGGAAAAGTAATAGTTGGATATTTATTATAGACAATGGTAACTTTCCGTTATCTATTTATGACGATAACAACAGTGTTACAATAATTAACTGCGCTTCGAGAGATTGACGAGGAACCAACCCGTTCTCTTCGAATCGACTTTATAGACTGATTTCCGCAAAAGAGTTATTCGCTGCCTTTGGCGAAATCAAAATCGATGAATTTCGCAATGAATGTCGCTTGCAAATTCCTGCAAGTCGTAGCTCGAGCGGTTATTGCTCGCAGCTCGTTGTTTACGTTTGCACGTTTTTTCTACTTCGGGTGAGTGGCCTCACGCGGAGAAGGAACAATGGCGAAATAATATACTCGATTAATTCGCGGCACAACATCCCCCCCCCTTGAAAGAAAACATTTTTTCCAAAAAAATATTATTTTCTTTAGTTGGTTTCCCGTACCGTTTACAATTTGATACCTTATTTTACAATATAATTTTTCATTTGTCAAAGTTTTGACAATTTCGCTATTTGTTTCTTCATTGTCGTTCTAGGTGAACGTATCGCACTCAGTTTTGGGGGCGAGTTTCCCGTGCCCAGGCCCGCTCGGATCGCAGCCGCTCCTGTGACTTGTCATCCCAGTGGCTCGAGGTTGATATTTACATCTGCTGCTGCCGGGGTCGTTGCCTCGGTTGTCCTTATCGGTGTCTGGTTCCGTTTGTTCCTGTAACATTTAAACAGAAGGAAGCCGACCAAGGCTATTGGTGCTATTGCCCCCAGCAAGTAGAGGCTTAGTTTGGACATCCTGTATCCCGCCTCCGGTGGTATCGAGTGTTTCCAAAATTTTGTATGGTCGAGCTCCGAGGTCTCGTACCCCCTCCGGATCTCGCAGCTTGCTTGATAGTGGAACTTCCACCTCGGTCTGTGTCGGAGGTGCCTGAGCGTCTATTTCTCTCAATTTTTAGTCGTACGTAATCTGGGGCAATTACTAAACATACGCCTACCAAAGCCAGAATTCCTGTTTTACTTTAAATTTCATGCTGTTTGGTTTTTTCGCCGCAGGTGATTCCGATTGTCTCTGGAGTCGTCGCGACGTATGTCCATCGCCCTGGCTGTTGCATGGGAATGATGAGGGTTTGAGTTAGTTGGATGACCCGTTTTGCGCAACTCTCGCCGTTAACTTTTGTAATTTTTCCGTATATCAGAACTTCACAGGGAGCGTCGTTCAGGAGCGACACGGATGAATGTGTGGACGGGCAAATGTACAGCTTATTCAGTATTTTGCATTTTTGTAGGTCCTCTTTAGTAATTTGTAGATAATTATGACGTTATGCGTTCATATAGTCGTATCCTCCGTTGTTCGCTTGGGGCGGTATGGGGTATACGTTTTGTACACTATACCGTTGTTGCCTGATCAATGGTATGTCGAGTACGAGTACTATTGCGTCACCTTCGCTGTAGGCCTTTAGGTCAGCCAGTCGCATAAGTACTGACGCTTGGCTGTGCTCTACTGTGATGGGGAAACAGGGGCCGGGCCGCAAGTGTGGTAGCGCAATGGCGAGGTGACGCATAAGCGTTGTCGGTGGCAGGAGCGCTACTTCTGCATTGCCGTTTGCTATCTCTGCCACCAACCGCACTAATTCTCGTACGTCGCTGAACAACGCCTCCACAGCTATACCGATTGCGGTTAGGCTTTCGTCTAGGTGTTAGCGTCTCACCATGTCGTACAGGTTGTCATTGAGACTGCGGTTGATGCGCCGTATCTGTGCCAGCAAAGCTTGCTCGTTGGCCTGTATATGGTGCGAGCTCTCGTTGAATAAACTCAGGGTGGTCCTTATCATTTGCCCCTGGTTTTTCAGCCCTGCTTGGAGCGTCTATTGCGAGGCTTGAAGGCGGGTGATTTCTTCGGGCATTGGACTTCGTTTCCTGTCTTGAACGAATTCCAATGTTTCTTTGCTATGGAATATTCCCGAATATACGAAATACGGAGTGGAATATTCCGCAGCACAACATCCCTCCCCCTTAAAAGGAAAAATTTTTTCTCTAACAAATGTTTTCTTCTGATTGGTTTCCCGTATTTCCTTTTACAATTTGTTACGGTTTGATGTTATGACAATACAATAAAAATGTTCATTTTTTCATTAGTTAACGATGAAGTTTTTTTTCCTTTTTGCTTTTTATCGTCTTTCGTGCCGAGCGAGTCGTTCTCGGTTAGGGGGACGGGTGCATACTCCGGCCAGCTCGGATCGCAGTTGCTCCTCTGGCTGTTGTCGTCCGAGCGGCTTGAGGTTGATGTTTACCTCGGCTACTGCCGGGGTCGTTGCCTCGCTTGTCCTTGTTGGTGTTCGGTTTCGTTGGTACCTATAACATTTAAACAGAACATAGCCAACCAAGGCTATTGGTGCTACTTCCCCCAGTGAGTGAAAAATCAGATTGTGGATGTGATGCATCCCGTCTCCGGCAGTATTGAGGTTGGTCGGCTCGAACTCCGAGCTTTTAAAGCTTATCCAGGTCTCGCAGCACGCTCTGCAGTGGAATTGTCCTCTCGATCTGTGTAGGGGGCGCCTGGGCTTCAATTTCCGTTAATGTTAAATTGAACGATGGGAGGTAGTTTTCCCGGATGATCTGTGATGTCCGCCCGATGGTTTTGATGCTGAAATCTTGGGCGGTTACTATACATACGCCTACCAAAGCCAGTATACCTGAATTGTATAATATTTTGTGTTGAGTAGGAGTAGTTTTTCCGCAACTTATTCCTACTGGTTCAGGGGTTGGCGCGACGTATAACCATCGCCCTCGTTGTTGCATTGGAATGATAAGGGGATGATTTAGTTCGATAACCCTTTTTCCGCATTTCTTGCCGTTATCGGTATCTATTTTCGCGTAGATGAGGACTTCGCAGGGTGCGTCGTTCGTAATTGGAATTGTTGGAAACATGGGTAGGCAGATGTATGACTTGCCCAGAACCTTGCAAATTTTTATGGCGTCGGATGTCATCCTTAAGTATTTGCGGTTCTCGAGATCTATTACTACGTGGCTCTTTGTCGCGTTTATGTAGTAATGTTTGCCGTTGTCAGCACGCATGGGTATAGGGTATACTTTTTGTATACTATACCGTTGCTGCCCGATCAGCGGTATATCCAACACGAGCACTACCGCGTTGCCTTCGCTGTAGGCGCTGGTATCTGCCAGTCGCATAAGTGTTGGCGCTTGGTCGTGTGTTATTGCGACTGGGAAACTACCGCCTGATGGTAGGTGTGGTAGTGCTTCGACGAGGTGCTTTACGAGTGTGCGTGGCGGCAGGGACGTTGCTCTGGGCTTGCCGCTAGCTATGTCGTCCGCTAGCCACACTAATTCCTGCACGTAGCTGAGTAATGCTTCGACCGCGATACTTATTGCATTTAGCATCTCGTCTTAGTGTTGGCGTCTCTGTACGTAGTATACGTCGCTGTTAAGCGTGCGGTTTATTTGCTGTATTTGGGCCTGTAGAGTCCGTTCGTTAGCCTGTACGTGATGTGCGCTTCCATTAAATAGGCTGAGAGTGGTTTTTATGACCTGTATTTGGTTCTTCAGCCCTTCCTTCAGGGTCTGGTGAGATGCCTTAAGGTGCGTTATCTCTTCATGAAGATCCCGCGCGTCGGCGGCGTCCATGTTTCCCGTGATGGCCTTGATTATGCTTCCCAGGCCGTCTACCAATCCTCTGCGTCGTCGAAAGGAGCGCGTCCCGAGGAGGTCGAATATGGTTGACACCCTTATCTTTATCCTTTTCTTCATTCTCAGTACGGAATCGCTGATGATGGGGCATATCTCATTGACGTGAGTTTCGTCTGCGCACAGCTCGGTGAGGCGTTGTAGATTTGTGCTGATCTCTGCTTCTCTGTGCATGAGAGCGGCGAGGTCCAGCCTGACAATCAACCGCCATGTCCATTGGATTATTGTGAGGATTCCTATTTCTTCGTAGTAGATGCCTGGAGTACTGGTAAACGCGCTGACGACGTAGTCAGGGGGATGCTGCGTGGGTTTTGCTAGTCCACCTTTTGCTGGTATCAACCTGTAAGAAGGTAGGAGAAGAAGCGTGAGAATGCTTACTGCGTTTGTTCTCCTTCTTTCTTATAATGCGTAGTGCGAGAGCTTCTATGCTTATTCGTATTTTAGCAATCCATCTGCAAACATGTCCACTATTCATTTCCGCGTCTCGGGATCTCGCGTCTACGGAGCCGTGCTATACAGGGGGAAAGATCTATCCCCCGAGGTGCTGGGACTGGTGGTAAGTATTTGTCTTACCTCATTTGGGTTTTTTTTTTATATTTCTCAATCAATGATTTTTTTATTTTTTATTTTCAAAAATGTTTATTTATTTATTGATTTATTTATTATTTTTTTAATTTCATCTTCTTGCACTCCGTGGAGCTCCCTTCCTACATTCATTTTGTGGTTTAATATTCGATAAATAATTTTAGACGGTTAGCGTGTACCGTCTGAGTTTTCCGTCCCTTCCGGACGATGTAATTAATGGGAGGCCTCGCTTTCACAATCTCGTGGGGTCCCGTCCACTTCGAGGTCAGCTTGGCCGACCACCCCCTGCGAACCATCTCGACGCGGAGGAGTACGCGTTCGCCGACGCTGTACTCCTGCACCTGCGCGCCGTGGTCGTACGCGGTCATCGACCGTCTTTTCGCGCCTTCCAGATTATGGCGAGCAACTGTCAATGCGGTGCGTAATCGCTCGCGTAACGCTTGGACGTAGTCGTCGTAAGCATAGGTGCTGCGGGGCTCCTGTTTCACGGCGGTCGGAAACTCAGCTTCGCGTCCGTACACCAATACATGGGGTGACAATCCGGACCCCGTGTGTGGAGTAGTGTTGTACGTGAACATCGCGTACGGCAGCCACTCGTCCCAATTACCTAGATCCTCGTTTATAAAATTATTCAGGTTCTCAGCGAGGGTGCGATGCGATCTTTCTAGTGTGCCATTTGATTCTGGATGGTAGGCAGTCGTTTGTATTTTCTTGATTCGGAGCAGTCGACACATCTCTTTGAAGGTTGAGCTGAGGAAGTTCGAGCCTTCATCTGTTGATATTATTTCCGGTGTTCCGTGCTGACAGATCAATTCTTCAACGAGCGCCTTTGCTACTGTCGAGGCATCTTGGTTCGGCAGTGGGATCGTTGCGCTGTACTTGGTAAGAGCGTCTTGAATCGTAAGTATATATTTTTTCCCGGAGACGCTTTCCGGTAGCGGTCCTACGATGTCGACCGCAACCTTTTCGAATGACCTCGATGGGGTGTCCGTTACCACTATCGGCCTTCGTTCCCTTTTCCTGATTTTATTCTTTTGGCAGGATTCACAGGACGATATATAATTTTCTAAATCTCTTCTCAGGCCGGGCCAGTCGTATTTGGTCCGAATCCGATGTAACGTACACCGTATACCCTGATGCCCGCCTATGGGGGTGTCGTGGTATTCTCTAATTATTTTCTGGCGGTCGTCGGCAGAAGGAGTGGCTACGCCACTGCGGCAGTCGCTATACTTTTTCATAACGCTGTCTTCGTCCGCGCTGCTGGAATTTCGTGGGCTACGGGCCCCGCCGTGCCTCACTTTCTGAGCAGGCCTTTGCGGTGCTCTGTCCGCAGTTTCTTCGCTCGGTGTGCCCACCGTTAGCTCCGCCGTTGGGTCGCTCTCTGTCTCGAGCGGCCTTGCAGCGTTTGCTTTTCGCGGCCGTCCGCGCTTCGCGGGTCCGCCATGATGTGCTGGGCCCGCTTCGTCCTTGTCAGCGGTGCTCGCAGTCTTACCAGTGGCTTGCGTTGCTTGATTGCGTGGGCTGCCCCTTCCCCGACCGCACGGCTTTTCGGCGGGACTGTGGGGTTCAGTAGAGTGATCTGCATGCACGCTGCAAATCTCTCTATTTTCTTCAGGCGCATTGGCCAGCGCGGCCTCTCTCTCTGCCGTGTTGCTGGGCTGGCCCGGGGTATTCTCGGCTCTCCGCTTTGTGCGGCTGTCCGTACCCGGACGCTTGCTGTCCTCGTCTCTCTCGCGGGCGAGCTCGACCTCGCGCTCCAGCGAGCTACCATGGCTATACGGGGTATCTTCGGCTGTCCGCTTTGTGCGGTCATTCGTTGTACCTACATGCCCCGGTTTGCTGTCCTCTGTCGACCCACGGACTTCGTTCTTCGTTCTCGCTTGGGCCCTCGTAGTAAGGCATATTCGACTTAGCGCATCTGCATTCGTATTGCGCTTTCCTGCCTTGTACTCTACGTTGAACTCATGTTTCGCCAATTTAATTTTCCAACGGATCAATCTCAAACCTGGGTCCTTTGCTCCGAACAGCCAGGTGAGCGGTTGGTGGTCCGTCACTACTGTGACATGGGTGCCATAAATATATAGCCGGAAATGGGCTAGGGCCCATACTATTGCAAGTAGTTCCTTTTCAGTAGTCGTATAATTCAACTCGGCTTTAGTCATGGTGCGGCTTGCATAGCATATGGGCAAATCGTCCCCGATCTTGCCTTGCGAGAGTATCGCGCCGAGCGCCCGATCTGGAGCGTCTGTTGTCACGACGAACGGTTTGTCGAAGTCCGGATACTGTAATATTGGTGCCGTGGTAGGTGCCGTCTTCAGTTCTTCGAATGCGGCATCCCTTACAGCGGTCCACTCGGATTTAACCCCTTTCTGGGTTAATTCCGTGAGCGACTTAGCGGTATTCGAGAAATCTCTGATGAATTTTCGGTAATAACCGGCTAGTCCGAGGAAGGATTGAACTCCTTTTACGTCTCTTGGCATCGGGAATTCCTTTACCACTTCTAGATTTTGAGGATCCGCTCGCACTCCCTCTTCAGAAATTATGTGGCCGAGGTACTGCGTTTCCTTTCGCAGGAATTGGAACTTGCTGAGTTGCACGGCCAACTTTGCCTCTCTCAGCCGCTGTAGCACTTCCCGCAGCCGGTCGTTATGCTCCTTGAAGATTTTTCCATGTATCATAATGTCATCGAGGTACACGTAGCATTTGACTCCTTGTAGTCCGGCCAGCGCCGAGTTCATGAGTCTCTGGAAGGTTGGTGGCGCGTTTTTGAGTCCGAAAGGCATTTGGTTATACTCAAAAATGGCCCTGCGGAGTGGAAAATGCAGTTTTTTCCTTGTCTTGCTGTGCCATCGGAATTTGGTAAAATCCTGAGGCGAGGTCCAGGGTCGTGTAATGTCGGGCTCGTCCCATCTGGTTCAATATCTCCGTGATGTTGGGCAGTGGGTATGAATCCCGATGGTGGCTTTGTTTAACTTTCGAAAATCCACCACTACGCGCATTTTTCTCACTCCGGCTGCGTCAGGTTTCTTCGCTACAACCAACAGCAGCGCGTTCCATTGACTCCGGCTGAGTTGGACAATGCCTTCCGCAAGCATTTCGCGGGTCTGCCTCTCCACTTCTCTCTTGTGGGTTTCGGGCAGCCTGTATGGGTGTACCTTAATGGGCTGCACCCCATCCTTAAGGAGTATCACATGTTCTACCATAGGCGTGCACGGCAGCCTGTCCCCTGGTAGGTAGAACACATCTTCGTATTCCCTAGTAATCTCATCGAGCGCTTCGCGCTCTTCCTTATTGAGATTTCCCGTGTCTAGCTCTTGAGCTAGTCGTGCGAGGCGGTCTGCCCCTCGCTTTGCGCTGACGGTGCATACTTCGGTCGTCGCGGCTTCGAGACCGTGACCCACTGCCGTTATTTCTAGCGGCTCGAGTTCCATCACGGGGCGTTGTACCTCAACAGCCAGCTCGGTGGTGCTTATAAGACTTACTGCACAGCTACTAACATGCGAAGGCGTGATGCAGCCTCCCATAATCACTCCGTTTCCGAGTTCCTTTTTTAAAAGTAGCCCAACGAATTTGCTCGTTATTGCGGCATAGGTAACTGTTTCGCTGCGTGGCGGCAGAGATACCCTCGTCGTGCCGTCCAGCAGCGGCATGCAATGCCCATACAGCTACAGCGTCTCTCCGTGCAGGATATCGGCCTTGTGATACTTGATAAAATCCATACCTAGCAGCCCATTGACCCCTAGCGGCACGCTATTCGGGACTATGTAGAACCAATGTTCCGTTTAACGCCGGTGTCTCCAGCACAATTTTTGCTATACCAAGGGGGGTGAAGTTTTTGCCTGCCACACCCTGTAATTCCACGGAGCACCTGCTCACCATGGTCTCGGGTTTGAGGCATCCCTCTTTCAGTATACTGCACTGGGCCCCGGTGTCCGCTTTAAGGGTGAGTACACCGGTCACAGCCAACGGTGCAATGATGTGAAAGTCGCTGGCCATTGCGCTGGACGCCGGCAGCATTACTTGCAGTAACTGCTGCGTTGTTTTCCTCTTTCTGCACGCAGGTTTCTGCTGGGCCGTGAGCGTGTTTATTCTCATCGTTCCCAGCGGGCTGGCATCGGTGTCTAATCGACTCGTTCCGGCATTGACTATGGACTTTTCACTTATGTCGTCGGAGTTCCTTGGACGTCGATGGTGCTGTGGTGTCTGGGCTGGCTCGTTCTTATTTTGCAACAATATTTTTCTGCAGTCCCTCCACACGTGGTTCTTCCTTTGGCAGTAATTGCACACGATGACTACGTTGTGTATTCAGTTATTTTCACTGGGCATTGGTAGGCTCACTCTTCCCGATCTCAGGGTGCAGTCTCGTGCCATATATCCGGCTTTCCGCAGGCGAAACAATTTTCGCTCTGCCGGGATGGTGCGCTTCGGGACCTTCTGGGGTGGCTTAATGCTCCACCTACCCCTCCCTTTGGCTGCACCATGTTGGTGATCTCGATGGCTCCCGTTATCGACTCGTGGAGAGTGGTGTAGTTACGGGATCTCGCCAGAATTTAGACCTGCCCATGCAGTCTATTTTCAAAGTTGGCTCGGGCGCTTTTCCATATTATTTTCTCAATGATGCGCATTTCCGACATCGTAGTGGCTTCCTCGCAAAGCTTTTCTATTATATCGACGGTGATACCCTCGGTCTTGGCGGCGTGTACCGCGATGTCCTCTTCCTGGCCCTGCCGGAGGGAGTTGAATTCTACTTGTAGCGTAGGCAACGACTTCCTCTTCCCGTACAGGGCTTCCAGCTCGGTTTTAAGCTGTGCTATCGAGTGGATGACTTTGTGCTTCATTTTTCTGGACGCCCTACCCTCGAGCTTGCTGCTGAGCACTAGTTCTAGCAGGATGTCTCGATCCCGGGGCGCTACTCGCTTGAAAACAGTCTCGCATCATCGTAAGAAGGCGTCTAGTTCGTCAGCGTTGCTTCCGTCGAAATGCTTGATGTTTTTTAGCGCTAGTCCAAGATCGAGCGTCCTACTCGGTGTTTCCGGCACCCTCTGTTGTTCCCTTTGGAACACGGGATCCGCAGGGGGATAATCTAACTCCTCAAATCAGGTTTGCTTCGACCGCGGACGTGGAATCTCGCATTCTTCCAAACCTGTATTTTCCAGCCTCCGCGATAGTTCGGCATTTTGCTCTCGTAAGGACCGGATGAGTTCGAACTCGTCCGCCCTACCTCGTTGAGCGTGTCCGCCAAGTTCCGTCTTGCCGACGGTGTTTCGGCCTCCCTGAGTTCGCGATCGAGTTCGCGTTGACCTCGATCGTGCTCGCGCTGCAGCCTTTCATACTGTCGTCGAACTCTTTCCAATTCGCGTTGGCTTCGGTCGACCGCCTCCAACCGATCGCGTACCCTTGCTCGTACCAACCGGGCTGTCGTACCGGTAGCTGCAGAGAAACCTACTCGATCTATGGTTCGCATGTTTTCAATTCCCCCCTCAACCATGTCCTCGGTGATGTGCTCGGGCGTTCGCTCGCCCGTAGTCATGTTAAACACGTCTTCGCTAACGTCGCTGTCGAAATCCCCGAACGACGCACCCCTACGCGGGTTTACGTCAAACTGGGCCGTCAGTCGGTCTGCAGGGGCCTCTTGTCTGGCCAAAGGGATTCGCCTCGATGGCGAGAGCTCGAATAGCGCTCTGCGCGCTTCATAAACGATGTCCCCTACGGCCGCAGCTAAACCGGCTGTAGGGTCTACCCCTGCGCCAGGCAACGTCGTCTCTAGCGAGCTGCCCCTATGTCTTGATCGGGCTCCTCTAGACTGTGACATGTTTGCTAATTTCTCGGCGAACTCTACTTTAAAATATTCCCACAAAATCTCAAGAGAAATATGTATCTAGTGGAATATTTTTTCAAATATCGGTTCTACGCTGGCTTAGGCAAAAATATATATATATTTTTTTTTCACGGTAAAATTCCCAAATATTTTTCCTAACTGGCTTTAGTTTATCGGCTATATGTATAAGTATAATGTAACCGCCACTCACAGAAAGATGATCTGGTAGATAGTCCTTTCCATAGTGATGTTCTCAGGTGGTGCCGACTTGATGTCCTGCAGCTCTTTTCTGTTGATGGTCCTTGACGTCTTCCTTGACGCTGTTGACCCGTTCCTTTGTTGGTTCCTGGGTTCGTCCTTAGTGCGTCGCCAATGGTTGCGCGACAGCTTCTTCTCAAGTAGCTGTTTCGCGTACTCGGTTGCACACTTTGTGCGGTTCTCAGCGACTTGATGTGACACCGTCAATCGGGACTTTAAACGGTTGACCGATACGTCACCCCGCACCGACGTTCACTTCGTGTCTTCGCGTTAGATTCGTCGGGTTTTACGAACTACACTGTCGTCCTTTGCATGAGTCGTAGTCGTCACTTCAGAGTATTCTTAACTTTGTCCGGAACACTTTTGTCCTAATAAATCACGAATCACTTAACTTCGGTAAATCCCACTGCTGCCACCAAATGTTATGCCGGTACCGAGTAATTGGATTATTCGGTATTCGGTATAATATTAAAAGTTGTTATTTTTTGGGATCGTTTTCCGATAAGGAGATAAATCTCGAGTAAAAGATGAAAACGCGAATTTATATAAAAGGAAGTATTTATTATAGGCAACGGTACCTTCCCGTTGTCTATTTAATTGTCAAAGTAAGAAGTACAATAATACGTTGTTTCGAGTATTTCACGAGGAACCAACCGTTCTCTTTTCAATCTAATTTAATACTGTCTTTTCGTAAAGCAGTTGCTAACTGTCTTCACGAAAATCTCTTTGTTTGCAATTTTAGTGTTAGCCTATCGTCGAACGCCAAGGGAGTCGCCTCATGCTGCGTCGGCGTTCTTGGTGTCGATCGTACGATCGGGCATTGGACTTCGTTTTTTCTCTTGAACGAATTCCAATGTTTCTTTGCTATGGAATATTCCCGAATATACGAAATACGGAGTGGAATATTCCGCGGCACAACACTTGCTACAAGTAACTCGCGCACAAGCGTACATTCATTTTCTCTCTTTTCGTGTTTTAATATGAATTATATATGCATAAATTTGTAAATTTCCCGAGCCTGAGATTTTAGTGCTCGATAAAGGGTTTCAGCCTGTTTACATGTATCAGCTGACTCCTTCGTCCCTTCTGGATGATGTCGGCGACGGGGGAATGCCTCTCGGTGACGATGTACGGCCCGATCCACTTAGGGATCAGTTTGGCTGACCGGCCTCGACGTACAGTTTCATCGTACAGGAGCACCCGGTCACCCGCACTGTACCCTCCGTCTATCGTTCCGTGGTCGTACGTCATTTTTGACTTCTCCTTTGCCTCGCGGTGTCACCTGCAACGATCCACGAGGCGCGCAACTGTTCTCTCAGTTTCCGAGCGTAGGTACAGCGGGGCTCTTGCCGGACGGCGGTCGGTAAGTCCGCGTTGCGACCAAACACCAGCGTATACGAGGGCATTCCGGTCCCTGTGTGCGGCGTGGTATTGTACGTAGACATCGCGTATGGTAACCACTCATCACAATTTCCCTGATCCTCATTTATGAAGTTTTTCAGGTATTCTGCGAGGGTGCGATGCGATCGTTCCAGGGCGCCGTTCGACTCCGGATGGTAGGCTGTTGCCTGTATCTTTTTAATTCTTAATAGTCGGCACATCTCCTTGAAGGTTTTGCTGAGTAAGTTCGTGCCCTGGTCCGATAATGTTGTTTCCGGTGTCCCGTGCTCGCTACAGTCAAAGCCTCCTGGTTTGGCAGAGGGATAGCTGCGCTGTATTTCGTGAGTGCATCCTGGTAGGGGAGTATGTACTTTTTCCCAGTAGCGGTTTCCGGTAGTGGCCGTACGATATCGACCGCTACTTTTTCGAATGACCTCGATGGCGTGTCCGTTACTACCATCGGCACTCGTTCCTTCCTTCTTATTTTATTCTTTGGACTCGCAGGACGAAACATACCCCTCCAGATCCTTTCTTATGTCAGTCCAATCGTATTTGGTCTGGATCCGATGCAATGTACGCCGTATACCCTGGTGCCCTCCTATGGGGGCGTCATGGTATTCCCTTATTATTTCCACGCGATCATCAGTGGGAGCTCGCAGTCTTACAAGGTACGTGCATGGTCTGCCCCTTCCTCAACTGCATGAGTTCGCGGCAGGGCTGCGGGGATCAGTAGCGCGACTCGCATGCACGCTGTGAATCTTTCCGTCCTTTTCCGATGCATTGGCAGGCGCTACCTCTCGCTCTTTCGCGTTGCTAAGCTAGCTCGGGGTATTTTCGGCTCTCCGTCTTGTGCGGCTGTCTGTACCCAGGCGCATGCTGTCTTTTTCTTTCTTGTGGGCGAGCTCGCGCTCTCGCTCCGACGATCTACCATGGCTGTAAGGGTTATTATCGGCCCTCTTCTTTGTGTGGTCATTCGCTGTGCCGAGTTGCCCCGTCGTGCTATCCGTATTAATCCACTGGCTTAGTTCTTGGCTCTCTCTTGGGCCCTCGTAGTAATGAATATACGGCTTAGCACATCGGCATTTATGTTGCGCTTTCCTACCTTGTATTCGACATCGAACTCATGTTCCGCCAACTTTATTCTCCAACGCATCAATCTCTAACATGGGTCCTTTACCTCGAACAGCCAGGTGAGCGGTTGGTGGTCTGTCACGACCGTAAAGCGAGTACCATAAATATATGGTCGGAATTGAGCGAGAGCCCAAACTATGGCAAGTAATTCTTTCTCCGTGGTCGTATAATTCATCTCAGCCTTGGACATGGTGCGACTCACGAAGCATATGAGCAAATCGTCCCCGATGTTGCCTTGCGACAAGATTACGCCGAGCGCCTTGTCTGAGGCATCTGTTGTCACTACAAACGGCTTCTTGAAGTCTGGATACTGCAATATCGGAGCCGTGGTAAGTGCCGTCTTTAGTTCATCGAAGGCGGCACCTCTTAATGCCGTCCACTCGAATTTAACCCCTTTCTGGGTTAATTCCGTGAGTGGCTTTGCGGTTTTCGAGAAATCCTTTATAAATTTCCGGTAATATCTGGCTAGTCCGAGGAAGGATTGTACTCCCTTTACGTCGCTCGGTACCGGGAATTCTCTCACCGCCTCCAGTTTTTTGGGATCGGCTCGCACACCCTCTTCGGAGATAATGTGGCCGAGGTACTGCGTTTCTTTGTGCAGGAATTGGCACTTCCTAGGCGACACTGCCAATTGTGCCCCCCTTAGCCGCTGCAGTACCTTCCGTAGTCTGTGGTTGTGCTTCTTAAATGTTTTCCTATGTATCACAATGTCAAGGAGGTACACGTAGCACTTGACTCCCTGTAGTCCAGCTAGCGCGGAGTTCATCAGCCTTTGTAAAGTCAGTGGTGCGTTCTTGAGTCCGAAATGTATGCGGTTGTACTTGAAATGACCCTGCCGAGTGCAAAATGTCGTTTTTTCCTTGTCTTCCTGCGCCATCGGAATTTGGCAAAATCTTGAGGCGAAGTTCAAAGTTGTGTAGTATCGGCCTCGTCCCAGCTTGTCCAATATTTCGGTTATATTGGGCAGTGGGTACGAGGCCTCGATGGTGGCTTCGTTTAATTTCCGAAAATCCACTACTACTCGCATTTTCCGTACTCCGGTGGCGTCGGGTTTCTTAGCCAAAGCCAACAGCGGCATGTTCCATTTACTTCTGCTGGGCTGGATTATGCCTTCTTCATTTCACATGTCTGCATCTCCACTTCTCTTTTGTGGGTCTTTGGTAGCCTATATGGGTGCATCTTAATGGGCTGCACCCCTTCCTTAAGGAGTATCTGGTACTCTACCATAGGCGTGCATGGCAGCCTATGCCCTGGTAGGTGGAATACATCCTCGTATTCCTTTGTTATGTCGTTGAGCGCTTCGCGCTCTTTCTCATTGAGGTTCGCGGTGTCGAGCTCTTAGGCTAGCCGCGGGAGACGGTTGGCTCCTCGCTTGGTGCTGACAGTGCAGACTTCGGTCATCGAAGCTTTGAGTTACACCACGGGGCGTTATACCTCGACCGCCTGCTCGGTGGTGTTTATTAGACTTACTGCCCAGCTATTGCCGTGCGGCGGTATGACGTAGACGCTATAATTACCCCGTTCCCGAGTTCCATTTTAGAGAGTAGACCGATAAATTCAATCGTGGTCGCGGCAGAGGCAACAGACTCGCTGCGTTTCGGCAAGTTAATTTCAATCGAACCGTCCAATAACGGCATACAGTATCCATATAGTTTAAGCATTTTGCCGTACAGGATATCTGCCTTGTGGCATTTGATAAAATCCATTTCGTGTAGTCCGTTGATTTTCAACGGCACGTCGTTCGGGACGATGTAAAACTAATGCTCTACGTTCAGGGCAGGTATCTCGAGCACAATTTTCGCTATTCCTAGAGGAGTGAATTTTTTGCCCGCCACACCCTGCAGTTCCACGGCGCAGTCTTTCACCATGGTCTCTGGCTTGAGGCATCCTTGTTTAAGTATGCTGCACTGGGCCCCAGTGTCCGCCTTGAGGGTGAGTATCCCGGTCGCGACCAACGAGCAACGATATTAAAGTCACTGGCAGTGGCACTGGACGCCGACAGCGTTAATTGCAGTAGCTGCATCGTTATTCTGGTTCGCCTGCACTCAGGTCTCTGCTGGGCCGTGAGTGTGTTCAATCTCATCGTGTTGAGAATTCCTTCCTGATGTGGTTGGAACAACCTGCGAATATATTGAAAATTATGAGTCTTCACTCACGACGGGGAAAAAGAAACCAGACTGACAAATGTTTTGAGAGAAAGTGGTGTTATTTTCCATCCGCTTGTCAATTACAAAATATACAAAAAAAAATGCAAAAAAATATAGTAAATGATTTTAACACAGGTTTGAGTGCCAGCACACAATTGTATTAATTGTGTGCTGTCTTTTCTTGAGTGTAGTGTACGTGGTGCAGCCAGCGCTGCAGAGCACGCCACGAAATAAGAAGTGTGAGAGCGTAGAATATGTCACTTACTCTCAACAAATTCTCTATAGGTTTATATGAGAAAAAATACAGAGAGTAAGTGAGAGCACTTGCAATTATATTGCTTGAGTGCTGGATGTGTGATATAAAAGAACGTGATGCAGTCAGCGCTGCAGAGCACGGCAAAGTGAGATTTTGAAGATACACAAATGATTAGAAAATATTCACAGTACTTTCCCAGCAAGTTTATTGGGGGAAAGTACAGTGAATAATAAGCACACGCGCATTTATATTAATCAAGGGAGCAAAATGTGATGAGCAAAACATGGTACAGCCCGTGCTGCAGAGCACGCCACAAGTGAAACAATTATGAGGATGCACCGATGAGTTTTCCACTCCAAACCGATATTGAGTTATAATAAATTATACTGGTGTACTCGTACCTGATTTTGAGTCCTGGTGAGCACGAAAAGCTGAGTAGATCTGGTGGAAGCAGTGGAAAAGTCCGAGCGATGTTGAGATGTGTGCGCTGTTCGAGCGGGTTTTCACGAAAGTGTCTGATTTTGCAATATGGCTGCGCTTTACAAAAGCGTCCTTGTGCGCTGAAGTCAAGATACAGTCAGAAATACAGTGAGCTATATCGAAGTCAAATGAGCAAACGAGAGCAGGGGGTTTCGCGCGGGAGCTAAACCCCCTGCGGAGTCAACCCTGTTATGCAGGTACCGCGTAATTGGATTATTCGGTATTCGGTATAATATTAAAAAGTTATTATTTTCGGGATCGTTTGCCGATAAGGAGATGAATCTCGAGTTATTGATGAAAACACGAATTTATATAAAAGGAAGTATTTATTATAGGCAACGGTAACTTTCCGTTGTCTATTTAAAAGTCAAAGTAAGAAAGTACAATAAAAAGTTATTTCGAGTCTTTACGAGGAACCAACCCGTTCTATCTTGAGTCTAAATTCATTCTGCCTTTTCGTAAAGCAGTTGCTAACTGTCTTCACGAAAATCCCTTAGTTTGCGTTTTTAGTGTTAGCCTATCGTCGAACGCCAAGCGAGTCGCCTCATGCTGCGTCGGCGTTCCTGGTGTCGATCGTGCGATCGGGCATTGGACTTCGTTTCCTGTCTTGAGCGAATTCCAATGTTGCTGTGCTATAGAATATTCTCGAATATACGAAGTACGAATATTCCGCGGCACAACAACCCCTTCGCCAGGCATCGTAGTATCTAGCGAGTTACCTCTACGCTTCGGTATCACGCCTGGCTAATTTCGCGGTTGACTCTACTCTCAAATATTCTTTCTAACTCTCCAAAGAAATGGGTTTCTCTGAATATATTTATCAGGCGGAATATTTTTCCTCTAATATCGCGTCCGACTGGCTTTGGTTTATTTTTACTATGCCGTATGTAATAGTATTGTATGTAACCGCCACTTACAAACAGAAGATCTTGCAGACGATCCTCTCCATGGCGGTGTTCCTCGGGTGCGGTTGACCTGTTGTCGTGTAGCTCCCTTCTGAAGATGGTCCAGACGACCTACCTGGCGCCGTTGACCCGTTTCTTCGGTGGTTCCTGAGCTCGTTCTCAGTGCGTCACCAATGGTTGCCCTACGTCTTTGTCACAAGTAGCTCCGGTGAGTATTTGGTTGCTATTTTACGTTGTCCAAAACACTTTTTTTGTTAGGTCCGAGGTAACGACGTATTTATATTTTTTGATTTCAATTACGTTAAAGTTCTTCTGTTTAAGTTTCGCTACAATAAAGTAACTTTCTACATTTTTCTTTCATTTTCGAATTTCTTAAGAGAAAAGGAGGGCGATTTTATCGACAGATAGCGGAGCAAGGTGGAGGTGCGGCTCTACCGACTGTCTCCCGGGAAAATGAATCATATAAAGATGGAATTTTTTCAGCGTTCCCGATCAAACGGCAAACTTCCAAAGCATTGGATCTACTGCATACCATAGACCCGGTTATCGACTGCCATTAATGGATATATGACTCAGCGCAGCTTTACCCTTAATCCTCGACCAGGCGTTCGGCTAGTCGCCACGGGGGCGTTGTTGGTCATAGGGGAGCGGTTGGAGGGAACGCTATCACGTGACCAGGCGACCGCACCCTTTCTTCTCGCTTTAGCCTGAAATATTCTCTCTCACTCTCTTCACAAACATGCTGAAATCATGAACAATTATTATTTGAGCGAAACAATTAACAAAAGTGGAGGAATTATTGATTTGAACGAAAAATTTATAACCATTAACGTGTTCACACGAATACTTTGGGTAAATTATCAACAGCAAAGAGAACAATTATGCTTTCATATGGAACCTACCCAGAGCTGTCACTCGAAAACAAGTACAATCCACATTGAATTTTTGAGCTTCCCAGTTGTAACCGGGTAATAGAAGAAAGATCAGTATATCAGGATTAATTTCCTTTTCCTCTTGAGATTATTTTAATAAGTCTCTCGTAAAATATTGGAATCTATAGTAAAAATACCATTATATATAGAATATGTTAGGCATATATAGAAAGGATAAAGAAAATATTAGGATTAATTTACAGTAAAATAGCGAAAAGTAGACAAAAACGAGATAGAGATGAGACTGAATTGAGTTCCAATGAAGCTTCTCCTGCAGGAAGGCTAGGGTGGCCGACTCACCGCGCTACGATAAACGTTTTAGTGCGAGAGCTGAACAGCGATCTAGCTGGCTTGCGTGACGAAATATACGAGTAACCGAGTGGGGCGAGTCGCTCTCAAGAAAAACACTCTCTCTCTCTCTCTCTCTCTCCCCCTCTCGTTTCTATGACATAAGAATAAGTGTCTTACTAACATGTTATTTAAGAAAAACGGCGTAACTATAAGTAGAGTAATTACTAATTAAACGAATAACCAATAACGATTGGAAGAAGCCATAATTGAATAAAAATATTTATACTAATAAGAGATTAACGCAAAAATTAGCTTGTACACGGTAACGCAAATTAACTACAAAACCTGTAACAAAATTATTACTAGCGGTTTGATGCGAAGGATTTAATTAAGTTCCGTACAAACGCTGAAATTCTGAGCCATTATCATAGACACATCTACATAGAAGCGAGCATAAGGATATTACCTAGCCATACCGATGCACTTGCATAGATCTATGGCTCTGCATCTCGGGAAGCTACTCTGCGGGGTAACGGGAATGAATACGTGTGTGGTTTAGATAGTTATATATGAGATAGTTTTATCCCTTCTTTTCTTTTAACGCGCTTGACGACAAGAATAGTTAAAAGTACAGTTTCAAGTAGTACAGAGTACGAGTAAAGTGTACTGGACAAAGAGTCCAGAATACAGAAATCGGCAGTACTTATAATTATTAACGCGTGCGAAATCGGGAATATTGAACGTGCAACATTCGAATACTCATGTAGTTTTATTTCAATAAATAATTATTAATACGCACCAACGCGTATGCTCGATTTTGAGTTTGTCCGACTTCACCAGTTTACGTCCAACCAACGTTCAGTAGCAATAACCACAGCAACAAAGAACCGTAAGTACAATTTTCTTCTACCAATTAAAGTGAAATCTTACTCGGCGCGAAATTATCATTCAAGTCCCACCCCATTATTCGTGAAGTGGTTATCCCCAACAAAGAACAAAACGCACTCCAGACCTATCCCGGGTAATTTTCCGCAAGGTTAGACTCAAAAATTGGCGTGCGTATTCGGTATTTTCTCGTCGGGTGTGGTAAGGAGAGGATATATTCTCCTTGACCATCGCACGGAAAATATACACCGAAACGTGCATCTATATTAAATTCGTGGGTTTCGTAAAATACGCCGCGATTTTAACGTAACATTGTCCAAGTAAATCACGTATCACTATACACTTCAGCAGATCCCACAGGTAGCGCGTAATTGGATTATTCGGTAACCGGTATAATGCTAAAAGTTATTAATTTTTTGGGATCGTTTGCCGATAAAAAGATTGGTCTCCAGTAAATAATGACTGCGCGAATTTACGGAAAAGTAATAGTTGGATATTTATTATGGACAACGGCCACGCTCTGTTATCTATTTATGACGGTAAAAAGAGTGTTTGAGAATCCGTCCAGATGTTGTTGAGTGAATCTGTGAATGTATTGAACATTATGAAGCTTCACTCACGACAGGGAAAAATGAAACCAGACTGCAGGATGTTTAGTAGAGAAAGTGGTTTATTTGCACCTTCCGCACTTCAATTACAAAATTCGGTTAAATTTAGAAAAATAAAAATGATATAAAAATAAATACACCAAAAAATCAGAAAGTTAAATAATGTATATAAATAAATAAATTGAATTGAATGAGACTTGAGAGACCAGCACACAATTATGCTAATTGTGCTGTCTTTTATTACATGACGACCAGCACACAATTAATATAATTGTATTAATTGTGACAATTATATTAACATAGCACACAATTATATTAATTATATTAATTGTATGCTATGTGCGCTTGAGAGCGAGCATGACGCAGCCAGCGCTGCGGAGCATGACACGGAGTGAGAAATGTGAGTGTGTAAAAGATCTGACTTATTCCCAGTAAATTCTCTATAAAGTTATATGCGAAAATACAGGGTATAAGTAAGAGCACTTGCAGTGGTACTGCTTGAGTGCTGGAATGTGATAAGAGACAGCGTGACACAGTCAGCGCTGCAGAGCATGACAAGTAAAATGATGAGGATGCACAAAATGAGTGGAATTAATTCACAGTGATTTCCCAGCAAGCTTGGTTGGGGGAAAGTACAGTGAACTGACATAAACACACGCAATTGTATTAATTGGGTGAGCAGCAAGTAGTGTGAAGAGAAACCGTGGTGCAGCCCGTGCTGCAGAGCGCGTCAACGGGTGAAACCTTTATGTTGATGTACCGATGAGTTTTCCACTCCTCACCGTCATTGAAATACACTGAATTGTAACGGTGTACCTTACCTTGTGTTTGAGTCCTGGTGAGCACGAAAGTGCTGAGAAGATCCGGTGAGATGGTGAAAAGTCCGAGCGAGTGTACCGAGGATGTGTGCGCTGTCCCAGCGGGTTTTCACAGAAGTGTCAGATTTTACAATATGGCTGCGTGATACAAAAGCGTCGTTGAGCGCTGGAGTCAAATGAGTGAGATAGCTGGTGAGCGAAGCCGAAGTCAAGCGAGAGAGATAACCTCTCGCTTAACGCGGCATGCATCGAGGCACAGCCTCGGCTATCTCCGGCATAGCCGAACGCAGCGTGCTCGACAGCAGCAACAGGTTGACGCACGGCGAATATCGATCGCCGTGCGCCAGCTGATTATTCAGCAAAGAGTGTTACAACAATTAACTGTTTTTCGAGTAATTGACGAGGAATCAGCCAGTTTTCTGCGAATCTACTTTAAAAACTGATTTCGGCAAAGGAGTTATTCACTGCCTTTGGCGAAATCGAAATCGATGAATTTCGCAATGAGGGTCGCTTGCAAATTCCTACAAGTCGTAGCTCGAACGGTCATTGCTCGCAGCTCGTAGCTTACGTTTGCACATTTTTTCTACTTCGGGTGAGTGGCCTCACGCGAAGAAGGAACAATGGCGAAATAACATACTAGATTTATTTGCGGCACAACAGAGAATATAAATAAGTCACCTCACGTTGACAGTCATCTGCACTTTAAATCGCGACCGAGAGGGCAGTTCGAACTAGCGCGTGTGCGACGATCTACGATACCACGACTTTCGCGTATCGCCCACTACCGCCCACGATCGCCCTCTATCGCCCACTATCGCCCACTATCGCAAGGCTATTCGGATTCTCGGAAGAGGCCTGTAGGTCTGTAATGATAGAACCACATTGCGAATACACGGGGTCGAGGCCTGCATCTCTCACCGATGCTATTCCAGGCAGCATGTTTCTATACACCGATATCTGCAAGAGTTATATTATAGGCGATGTACAAACACCCCTCTAACGAGCTTTTCCCATTGATGCTGACGACTTTCAGTATTATTCGATAAAAATTCAATCGTTTTCGGTGCCACGATATATACCTCTCATGCGCAACAATTTACACACTATCGAGATCGATATAAAAGATGAGTTTGGAAATCTTATACCATTCGAACAGGGACCGTTGACTGTGACACTACATTTTGAAAGGTCCCACGACGGATTACGCCACTATGGATGATATTGACAGTGTGCAGCATGGTTAGGACTGTCACGGATACAGTGGTATTAGCCATGTTTATGTCGGAATGCCTAATCAACGAGGACACGGTATCGGCAGCTTTCTCGGGGGCCTGTTTCGTCGAGTCTTACCACTTTTAAAGAAGGGGGCTAAAGCAGTTAAAAAAGAGACATTGGGAGCTGGTGTAAATATAGCCTGTGATATCCTCGATGGAATTATGGCTGTGAAACATGCGATTCGGAAGAGAGCGTGAGAATCCGGCAGAAATTGCAAACGTAAAGCCTCTGAAAAAATTCACACTTTCATGCGGGGGTCCGGTTATAAAAAGCGCAAAATTTCGCGGACTGCTCATTTATCGATCGAACGTAAACACGACGTATCTACCGTAAAAAGAAAAGTGTAATAAAGAGAAAAGTAATAAGGAAGAACAAGAACAATAACAAGAACAATAACAAGAACGATAACAAAAACAATAACAAAAACAATAACAAGAACAATAACAAGAACAATAACAAGAACAATAACAAGAACAATAACAAGAACAATAACAAGAACAATAACAAGAACAATAACAAGAACAATAACAAGGACAATAACAAGAACAATAACAAGAACAATAACAAGAACAATAACAAGAACAATAACAAGAACAATAACAAGAACAATAACAAGAACAATAACAAGAACAATAACAAGAACAATAACAAGAACAATAACAAGAACAATAACAAGAACAATAACAAGAACAATAACAAGAACAATAACAAGAACAATAACAAGAACAATAACAAGAACAATAACAAGAACAATAACAAGAACAATAACAAGAACAATAACAAGAACAATAACAAGAACAATAACAAGAACAATAACAAGAACAATAACAAGAACAATAACAAGAACAATAACAAGAACAATAACAAGAACAATAACAAGAACAATAACAAGAACAATAACAAGAACAATAACAAGAACAATAACAAGAACAATAACAAGAACAATAACAAGAACAATAACAAGAACAATAACAAGAACAATAACAAGAACAATAACAAGAACAATAACAAGAACAATAACAAGAACAATAACAAGAACAATAACAAGAACAATAGTAAGAAGAAGACTCGTCAACGAACGGCTGCAGATATTTTTGGATAGCTGAAACAAGATGTCTTTTCTACATGCGTACTCGTGCGAATGTCGTAAACCGGAATTTGAATTATTTTCACTCTCACCGATGCAAACTACTATCGAAGGCTCCAATCAGGTGTATTATAAGGAAATTTCTTCACTAACAGATGATTCACCTATTGATTCGTTATTCCTGGACAGGGTAATGAGTATATTGATCTCGCGCATAGTATGCTTAGGCTGAGAGTGAAAATAACATCTCCTTCTGCGGAAGCTGTCGCGGGTGCAGCACCGAAAATAAGTACCGGCCCTATAAGTAATCTCTTGCATTCTATGTTTAATCAGGTGGATGTATACCTGAATCAGAAAGATAATATCGTGCTAGGTCAATTGCCGAAGCGTATAATTATCGGTTTTGTCGATAACAAAGCGTTACACATCGCCTTCAGTATGAATCCATTCAATTTCCAAAATTACAAGATAAATTATCTCTCGTTGTATGTAGATGGTTCTCAAATAGCATCGAAACCGTTACAACTTTCGGAAGCAACAAAAGTTGGTTTCCGAAAAAGGAATACATTTCTTGAACGAGGGTAATTCGATCGATCGCGATAATTATCGCGATGTATACTGTCGGTTTGCTTTTAATTTGACACCCGATCTTTCGGCGAAGAGCATTCACATTAGAATTTAATAAAGCGCGGTAGTGTGAGAATAGAGGTACGATTTGAGGACGCGCCTGCTTTAATGGTAAATTGTGTAGTCTACGCGGAATATGATAATGTCCTTAAGATCTATGCCTCTCGGCAGGTAATGGTGGATTTTACCGGATAAGCGAAAAAATGTGCCGATTTCGGAATTAAATTGCTTCGTGTTAAGAGACGTAGAAGCGTCTTCGTGAGTAATTAATCAGTCGACCTTGAGCATCCGTACAGCTTAGACGTGAAAATGGATATCGTCGTCGATATACAGGGAATGCATGATGAAAACTCGGAATTGATTCCGAAGGTAATCGCCGTGGTAGCAGTGGATAGACCGTACTCTGCTCATTGGATCGTCGCACCACCGTGTCACTTTGCTGAATTACCGCAACATTCGAGAAGTCAAAATAATTTTCTCTCGAAATATTTTCACGGTCGTACCATTCAACGAGGGTGATGTGAGCTGTGAACAAGCATACGCCAAATTACGTTAAATTTTGCGAAAATCAAGACGTACACGCGGTCACGAGAAGGCTATACTTTTTTGCGATATCACAAGCCGTGAAATATCCAACCTGGAGGATAAGGAGGGCGCTAAATGATACAGCGTCTTCGTATTATGCAATACGCCAGGCTTTCCGAATAAAAAATTGTCTTCGCGAGCACCCGTTTGAACGAGAATCGTACATGGATGTTGGTCGGCAGACGAAGAGAAAGAGAATAAGAAAGTGGAGAAATCTTCACCGTGTAGTCGTGACATTAGTAGGTAGGCGTTCGTCGGCTCAAACGGCTATAGTCAGCGTATTGTCAGAGACTTTTGCGTAACCACCGAAGGAACAGGACTTTACCACCGTGTCTGCTTCCGTGTCTGTCCAACGATAACCGACACCTACTCACCGCGATTCAGGACCACTGCGAGACTTCTTCTCGAGAGGCTCCCGTTATTGCAAACTTCCGGTAAGGCCGTCGTTCATCTCTGTTTTGAGTGTGGGAGTTAGCTCCCTTATTTTTAGTGAGAAAACCCGAGCGATATTGTCGTGACGGCACGCTATCGTGTCGAAAATTTAACGTCTTTTTTGTAGCGGTCATACAGCTACAGTCTGGTATTTGAATTCTAGAATTAATGAATTTCATGAGAACTAAAATATCTCCGAAGGGATTCCACTTCTTTCTTCGCTTTAAATATTCGATTCTTGTAAATTTAAGCACGTTAGAGTTAGCGAAATTGACATTGGGTGTCAGAGACGCGCAGCTTTGACTTTGAGACATCCGTTAGAAACGTTGCGTCGCCATTTGAATTAGCGAGTTTCTCCTGTAGCCGTTCACATAAATCAATTTATTTTTCTGGGGTGCGCGTAAGAGTGTACGGATCTATCCTGAGCGACGTAGTTCCGTTTTTTTGTTCTATTTTTATTCATTTGATGGCGTTTGACCCGTTTTGTCCACTATTTATTAAAATTTTTTACCTATGTTGCTTTTTGACCTTCGTTTGAGTTATTGACAATTTGTTGCCTTAGTTATTTTAGCCTACTCTCAGCAATATGTTTTCTGTTCTGCTTAAATTACGCTTGTTACGTCCTATTTTATTTTATTCGCTGGACCAGGACGATCCAGCAGCGCGAATGGATGTGTGATTGCAGAGATGGCCGTACTAGTCGTCTAGCGTATGATGAGACTGGTAGTAACAAGTGAGTGTCGTACCCTGTCCGATATTTTCCGTGAACTATCGTTGGAGGAATTGAGTCGACGGGAATCCAGCAGGTTGCAATCTGTCGCTTCACGACCGTACTTCGGAGAGTGGAGACTTGGATTTCTGTTAATGTCGCAATCGTTAATAAAATACATTGTTTCGTTCCCTCTTCTCGAATTTTACAGCAAGACACATTTGACTGACTCTTTCCCTTTACCATTCACCAAGGCTGCAGTGAAGCCAGGGTGGCCTCATGTGTTTCGCGTGCAAGTAAAATTTGTTCCGGGTAATAAAATATTTCACGAGACTGGCGCCCAGTACACGGGATTTTGTAACCATCCACGAGGACTTTTGAGTTGGGAATTCCGGTTCCAATGCATAGGGTGGTTTTTCAACTCAATGATGAAGCTGCTTCTCTCTCATCAGCCCCTGAAATCTACGATCACCTGCCTGAATACGTCAATCTCCAACATATTATCGTATTCAGCATACACAATGCAATTAATTGTTGAAGTTAAAGCTTCCGCGAAACGTATTTCTATCCTCACGCTACTGTGACTCACCAGGTTCCAATGAGTGCTATTATTGATCGAGAGATCGGGTGTAAGATCAAAATCGAAGAGAGAATTACCCCTCGGATAGCTTGAACGAGAAATGCAATTACCCTCATTGAGAAAGTGCATACATGTAACGGAAATTAATAGGTAGTATGCGTCCACGCACATATTAGCGTCTACAAAATCTGGTTGTAGAGGCTTTGACGGTATCTGTATACCATCTCCATACAAAGAAACAAAATTAATTTGCTAATTTGGAAAATTGAATGGAATTATCTCACGATCGCCGTTGAAATCCACAGTATCGACAAAATCGACAATTTTTCGTTTAGACAGCTGACCAAGTATGACATCATCAACAGTATTCTTGTGTACCGTTGCATGCATTGATAGCACTTTAACGTCGACACACTTCAAAGCATATTTTGCTGTAGATTTAGACAGAGCTTTTGCATGAGTCAGAAGTATACCTGGAGCTATTTTGACGCGACGTCCATGTAGTGATGCCTCTGTAATACGGATCGTGAAATCTTTGAAAATGTTCATGAGACCAAAAGCGTTATTGGTTCGTGCGAGTCGCAGACGCATCTCAACACCATTTAGCAAAAAGCTCTTTTCATTCAACATATCACAGTGCAAATGGCCGAGGAGATTGACCGTTCTACCCTTACCTTATACGCCCCGTCGGGATACAAGACCATTATTAGTATCGGCCGTATCGTCCATTTTACCTTCTGTATGATTATACCATAGAACACTAATAAGATTCAAGAGTGTTTCAATGTACGCTCTGTATGCATATGCATTGTTAGAAGATGACACAAGTTTCTGATTTAAAAATACATCTATCTGGTTGAACATTGAGTGCAGAAGATGATTGACCGGTTCTACTTTAATGGCCTTGCTATCCTTCCACATGGTAAAAAGGACAAACCTTGAAGAGGTGAGAGGTGTAGTTCTTTGTAGTAGTCCTGAAAACGACCGGTGGTGTGATGATTAAGCTAGTTAGGCCTGAAGAACTCGTTTAGTCGTTTAGGAGATTTTGAACTCTGGCTTGCGACGTTGTGTAGCGGCAATTATAAACGTTTAGACTTTCTTCCCCCCACCCCTCTGGGTGCAAAGAATGTCCGGATCAAAGGGAGTCGAAGATGGAGTTGTTGGTGTCTGGAGAGCGCCCATCCGAGGGTGAAGAAGAGGCTGTAAGCCTTTGTGTCGTCGACTTGTGATGCCGATCGCTTGGGTATCGATCGTCGTGAAGAGGAAGGAAAGTTAGGTGAGCAGGAGAATTTAGTTGAGGAGAAGAAGAAAAGGCGCTACTCAGAGGTGGAAGCCAGCTAACAGCTACCACGGGAGGGAGAGTGGGGTAGGAGCAGGACGGCCGCCATACAGCGATGGGAGCGAGCCAATAGCTATCACGAAGACGTAGTTGATGAGGAGGGTGAGAGGTGGGTTACAGTAAATGACGGTTGCTGGTTAACTGTGTATGTACGGATTTGGAATTATCCTCCGAACCTACTGATTTTCAGGCGCGTCTGGGCACTTTATAAAGGGTGGTTAAATTTTAAAGGCCGATGTTGATTTTGAATAAAACACAAATTATTTAGGAAATTATTGTCAATTCTTTTTATTATGATAATATGGTATGGTTCAATTATGTATGGAACAAAATATCGGCCAAATGGCCGCCGCGACCTCGGCGGCACACCTCCATCCGATGGTCCAAATTTTCGATGACGCTTAGGCATAATTGAGGTTCTATGCCGTTAATGTGCCGAATTATCTCATCCTTTAGCTCTTGAATTGTTGCTGGCTTATCGACGTACACCTTTTCTTTCAAATAATCCCAAAGAAAGAAGTCCAACGGTGTCAAATCACATGATCTTGGCGGCCAATTGACATCGCCACCACGTGAGATAACACGGCCATTGAATTTGTCGCGCAAAAGAGCCATTGAATCGTTAGCTGTGTGGCAAGTGGCACCGTCCTGTTGAAACCACATATCGCCCACATCCATATCTTCCAATTCGGGCCATAAAAAGTTCGTTATCATCTCACGATAGCGAACACCATTCACAGAAACTGCCTGACCGGCCTCATTTTGGAAAAAATACGGCACGATGATGCCGCCAGCCCATAAACCGCACCAAACAGTCACTCTTTGTGGGTGCATTGGTTTTTCGACAATCACTCTTGGATTATGATTCGCCCAAATACAGCAATTCTGCTTATTGACGAATCCACTGAGGTGAAAATGTGCCTCATCACTGAAGATGATTTTCTTCGAAAATTGATCATCCACTGTTGCCATTTCTTGCCACCATTCTGACCATTGACGACGTTTGGAATGGTCAAGAGGCTTTAGTTCTTGAGTCAATTGCACCTTATAAGCGTGTAAATGCAAGTCTTTATGCATAATGTTCATCAACGACGAGCGTGAGAGTTGCAATTGTTGGGCACGACGACGAGTTGAGGTGGACGGCTCTTCAGCCACACTATCGCGAACAGCAGCAATATTTTCTGCAGTACGAGCTGTACGAGCATGCACTGGTGTTTTAATATCTCCTACAGACCCGGTTTGCTCAAATTTTTGCACGATTTTTCCGATTGTACGCACATTTGGACGATTAAATTGACCGAAAAAATCACGAAGTGCACGATATGCATTTTGATTTGAACGCCCATTTTCATAATAAGCCTGAATAACTTTAACGCGTTGCTCGATTGTGTATCTTTCCATGGTTCAAATTGAGTTAGTCTGAAATTGAGAAATGTCGAATGAAATGCAGAAAAAAACTTGACGTTTAGGTGTGGTTCACATTCAACATCGGCCCTTACAATTTAACCACCCTTTATTTACAGGTGGAGACTATAGAGCTTACGAGAAACAGGTAGCTATCTCGCCGCGGACTCATTGTACTATGGGATACACCATACATAGGTAGGCATACCAGGTGTATGCATAAGTTTTTTCCGGTTTAACTAAGAGATGGCGCCAGCGAAAAGTACGCAGCGTATTAATTTGACACATACGTCATTTTGTTCGTCTGACATTAACCTACAAACACACACAAGTTGAGTCCGCCAAAAAGTAGCGTCTTTGTTTTATCGTTCAGTGATCATGTCGAGTTTTGTGCCTGAAAAAGAACATTTGCGGCACGCATTGCTTTTCTTATTTAATCAAAAGAAAAAGGCTGCTGAAAGTCAACGTTTGCTGGTAGAAACATATGGTGAACACGCTCCATCGATTAGAACATTTGAGACATGGTTTCGACAATTTAAAAGTGGTGATTTCAATGTGAAAGACAGTGAGCGCTCTGGTAGACCACAAAAATGCGAAGACGAGCAATTGCAGGAGTTATTGGATGATGACCCAACTCAAACTCAACGGCAATTAGCAGAAGCATTACATGTGTCACAAGAAACAATCAGCAGACGTTTACGAGTAATGGGGAAGATCAATAAACTCGGTAAATGGGTCCCACACGATTTGAATGAACGTCAAACAGAAAATCGCAAAGTCACTTGTGAAGTGCTGCTTCAACGCCACGAAAGAAAATCATTTTTGCATCGAATTGTGACGGGTGACGAAAAATGGATTTATTTTGAAAACCCGAAGCGGAAAAAATCGTGGCTTTCACCTGGCGAAGCCGGTCCTTCAACACCAAGGCCAAATCGCTTCGGCAAGAAGACCATGCTCTGTGTCTGGTGGGACCAGAGCGGTATCGTGTATTATGAACTCTTGAAGCCCGGCGAAACCGTTAATACACAACGCTATCGTCAACAAATTATTAATTTAAACCGCGCATTAATCGAAAGACTACCGGAATGGGCCAGAAGACATGGCAAAGTGATTTTGTTACACGACAATGCGCCGTCTCACACAGCAAAAGCAGTGAAAGACACCTTGAAATCGCTTGGATGGGACATCCTTCCGCACCCGCCGTATCCGCCAGACCTGGCGCCATCTGACTATCACCTCTTCGCATCAATGGGGCACGCACTCCCAGAGCAGCACTTCAGCAATTTCGAGGAAGTTGGAAAATGGCTCGACGAATGGTTTGCCGCAAAAGACAAGCAGTTTTTCTGGCATGGTATTCATAAGTTACCTCAAAGATGGGCGAAATGTGTAGAAGCCGATGGCCAATATTTTGGATAAAACAAAAATTAATTTCCCTTGAAAATTACGTGTTTTTTTTACCAAAAAACCGGAAAAAACTTATGCATACACCTGGTGCATAGGTAGGCATAAGTAGGCCGAGGAAAGCTTGGAGTGGGTTGAGTATGGGGAACATCCATCGCACGCGAAAGGTACCCGAGTCTGTACGTCGTGTGACGTATGGCGTGTATATTGGTGAATCTGGAGGTGCGTATCTGTTGGTGTCGTGAGACTGTAGTGAGGCGTATGTCGATCACGTTACATGTGTAGACGGGTGTGCATGTCGAGTGACGTTTAGAATGTATCCATGTGAATCGAGAATGGGTGTAAAAGCGAACCGCTGGAGAGTTTTTATGGCATATCCTTGGCGTACAATAGCCTCATCCTCCTCCTTTGTACCTGGAATTTCTAACTTATCACTCATACTCAGCGTGGTATGTCCAAGATCAATATACTCATTGCCCTGGCCCGGTATGACAAACTCTATCGGTGAATCATCCGTCAACGATGAGATGGGATTAAAATACACTGAACGTGTTCCCTCAATCGTTGTCTGGGTCGGTGGTAGTGTAAATAGTTCAAGTTCCGACTTGAGACACTCACACGAGTGGGCGTGGAGGAATGCAATTTTTTCCGAGTTCAGGCTAACCAAAAATATCCGTCACTCTTCTTGATTTTGTGTTATGTCTATTGACGGCTGGTTTTGTCGTTCTACGTTTCACTGTCTGCTTCTAGCCCCGCTTCTTTTCGTACCACCTGAACATTTTCGCGACTTCACGGTCTTCTTTATTTTTTTTTCACCAGTACGTCGTGATGCGCTCTCATCAAGAGATTGCATTAGTTTATTAATTTTTCTAGCTTTATAGCCTTAACCCTTTATCAGTGTACTAATTTTTTCTTCAGCCTTATGCTTCAGATTTTTCTCTGACTCGCGCGAGCGCGTTTTGAATGCTTCTCTTGGATGCATGCCAGAATCCATGATATCCGTGGCCGTGTTTATACCCGAGCGAAAAGCCTCTCTACCGACAGTCCGCGAATCTTGTTTCAAGAGAGGTATTATACATCGAAATAGATATCCTAGGAAACTTCCAATACCGTGACCTTGTTGATTCGGTGAGCCTATATACACATAGCTGATACCGCCATAACTGGTTCGAGCACCACCACTTCCCGCTTGCATATCAAAGTATTCGTCATAGTAATCCATTTTAGAGCTGTTCAAATCAATCCGTATGTTTGAAGTGTAACGTCATCATCAGCGTCCCGTACTCGAATGGTATCGGCTCAAAAAATCATCTCTTATATTAATGGTTATAGTTTGAAAACTAGAGCGTAATAAAGGAACATTGCGTGGTGGTGAGATGCTTCCTATTTTCAGAGACCTATAATGACGGTTATCAGCGGCAACGGCTGGTGCGACGCATAGCAGCAGTGTGTGCACATCTCCGTGATATAGGATTCACAGATATAAGCGTACATCATATAAGGAATTCCATTAGCGAGGTTGACAGTTCTTTGAGTACTGTATTCTCTCTGAACTACTACTACTACTTCCTCAGCTTGTGTGAATCCTAGAACCTTGTTCAATACGTCGGAGAAGTAGAAGGAATTTTCCAGATTTTCACATGATTCACAAATACGCGTCACCTTCACATATCCATTTGGGGCGTACTCACATTTCAGGTGACCCGCAATACATGGTATTTCGTTAATAGTCTCGAGTAATGTGTCTGAGCTATGGTGTACATCGGGTGGAACACAAACACGATCTTCCGTAAAGTCGATGTTCGTTACGATACTAAGTATTGCAATGTTCATTACCACATTAATAAAGTTCCACTTACCCGCGGAAGTTACATGTAAATTTATCATGGGTATGTGTATTTCCGCTAAAGAAATAGCCCAGCTACCGTGGAGAGATATACAATGTGGTAACTGAGGGCCATAGTGTGTTGTCACATTATCGTGATAATGGCTCATACTACTGTTGCTGGGTAAAATAATATAAAAATCGTCTTTCATTTTTCAGGCCGTTTCTTAATCTTCTTCGTCTGCACTCTCGATAACTCAGCTTCATAAAATATACCATCAACAACCTCGTCGTGGAGATCACGCAGGATGTATATGACGGGGTAAATACTGAGTGATACACGATGAATTTTTAATAAATCGCCACTTCATCCAGATTCCCAACCTTTTGCGAAGGCTGCCTTCGCGTAACTGATGCGTACGGTATCGCCCACATTGCACTTAGAAGAGCAATGCTCTGTTCCCTTGTTGCGCTGCGTCACGATATTCTAAGCGCGAGCGGCTGTAGCGAACATCACAGAGGCAGGAGCCATTTTTATACTATTATGCGTAAAATGGTTATACGAGGGTGGATCAATAACTCACAAGGAAAGATACTTTGGTGTCCCCCTTCGATTTTGATTAAACTCACGTATGTTGTAGAGCATCGAAAACTAAAAGACATGTATTTTTTTTTATCGGCGGAAAAACATTTCTAAGGGGTGAAATCGCCCTTCAAAATTAGCATGTCGTGGGGTGATTTTGCAGTTTCACCCAGAAGACGTCAACCGATTTTAATGGAACAAAAACCAAAATACTCCTCATTGAAGACAATCAAAATTCCACGCTAAGTTGAAGAAAAAAATTCATTTGCAGGGGTGAACAACCCCCTGATTTTTCAATTTTCCACCCTACACAAAAAACTGACCAACCAAATTAAACAGAACATGTACCATTTGGAAGGGCAAGTTAAAATTAAGTTGACATATTTGGGCACATTCACAGGAAAATGAGTTCACGGGGGTAAACTACCCCTTATCCATTAGTACGTATATTTGTGCGTACATTCTTGTTTCTCGTTATTTAAATGTCCGAATTGATTCAAAACATTCCTGTTAGCCGAAGTCAACGGGGGGAACTTCGCATGATGCTTTATTTATTATTAAGGCGGTGACTGGCTGGTACTTACAAGAAGGACAGTTTGGTGTCCCCCTCCGATTTTTAAGAAACTCACGTATGTTGTAGAGCATCGAAAACTAAAAGACACGTATTTTTTTTTATCGGCGGAAAAACATTTCTAAGGGGTGAAATCGCCCTTCAAAATTAGCATGTCGAGGGGTGATTATGCAGTTTCACCCAGAAGGCGTCAATCGATTTTGATGAAACAAGAACCAAAATACTTCTCATTGAAGACAATCAAAATTCCACGTGAAGTTGAAGAAAAAAATTCATTTGCAGGGGTGAACAACCCTCTGATTTTTCAATTTTCCACCCTACACAAAAAACTAACCAACCAAATTGAACAGAACATACACCATTTGGAAGCGCAAGTTAAAGTAAAGATGACGTATTTTTGCACATTCATAGGAAAATGAATTTACGGGGGTAAACTACCCCTTATCCATTAGTACGTATATTTGTGCGTACATTCTTGTTGCTCGTTATTTAAATGTCCGAATTGATTCAAAACATTCTTGTTAGCCGAAGTCAACGGGGGGCACTTCAGATGATGCTTTGTTTATTATTAAGGGGGTGACCGGCTGTTACTTACAAGTAGAATGGTCCATTCACGAGTTTCGCGTTATTTACTGAAAAAAATAGCTTGTTCAAATACAGAATACTGGGGAATGTTGCTAGGGTTGAGTGGTTGTATGGCATATATGTATGGCTGTATTTCGAAATAGCGGCAATCAGCTGAGGACATAGGCGAGAAATAACAAATACCCGGTTTCGGCATGCGCATTTATTCGACTGTCGTCCTTTTCACGTCCCGTGTTATCGCTCTCCCCACTCTCCATTTTCTCACATTTATTCTTACCGCCTTCCGCATCTACATATACCACAGTATATAAAATAATGTATCATTCCTTTTACAATTCATCAACGTGCAATGTGCACGTCATAATTTGCAGCAATCATGGTTCGTAAGTCGTGCAGAAATGATACTCTCCAAAAAAATGTTGCAAGCATAAAAACTTCATGCACCGTGAGCATCTGATGATGGCCACATTATTACAACCTCGTACTTCACAGTGTGCTTGAGACGATTGACCGAAACCCAAACTCACTGGATTGTCGAACTCGTTTGGCTTATCGGTTATATAATTACTTTTGAACCATGCACATTTGAAAAGATTTATATATCTGGGTGATGAAAGTTGATTGTGTGCGAGCGATTGCAGTTTGATTATATTGTTTCTCAAGTGTAAATTAATATCAGAATTAAGTAATAATACACTGTCGGAAAAATGTCGTACAAAATTTTTCCATATCCGGAAACCAAAAACGTCGAGTGGTTGGATTTTCCCTGTGGTGCCTTTAGGTATTATCTTTGTGATTGTTTTTTTGCCCCGAGGTGTTGCATTTTGAACAACTTCTGGGCAGTGTCCACTCCACGAGTCTATCAACAATACGCTGTCACGGCCGGTGTTGGGGAAGAATACTTTTTCCAACCAAACTTTGAAGTGCTCTATACATAGGATGATATTGGTTATCGATATAGTATAATTCATCATTTGTTCAATATTTTCTGGCAATCATTTTTGTCCATACCTGAAGTAATTTTTCCGGATTTCGTTGCTGTTAAAAATACGTTTTCTGGCCTGAATAAATTTTTTTCCACGATTGGGCCGAACTCACCCTTTCCCTCTTCTAGAACGATAAAAAGGGGTGACAGTAATTTTCCATCTGCATTTATGGTTGGCTCGATAGTGTAGCTGTGAGTTGTAGATGATACGGATTGTACTACACATTGCACTTGTTTAGTTCCTTCAGCCGTCAGAGTCCTGCCAGAGTGGATTTCCAGTTGAAAACCGCTCTGATCTGAATTATATATGTTTTCCGGTCCATATTTTTGAATATATGGTTTAATTTAATTCACGAATTTTTCTCCATTCATCCTTAAAACTGGTTCGTCTTCTATAGTCTTTCGTGTTACGAATTTATTAAATTTCCTGGACACAATACGATGTGGTTTCTTGAACTTCCGAAGCCAATTACGAGAAGCTTTAAAACAAATGTCTTCGTGACCTATCTCTTTTTGAGCTTGTAGAGCCCACTTTTGAAGGTCGATATCATGAATAATGAAACCAGCATCTACTGCGGCTTGTATGTTTTTTCAAAGTATATTCAGAGATTTGAGCTAATTTCTCCTTGTAGGTCCCACCTTTGTTCATTTGATTTGCCCAGCGTTTTAATTGTCGTACAGATTTGACTTTTTTGAATTTCTGATTGACGGTATCGACACTATAAATTTTCTTCTTACCGGATCTCCAGTATTCGATTGCTTTGCGTTTGTAATCGTAGCTTATGTCTTCTTCGTCTTTAGAACAAGTATCAGAATCCACTGGACCTTCATCATGTTGCCAAAGAGTGTCCTCGACAGGGTTAACATCATATTGCTTGAATGGCTCTTGAAAATCTAGCGATTGTTCCTCGATAATTTCAACTCCGTTATAATCGTCCATGCAGTAGACCAAAACTTTTTCGAAATTCTGCTTTACCTCGATTTCTGCATTGTTAATCGGAGTTTCAGGAATATTCATGACTTCAAATGTAGCCAAAAGAAGTTTAGTGACGTTGATTGGATTCACTTTCATGGTCTATTGATTTTTTTTATCAGAAATTATAACTGACGCACTGGCACTCCGGTCAAATGAGCAACTGAAGATCGCTGTATGTATCGAGGTTTTTATATTTGAAAGACTTGTTGTTGAACCACATGCGATATCAGCAGATAATACGCAGTCCCAGATAGCCGCCTATGTAGAAAACACCTCTTACTGCGTCGAAAGTATTTTTATCATATTGGCGTATGATTAGATTACTCAAAAAAATAAGATCATATTCATTTCGTTGGAATAATTGACAATGTTCTATAGGTAGAACGACTGTTGCATCATCGACTTATTCCGAAATTTGCGCCGAATCGAAATACAATCGAATCGAAAGGTCGATAACATATGACGATAAATTATTGATAAGCACAAAATCAGCACAAAGAGTGAACGCAAGCTCTTTAACATGTAAATAACGAGAAACAAGAATGTACGCACAAATATACGTACTAATGGATAAGGGGTAGTTTACCTCCGTAAGTTCATTTTCCTGTGAATGTGCAAAAATACGTCACCTTTATTTTAACTTGCGCTTCCAAATGGTATATGTTCTGTTCAATTTGGTTGGTTAGTTTTTTGTGTAGGGTGGAAAATTAAAAAATCAGGGGGTTGTTCACCCCTGCAAATGAATTTTTTTCTTCAACTTAGCGTGGAATTTTGATTGTCTTCAATGAGGAGTATTTTGGTTTTTGTTTAATTAAAATCGGTTGACGCCTTCTGGGTGAAACTGCAAAATCACCCTTCGATATGCTAATTTTGAAGGGCGATTTCACCCCTTAGAAATGTTTTTTCGCCTATAAAAAAAAATACGTGTCTTTTAGTTTTCGATGCTCTACAACATACGTGAGTTTCATCAAAATCGGAGGGGGACACCAAAGTATCTTTCCTTGTCAGTGACTTTTTGAATTTCCCGCGTTGTAACTTGGAAAGCAACACTGCTCCCGTCGACTACCATCTATCGATACACTGGTGTGAAATTTTTAGCAAGCTGCTTCATTTAGTTTTTGTTTGACAGCCATTGAAAGCAGACAGCCGCGTGAATTTTTACGAAAATGGAAAATAATGAATTTCGTGTGCCATCGCGCATTATTTTTTGCGGAAAAAGCCATGAATCAAACCAAGGATCAGCGTGATGAATACCAAGGGGACACTGCACAATCAATTTCAATGGTAAAGAAGTGGTTTACCTAATTTTGTTGTCGCACAAGCAGAAGAAGCTGGAGATTGAAAGAGCGCGAAATTGTAGAAGCCATAGGCATATCACATGGCTTAGAGGTATCGATTTTGAAAGATCATTTGGGTATGAGAAAACTATCCGCAAGATGAGTGCCGCGTTTACTTACACTTGACCACAAACGTGGACGAAACATGGATCAATCACAACATACAGGAGATCAAGCAGCAGTCGAAACAGTGGGTTTCTCCGGGCGAATCGACGCCAAATAAAGCCAAGGTGGGTCTGTCGGCCAACAAGGTAATGGCGACAGTTTTTTTTTGGATGCACATGGCATAATCCACACTGATTACGTTCCAAAAGGAAAAACAATCAACGGCGAATATTATGCCAACGTATTTGACCGGTTCAACGTCGATTTGAAGAAAATACGACTGCTTTTGGCCAAAAAGAAAGAGCTCTTCCACCAAGACAATGCACAGGTGCACACGTTCGTAGTCGAAAAGGCAAAAATCCATGAATTAGGATACGAATTGCTCTCTTTTCCGCCATATTCTCCAGATTTAGCCCCAGTGACTATTTACAGACCTGAAGAAATGTCTCGGTGGAAAGAGATTTGGGTCTAACGACGAAATCGACACTGCTTAAGTAGCACGATTCAAATTTCTTACGAAAACTAACACGTTTCTAATACCACCGCCAAAACCAATACGTTTCGATATTCGACATGTTTCGGCTTTCACCCCCAAAACTAGCATGTTTCGGCTTTCATCGCGAAAACTAGGATGATTTGGCTTCTGCCGCGAAAAGTAGCATGTTTCTGCTCCCGACGCGAAAACTAGCATATTTTTATTTGCACTGGAAAAAGTAGTATGTTTGCCACCCTTGGCAAGCTAGCAGACGAAATTCCCGAAAATGGATTTACTATATACGTAAATAAGGTGCTTTTTAGGTACTAATTTGGTGCTAAGTTTATAATTTTAGTGCTCCTTTAATTTAGACAGTAATGCAATTTGATAGCGATAGCTAGCTTGATATCAAGCTAGCAGAGGGTTTTTCAGAGTTTGCATTATCGCCAAATGTCTTTTGCCAGGAATTGAGTGCTTTTTAAGTGCTTTATAACCATATTAAATTTTACCCCGAAATCCACCCAAAAATATTATTTTTCAATTAAATTGAATTAATTTTAAATAAAAAATCCGTAAAAATGTAAAATTAGTAAAATAGCCGGATTCATGATGTGACATCATGTTGAACGAATCAGGTACATTGGGAATACGATAGACTCGATTTTAGTGCTCCACCCCCGTGGATGCAATACCCATCCTCTTGTCAGGGAAACTTCTCGTTGAAGTAAAATATTTTTGATAAAGATAATATCGCCCTGTCCTCACACGTATATATCGTGCGATTTAGGTGCTTTTGATAAATGCACTGCCTGATTTTAGTGCTCCACCCCCGTGGCCGCAAAACTCACCCTCTCGTCAGGCAAACTTCTCGTTAAAGTGAAATATTTTTGATAAAGACAATATCGCCCTGTCCTTGCACGTATATATCGCACGATTTAGGTGCTTTTGATAAAAGCATCGCCTGATTTTATTGCTCCACCCCCGTAGCCGCATAACCCACCCTCTTGTCAGGGAATCTTTCGTTAAAGTGAAATATTTTTGATAAAGACAATATCGCCCTATCCTTGCACGTATATATCGTACGATTTAGGTGCTTTTGATAAATGCATCGCCTGATTCTAGTGCTCCACCCCCGCGGTCACAAAGGCCACCCTTTCATCAGGCAAACTTGTCGTTAAAGTGAAATACTGTAAATAAGAACAATATCGCCCTGTCCTTGCACGTATATATCGTACGATTTAAGTGCTTTTGATAAATGAACTCCCTGATTTTAGTGCTGAAAACCAGTGCCACTCTGTCCAGTGTTATCTAACTGTAGTGCCTGTGATCTGTTCTCACGACCACTGAAAAACAATGACTGACTCATTTCGGCTGCTCCCTCGCTGTCTGTATTGCTATTGACGACCTGCGACTGGCGCAATTTTGAGTTATCTCTTGATCTATCCACAACGCCTCAGTGCCGATGAATTCCCGCGGTGTCTGCATCGTTCTCAGAAATTCGGCAAAGGCACTGCGTCTCGCTGGTATAGGTATTTTCCTCACCTTCATGGCGTCGTTCACGAGATCAACAATATTGGAATACATGATTGGTCTTCCGTTGATAGACACGAGCAGCATAATCCAAAGAAAAATTAGCCTGCGGTGCGTCACGCAAACGAAGAAGTAGCAGTTTTGCTTTGATGCGGAATTTAACCAGTAATCTCTTAATTATGACAGAATCGTTCATGTCATTACAGGTTACTTCTTCTTTTGTATCACAACCAGGCTCTCCAGAATGTTTATTATTTATAAGCGCACGGTACTGCTGAGCTCTCTCGTCATCAACGAAATGGAGGAAACGTTGTAGTACAGCTAGTTCGCATCGCACTTTTCTCTCTCATCCTTGTAGGCATAAGAATTGGAAATTTTATTCATTTCTGTGTCCAATCTAGTGTTACGTCCTAACGTAACCATGCTCCAATATCTTTCTTTCTTTTAAAGAAGATCATAAACCTGCACTGTGGTCGGGTCCTATAGTTGCCAGAAATTATACAGGTTATACCTGTATAATTTCTATAACTCTTCATACGAGATTCAGGTCCCTCCATGCTGACCGTTAGAGTGGGGCAGTGGCCTACCAACTCTTAATTTCTTGTTGTTAGGTACAGTGGTGAACCTGGCCGTCCATTCCTAGCGCGCACCATGTATACCTATATAATTTATTATTATTATTATACCCGTATAGAAATTATACAGGTTATACCTGCTAAGCGTTTGAGATACATCTTTAGAATACTCTAACAGTGCTCTATGAATGAATTGTTCAATATCTATTATTTTGTTATTTGGTGATACGTAGATGACTGCCATGTTTAAGGTGACACCGTTTTCCATGACACACTCTGCTGCACATAAATCTGCAACACTTGTAAATCTTACGTGCAAGTCCCGAATATTGTTCATTATTACCTCCATATTTGGTGTTACAACATTAGCCGTATCACTTTTGTTTTGATATATTGCAACTCCACCTGAACGAACAGAATCACGTTTAAAGTGAGTAATACAATTAAAATTTGGTACCTCACATTCCTCTTTATTGTGCAACTACGTCTCGGAGAGTAATAAAATGTCGCTTTTTTGTGTAACAGAGTCATTTAAATCAATCGAATGTTTGGGAAGGCTTTGAACGTTGAGAGTATACAATGAGATACTCTTTCATTATCAATGAAATCAATGATGGTTTGTGCTTTCGTTTGTAGTTTATTTAACGACAGCCTCTTGAACTCTTGTACCAAAGATACGGTTCAAAAAGAACTTGTGGCTGTGCACAGTTGCTACGCTGCTGATATGGAGCTTGGAATGAATCATTTTGCTCTATTTGTTCTGGATGGTCACATATTTGCATTCGTGAAATGCAATTCTCGGGAGATTTAAAAATAACGATACAAAAAATATCGAACAAATATAAATCATATTTCACAGATAATATAAGCCTCGAAATTAGGGGCTTAATAGAGTTGTGGGAAAGGTGCGATGAATAACTCGACAAGTGTAGTTGCAGCAAGTGAATACTGATTAACACACATGAACAAATGTTACAATAAAGTTAAATATGAAGATTACATTAATACTGATACCGCACCTGAATCAACACAATTGTCGGTATCTCGTTCTAACTGTATTTATTATAGCTTTGTAGCGAACGACCATGCCGGATGACGATTAACCAGCGAATGGCTCACTCTCTGCGCGCTGTGTTCATAATGGGTATCTCAGTCACCTTCCGTCACGTACCTGAGGTAGTCAGTACCGTAGACGTCTAGGTGACTAAGTTTGATAAGGCGTCAAACTTACAAATATACAGTAGAAAGATTAATAATTTACTTACGCATCTGAATGATGTTTTGCTAACAAGGTATTTAATTAAATACTTTGATTTTTTAATTTTCTTTTCCGTCGATATTCCTTCATACATTCAGTACGACTTGTAGTTGAGATGCGATAACATCAACATAAAATAAAACAATAAAATAAAATAATTTTGAAAATATTAATAAATATATATCAGCTAATAATGATGATAATCTTTAATAAATAAAATTAATAAGCGGGAAATGTAAATATTTATAAAGTGATATGTTACCTTGGAAGATAGTCTGTATTTTGCTGCTGTAATTCAATGTTTTGTTTCTTTATTGTTATATCGTGTAATGTTTGTTGTGCATCAGTTGTAGGTTTTTTAATTTCTTCATTAGATCTTTGTCGAAGATGATCAGTATTTTAGCTGTATTTCAATTAGTTTGTTTTTGTTTTTTTTGTCACGATATTCTTTAGATCTTTGCTTATGCGTTTTAGGTTTTTCAATTTCTTCTAATTTTTCTCTCTCACGACATTCATCAGATCTTTGTGCACTGAGGTTTTGTAGTACTCTTATATCCTGTATTTTTTTTCTCTCACGATATTGCTTACATGTTTGCGCATTTGTTTTTTTTTTATCTTGTAGCTTATATCTGAGTAGTCGATGCTTTTGTTGATTCGCTATTGAAATAAAATATGTATATGTATATATAAATATATATATGAGGATATGATATTGTTGTGCCACGGAATATTCGTACTTCGTATATTCGGGAATATTCCATAGCAAAGGAACATTGGAATTCGTTCAAGACAGGAAACGAAGTCCAATGCCCGATCGTACGATCGACACCAGGAACGCCGACGCAGCATGAGGCGACTCGCTTGGCGTTCGACGATAGGCTAACACTAAAAACGCAAACTAAGGGATTTTCGTGAAAACAGTTAGCAGCTGCTTTGCGAAAAGGCAGAATGAATTTAGACTCAAGATACAACGGGTTGGTTCCTCGTAAAGACTCGAAATAACTTTTTATTGTACTTTCTTACTTCGACTTTTAAATAGACAATGGAAAGTTACCGTTGCCTATAATAAATCCTTCCTTTTATATGAATTCGTGTTTTCATCAATAACTCGCGATTCATCTCCTTATCGGCAAACGATCCCGAAAATAATAACTTTTTAATATTATACCGAATACCGAATAATCGAATTACGCGGTACCGGCATAACAATATATATATAAATATGTTGTAACGGAACGCAATTAAGGCGATCCGCTACCATAACTGACAACCTTAAGTCCATCTAACAAACCAACCCACACAAAGTAAAACAAGACACATAGCATACCAACACCAGACAAAGCCAACAAATAGTTATCGGAAGACAGAACACTCCATAAAACATCAAAAGAAACACCTACCGGACGAGGAGAACAGAAAGGACTAGTAGGTACATACGCAGAATCGTAAGTACACACCTTAAAAGTAATGGCGTAAATAGAAGGCCTGCCTAGCCTAAAGTTCACCATGTAAACAAAACGGGAGGCGTAACAGCAAGCACACGCCGGCCTACTAGACCAGCGCAGTAGTCCCCGCCCTACACAATCACCGGGCCAAGCCTAAACGCAGACGGCACAATCCCAAATAGGCCAAACTATTCAAAAGGCGAGAACACCGAGAACGCCACAGCATGGCAAGAATAGAAAATAATTCATGGAACTCTCGAGATTCCACGAAACACTGAGACAGATCAACAGGGTACCTTCGCATGAAACTTCGCTACGTACCCCCACTCACGAATAAAACATTAATATTCATAAAACACATAAAACAAACTTATCTCTGACAAAAACTAAGAAACACACATAGAGAAAGACAATCCTCACGTAGGAGAACACATGAAAACAACAATAACGTAAAAATCAGCGAGAAATCCATAAAAAACGCACAAGGAAAGACATAATTAACAACAATTAATTATCCTGGGCAATTAGTTATCAACAAAACAGCAAGGCAGCGGCATACGAAACAGGGAGAGACCCACATGGGCCTGAATCATAGAAAAACCATGATCAAACCACAGAAAACACCGGTAAAAAGTTTGAACATACAACAGGTAGGAAGATAACGTGGTCCGACGAAACTCAACCTCGCTGAAACCTCGTTTCAAACCCTAGAAGGACAAAGATAGGCTAAGAATAGAAATTCAAGAAATAACGGTACACCTACACGTCACCCCGCACCTCTCTCACCTAGTGGTGGAAGCGCGACAAACATCACGTGACCTACCACAAAACACCCTCCCGGGGTACATCCGCCAACCTATATAAACCGCGACAGGACAAGCCTCGGGGCTCTTGTCAAATCTAATAAGTCAAGACGAAGTGCTGCTCGACAGCACACCTGGTACATAAAATTACACGTAAGTAGAGAGGGTCCAAGATAGAGAGACAGGGGGGCGTGGCCTATCTATATTTCTGCTGGCTTGTGATTGGTCCCCCGCCTCCACACCCCCACTTCTCTCCTGCATCTGATTGGTCGCCCCACCCTGAGCTCCCGACTGACGTGCCACCTAGACGACACATGGGCCATCTGTCGGACGCTCGTTACCGGAGAGTTATTTATTGTAAATATTCGACACGAGGTATGTTACCGGCGGGCGGTAGTGGGAGGTTTGATGCAGCTATCGATAAGTACATTGGGCCCTACATGTGACATAGCAGATTGGGCCCTACCAGTGAAAAAGAAGAAGAAGATTGTAGTTTGACATCGGTAAAAAGATTTGTGTCCGGTCATGTCCTACACATCTGAGGTTTTGCTTTTTTACTACTTGCCACCAATTAAAAATAAATCCTCCGATACTTTTAAAACCCCCCCATTATTGATGTTAATAGTAATAATAATAATAGGTAAAAACATTTGAAGAACAAATACGTTTATTGACAATAGCATTATGTATACAGTTTTAATAACTCTAATGTAGATTAAGCGAAACACATGATGACAACGAGACAGGGCCGTACATAATTAATACAAAGTCATACAATAATTATCTTATCATCTACAAGTAGTAAAATTAATTATTATCTTTTATAAACATGTGTTATTATGTCAATGCTTAAATACTACTTTTTAACTAGTTTGTACACTCGTTCTCCGTTTATTATTATTCGAGTGGATTTGTAGCTACTAATGAAATGTCTGTGAGTGCTTTTTTCACTTCATGCGTTATGAATGGAATACAAAATACCTTCAACTCCAGGAACAGTATATCGAAATATTCAATGAATGAAGGATCGACTCGATGGCGTACAGCCTCACATAGATTAGAGCCATTATGCGTTAAGAGTTCTCTAACGCGCACTTGATCCACATATTTGGCTAACTCTTTAGCGGGTATATGAATGAGTAATTCAGCACAAAGAATTTCGATACAGTTTTTCACATAAGAGGTGTAGCGCTGGAGGCGTCTCAAGCGCTCATCGACACACACTGTTGCGGCACATAATCCGTCAAATGATTTCTTCTGCATCACTATAGCCGGTGAATAGATGTTCTTCTTCTTCGCTGGCGGAGGTTCCACTTGACTCTCTTCGTAGTGGTCGACAATGTCCTCGGTGGTAGGCTCATCAATGCACCGATCGAACACAATGGCTTTGGACCCGAACGATGTTGTAAAGTGTACCTCGAAGTCTCCAAATTTGAGGGTGTTTGGGGTACGGTAAGCGGTCCGCTTACCATAATTCCTAGACTCCTTGAAATACGAGTCTATTTCAGGTAGTGCATCTTCTAGTTTACTCCAGGTAGTAATATCGAGGATGATTCCTCCCGATGAGTTATTATTCTGTAGCTTGATGATCGGTACGACATCACCGTTTATACGAGGTTGAAGTCCCACACTTATCTTCTTTGTTTCTGAATAATTCAGATTGTATGTTGTACCAAGAAGCAGTGGCATCTCGAGATGTTTCTTCTCATCGGCAGATATAAGTCGATACATGGTGGTCACACCCATATCGGCGGAACTCATGTTAAGCAACACGCGTAAATTTGACGAATGAGATGGTGGTCTGAAATCTATCGCTCCTGGCTGTGGTTTCTACCGTGTCACGGGCCTGACTGCCGATTAGTCCTTTCAACGATTCACTTTATAGGTAAGTATGAATAACCGTATTGTATATTATTGAATGCGGGGGCGGATGAAAACAGGTGTACAGCTTCCTGCGCGACCCTCGGCTAGCATCGTATTAGTCACATTGTAAGCAGACTGTTCAGATGAATATTTTAAATTATGTATGTTCGTTTTGACAATACAGTTTGATTCCAAAATGCAAGAGTCCAAGACGTTATATGCGCTGTCTTGTAGACAGAGGGTGTAGGGGTATACATAGATTAAAATTAGGGATACTCGGTCTGACAATACAGACTGCTACCGAAAATGAAGGAGTTCGATGGCTTGTATTGACTGTTATGTAAACAAGTCTACGTTACTCTAGACAGAAAGTGCAGGTGTACGCATAAATTAGGGATGCTCGTTCTGACAATACAGGTTGCTTTCGAAAATGTAGAGGAGTACGAGAGTTTGTATTTACTGGTTTGTGAACAGATGTATAAAAATTTCAAATGACTAATGCTCGCTCACCAACAGATTGGTATAGTAAACGTGAGAATACGAAGACTCGTATTTAGAGGGTTTTCAAAATGGTTACCACAGGCTTGTGTAATGCATAATATGATATGAAAGTATCTTTATGAATAGACACCAGGGATGACCGTAAACCCTGTATATATATCAGGTCACATCGTAGACTTCAGCTTTTACCATTCTTAAAAGAACTTTCGTTAACATTTTTAGATTATACGGTGTATAGGGTGAAAAGTCAAATGCATTTATAGCTAGAGAAGAGAGGGGGTTATGGTCAAAATATAAAAGCAAACGGCATCAAAATTTTCGTCTAAATCCGTGTTGAAACGTAACAGTGCAACCACAGTTTTGTTTTGCTCTTGTATTTTTCAATTTATCTCGGTTTTAGAAAATGGTTTTTCCGCGTCGTTCACTTCTGGAAGTAGTGCGTGCAACGGCTCGTGCTTCAATCATACACGATCGACGATTTGTGCGACGGTATACGGTACGGTGGTTTGCTCATATCTCCAACTTTACGTTCGAGCGGTTGACGACGGAGTTTACCAGAGTGCTACGTCAAGGTGGTGCTGAAGGTATCACTACAGCCTTCAACAGGGGTGCCTTCTCAGGATCGGTGTTTGCGCAACGTTTCGTTGTGGAACATCTAGGGAGCCATGGAGGGATGCTTCACCCTCCACTGCGGGACCTCGTAATGAGAGTCGATAATTTTTATGGTGAGTAGTGAACACGTTTTGAATTATAACATGTTGTGAATTGTATATTATGCTTTGAAACGTGTATTATTAAACAACATGTTGACAAATAATATTTCTAATAGTAAATAATTTTCGTTACAGCACGACGTAATTTGTTACGTTCAAGTGACAACAGCGACACCGATACAACGGAGGATGAAATGGATGTCGCTAAAGCAGGGGTGTCTGGAACTATCGATACTGATAATGCAGACGAACAAGATGACGATGCCTACATGGGTGACAACGACGACGACGTTGATCACGACGGCGACGTGTCTGCAGTCGGCGGTGAAAGCACCGATGACGACGACGACGACGACGACGACGACGACGACGACGACGACGACGACGACGACGACGACGACGACGACGACGACGACGACGACGACGATAACGCTGTGGATGAGGTGGAGGACGCGAACGAGGATAGCTCCGACGCCGACGACCGTGACAGAGAGGCCGCCGCGTTAGTGGAGCAACATATAATCCAAAGGCCGTACAACATCGACAAGGCGTCCACAGAGGTTGAGGACAACGACGACGACGCCGACGACTATGATGTTTCAGACAATGGTAAGTAAAAATGTTTTTTACTTTTGTATATATATATAATTTTATATATATATATGTATAATTTATATATAATAATAATATAATAATTTTTATTATATATATACGTATATAAAATTATATTATTATAATATAATAATATATATATATAAATAATATAATTATATTATTTATAATAATATAATTTTATATACACATATATAATAAAATCATTTTATAAATTCAGAGTTGCTCGTATGGCAACAACCACACGGCTGGTATGGAGATCGTGAGGGGGCTGGAATACCGGACAGCCCCGAGGCACCACCACCTCATGAAAGGTGTATTTTTATACCTAATAATGAGGAGGTGGCTCGGTTGGTCACTGTACCGTATTTCAACGCGGCTGGAGATGCCGGTATTGAATCCGACCCCTACGACGACGACGACGATCTGATTGCCGTTCGTTTATACGAGACCTGTGCTGGACCATCTGAAGAGTAATTACTCAAATTACAGACCGTACGCCACGCGTCACGGCATACGTGTCATCATCATCATCATCAACATCGTCAGCGTCATCGTCATCGTCATCGTCATCATCATCAACATCAGCAGCATCATCAACATCAGCAGCATCAACATCATCAGCATCGTCATCGTCATCGGTATCGTCATCGACAGTGTTATCATCGTCGTGTTCGGCAGCCTCGGAAGACTCCTCAAGAGTGGGATCCCCTGTGAAGTTCGACACGCCTCACGACCATTTCTACCAGGTAGGTGACGGCGGTATTCGTAAGCGCGTTCATAGTACTAGCAGTAGTAGTAGTAGTAGTAGTAGTAGTAGTAGACCGAGGTTCTCAAACGTAGTAGCAGGCGGTAATAAACGTAGTCGCAACGATCAAACCATTGAAAACGTAAACAGGGCTAATCAAAACATCGTTGAATCGTACTTGGGCGATATTAACATCACGTTACCACCGGGATATCGTTTTACAATCGTAAACACGGAAAGAAATCGGTATTTAAAGCATTTTGGGGTTTTAGCACGGGAAGTTGATCTCGCGTTAGTGCCACCTCCGGCATCTACAAACCCCATCACATGGATCCGAAATGCAGTGAGCGATATTTATCATCATTTCATTAAGGATCGTGATGATACGGATTTGATAGGTGTAGGATTCGTCACGGATGAGATGGTTGACGGTGCAGCAGGGTTATCACTCAGACCTATATCACGGTTCACCGACGACCAGCTATGGGGTTTGATGTGTAGCGTGAATCAAAGCTCAAGAGTGCTCGCTGCATCTGACACGCTGCGATTCACGGTCACATACGTAACAGTACCGAGTGGTCGAGGGATACGTGTATCTATGGCGAAGAGCAAATCGGTTTATGTTATTCGAAACGATGACAATTTGTGTTTTCCACGGTCGCTCGTTGTAGCCCTAGCGAACAATAAACACAAACATGACCGTAGTGCAGCGTCGACAAAAGCCTGGAACCTTATAAGGCATAAGGCGTCGCCAGACCAGCGTAAAAAAGCACGTGCTCTAGTTGAAAAGGCTCAAGTGCAAATCCCTGACGAAGGCTGTGGTATTTCGGAAATACAAAAATTCCAACGGTACCTCACACCTTCGAGGGTTGCAATTGTAGTTTACGATTGGGATACCCTCGGTAGCGGTGAGCCGCCGATTTTCAATGGCTATTCGTCTTTTGAAACAAGGGCCCCATCTGAGATTGTTAATATAGCGTATAGTGTTATTTTAAAGCACTATTCACCTATTACCAATCTAATGGGTGCAGCGGGTGGTAAGAATTATTGTATACCCTGCAATAAATCTTACCGCCGTGTCTCGGAGCATCGATGCACAAGTAAGTGTCCCCGGTGCTTTTGTGTACCACCCTGCGTTACAGAGGTTCTCCCAACACTCGACAAAGAGCTCATACCTGGTTCTGTAGCGGCGACTGCGCAAGCAGTAACGTCTGCAGGACCTGTAAACAATGAGCGCTCGTGTGACGATTGTGGTCGCTCGTTCTTCGGTGCTGTGTGTTTCGCCAACCATCGGAAACCTCTCGAAAGACATACAAAAGTCATGACAGGTGTACGAAGGTCTATTTGCGAGTTATACCGTGTTTGTAAATCTTGTAAAAAAATCATACGCGGAGATCGCGACGTACACAAATGCGGTGTTGGTTTTTGTCGGTTGTGCCATTGTTCGCACGGGTTCAACGAGCGATGCTATATGCAAATAGCCAAACAACGCAAAGAAAAACGTGAACCCATAACCACTGCAAAACACCCTGAAACGCTTTTTATATTTTATGATTTTGAAACGCGTCAAGATGCGTTATATACAGGTATATCGGGTGATGTCCATGAGCACATTGTCACGCATTGTGTCGCACAACAGTTGTGCGAAATTTGCTTATCTGCGGGAGAACAGCAGCTGTTAAACATTTGCGAGTGGTGTGGTACGCACGAGTTTGTTTTTAACAAAAATCCTGTTACAGAGTTTATAAATTTGGCTGTGCGACCTTCTACAGAATTTCGCAATATAGTATGTATTGCACACAATGCCAAGGCATTCGATGCTCAATTTATATTACGGAATATCGTAGAACGTTGCACGGGTATGCCCACCCCTAGCATAGTACTAACAGGTAATTCAATTATATCGATGAGGGTGGGCCGTACTAGTTTTATCGACAGTATTAATTATTTTCATATGCGTCTTAGCGCACTACCCAAGGCTTTCGGATTTAACGATGAAATGGGTAAGGGTTACTTTCCGCATCTCTTCAATACAGAAGCTACACGTGATTATAACGGTGTTCTCCCCGCAGCAAAGTATTACGCGCCTGATACAATGAGTGAGCGTGACCGGTTAGAATTTTACGATTGGTATGCGGAAGAGCTTAATAAAAACGCGATATTTAACTTTGAAAACGAGATTGTTAAGTACTGTGAGATGGATGTTAATATACTCCGTCGAGCTTGCTATGAATTTCGTCAAATATTTTTATCTGTAGGTAATGTATGTCCGTTTACTGAAGCCGTAACAATAGCATCGGCTTGCTCGCTCGTGTACCGACGTAACTTTCTACGACCACAAACGATTGACCTCATCCCTGCACAGGGATATAGGCGGGTGGGAAATCATTCACAGCAGGCCGTTGACTGGCTCCTGTGGGTTGAGCACGAGCTCGGGCGTGAACTCATTCACGCGGCCAGGGCTCGCGAGTATAAATTACCTGAAGGACCACTCGTCGACGGCTACCTGGAGTTGGATAATCGTCGTATTGTATACCAATACCACGGTTGTTATTGGCATGGGTGCTGCAAATGCTTTCCCAACGATCGTGCGAGAAATTCTCATGCTGGAAACGAAAGTTTAGACTCACGATATGCACAGACTGTGGCAACGAGTTTAAAAATTCGTTCACACGGTTACGAACTGGTTGAGATGTGGGAGTGTAATTTTAATACACTCCGTAAAGACGAACCACGTATCAACGAATTTTTAAATAACCATCCACGACGCGTCACAGGGAGACTGAACCCTCGTGCAGCATTCTATGGCGGTCGTACGGGTAATATAGTTACGTCCTACGATGTCACGCCAGGAGAGAAGATTTCGTACATCGACATTTGCTCGTTGTACCCTTATATATGTAAGACAGGTCGGTACCCGGTGGGGCACCCTAAAATATACCTCGCTGCCGAGTGCGAGGCTTTGCTAGGGTGTTCGTACGACGCTTTAGGCGTTACGGTCAATGGTTTGATTGAGTGCACTATATTGCCGCCACGTCGACTCTTTCACCCTGTACTACCTGTGCGAATGCACGAGAAACTGTTGTTCGCCTTATGTCGTAAATGCGCAGAGGACGTGACTCAGGACTCGTGCGTTCATGAAAATCCCGACGATAAGGCTTTCACAGGTACATGGGTGACTGATGAGATACGGAAAGCAATAGACTGCGGTTATAAAATATTAAAAATTTATATTATTTGGGCGTACGATACAACAATTTATAACGCTGATACACGTGAGGGTGGCTTGTTTGTAGAATATGTAAATACATTTTTTTAAATTAAACAGGAGGCTAGCGGGTGGCCCGAGCAGTGTATCGACGATGCGTCTCGCAATCAGTATATGGACGATTACGAACGTGCTGAGGGTATCCGCTTGAACACCGATAACATAAAGAAAAATCCAGGGCTGCGCTCGGTCGCTAAGCTTTGTTTAAATTCTTTCTGGGGCAAGTTCGGTCAGCGGGATAACTTAACACGTACGGAAATTGTGGAAACTCGTGAGAAGTTATTGTTGTATTTGTACGACAATGATAAAGAAATTAAACGGCTGCTACCGGTAAACGATAATCTGTTATATCTTAATTGGGTGTCCCGTGATGAGGCTGTAGTTCCTAGCCCGTTAACTAACGTAGTAATTGCGGCGTTTACGACAGCTTTAGCACGTCTTAAACTATACAGCTACCTCGAGCGTTTAGATAGACGTGTTTTATATTACGACACCGATTCAGTTATTTTCGTGAGTAAGAGTGATGATTGGCAGCCCTCGGTAGGTGACCTGCTTGGAGACATGACCAATGAATTGCTCCCGTTGGGGTCTAATGCGTATATAAATTCGTTCGTCTCCGGGGGTCCGAAATTCTATGGTTATACGGTCACCACTACCGAGGACCCTGGAACAATCGTAGACACTGTATGCAAAGTGAAGGGGTTGAGTTTAAATTATACAAATTCTAAAGTAATCAATTTCACATCAATTATCGATCTCATAAAAGCCGAATTACCTATCGTTAATAAAACTTCACTAAAATTACAATTTTCGGCAATAAATAGAACACCCCTTCACAATGTTATCACCCAAACCATGTATAAAACTTGTCAGGTCGTATGTCGTAAACGCCGATATCTTAGTCATAAATTATCTTTACCTTTTGGTTATAAAAATTAAAATAGATGTAGAGTAGAAAACTTTTTCTATTGTATGTATTTTCCTATAGTATATAAAAACATGTATAAATTGTAAATATTGATGTAATATTTGAAAATTTGAATGACTTTTTCTATTGTACATATTTTATAGTATTTAACAACGTGTATAAATTGTAAATATTATGGGGGGTGTGTGTGTCTGGGGATGCGTACGTGCGAGCGTGTGTGTGTGTGTGTGAATTATATATCTTTGAAATATATGTATATTTTTTCTTGAAAAATGTGTTTTTACCCAAAAATAAACGAAATTACATAAATACGTATATAAATGTAACAAAATGTAATAAAAAGTGTTTATACGAATGTATCAGGAGTACAAATTGAAAATGCGGGATTTTTTTCTATTTTTGAACGTTTATTCTGAAAAAATGGTAACAAATGAATTATTCAAAGTATTGTCCATCGCTAGCCACAACTTTTTCCCATCTTTCTGGCAATTTACGGATACCGTCGCGAAAAAATTCGGCCGGCTTGGCTGCTATCCAGTCATCGACCCATTTTTGGGCTTCTTCGTAAGAATGGAAGCGCTGGTCAGCTAGGCCATGTGTCATCGATCGGAAAAGGTGGTAATCGGAAGGAGCAATATCTGGGCTATACGGCGGGTGGGGTAAGACTTCCCATTTCAGCGTTTGTAGGTATGTTTTGACCGGCGCTGCAACATGTGGCCGAGCGTTGTCATGTTGCAAAATTACTTTGTCGTGTCTTTGCTCGTATTGTGGCCGTTTTTCTTTGAGTGCGCGGCTCAAACGCATCAATTGAGTTCGGTATAGTGCTCCTGTGATGGTTTCGTTCGATTTCAATAGCTCATAATACACCACACCCAGCTGGTCCCACCAAATACAGAGCATGAGCTTGGCGCCGTGAATATTTGGTTTGGCCGTCGATGATGATGCATGGCCGGGGTAACCATATGATTTTTTGCGCTTCGGGTTATCGTAATGGATCCACTTTTCATCACCAGTGACAATGCGATGCAAAAAACCCTTCCGTTTTTGCCGTTCGAGCAGCAGTTCGCATGCAAAAAAACGGCGCTCGACGTCTCTCGGCTTCAGCTCATACGGCACCCAATGTCCTTGCTTTTGGATCATTCCGAGGGCTTTTATACGATGGGAAATGGCTTGTTGTGTCACTCCCAATGAATCTGCGAGCTCTTGTTGAGTTTGACACGAGTCTTCATTGAGTATTGCCTCCAATTCAGCATTCTCAAACTTTTTCACTTGGCCCGGCCGCTCTTTGTCCTCAACGTCAAAATCACCACTTCTAAACCGCACAAACCATCTCTCGCACGTTGAAACCGATGGAACATGACTCGGATAAGCCTCGGAGACCAATCGATGTGCTTCAGCAGCACTTTTCTTCAAATTAAAGAAGTAAATTAAAACTTCCCGCAAATGCTGTTTTGTTGGCACGAAACTCGACATATTGAGAGCTCAAAAAAACTATGAATTTGACACTGCGACAAATTGACACATACTGAAAATTAAAGCTATAAGACGTAGCTTTGACATGAACATAGTCACAGTACTGCCTGATGCGTATAGCGTTAGTAACGCCATCTGTTATCAAACCCGCATTTTCAATTTGTACCCCTGATATCTAAATGTATTGTATTAAAAAATGTTATGTTAAGCAAATCCTGATCGTATAAATATGTGTACACATTTATCGATTCTTAATAAAAACTAAAATTCATACGTGGAAATGCTGTTGGTATTAACATGTGTATACGATTATAGATTTTTAATAAAAACTCAAATTCATCTGTATTTATTGTATTGTTGTCGTTGATGTTGCTTTACATTCACCGTCCCAATCAACTGCGTTAATTAGCTAACAACACATGCGACGTGTAAGCTGAATTGTGCGCATGTGTCGTGGTGGCACACACTCGCTCATAAGCTTATGAGCAGGCGAGTGTGTGTCTGTATAAGCTGAACCGCGTTCGCGCACACGTCTCATAAGCAAATAACTACGTGTGGAGCCGCACCGCCGCCGCCGCCGCCACCGCCGCCGCCCAGGAGGGTAATAAGCTTATTGTATACAGTTTGCATCTTAGCAACGTAGATTCGAATAAGTGAAAATAATGGATGTGCGCTGGAAACATCCGTGGACTTCACTGATTTGTGGCCCAACAGGATGTGGGAAAACAGTTTTTGTTCGAAAATTTCTAAAGTTTCTCAATTCAATGAGCAACGTTGAATTTGATCGAATTATATTTTATTATGGCGATTCTCTCGATCCTGATACCGCTGTTCTGAATTCCATATATCAACAACAGCCATCGTCGTCGTCGTCGTCGTCGTCGTCGTCGTCGTCGTCGTCGTCGTCGTCGTCGTCGTCGTTAATTACTAAGAACATCAGTAATAAAAAACGTAAAATACCAAAAATTGAATTTAATGAGGGTCTACCGCAACAGGCGGATTATTCGGGTGATAATAATTTTAAAAAATTGGTTATCATCGATGATTTAATGCGTGAATCCTCAAACAATACAATTGTCGACCTTTTCACAAAAGGTAGCCATCATAAAAACATTAGTGTAATTTTTATCACACAAAATATTTTCCATCAGGGTCATGGACAACGCGATATATCTTTAAACGCCAATTATATCGTTATATTTAAAAATCCACGTGATCGTGCGCAAATTAGACATTTAGCGAGACAAGTATACCCCGAAAACCCACGCTTTTTAACTGAGTCATATCACGATGCTACCACACAGCCACACAGATATCTACTGTTGGATCTTAAACAATCGACACCTGATTATTGTCGTTGTCGTACAATGATATTTCCCGATGATCCACGAATGTTGGTCTACGTGCCGAAAAACGCTCATCAACGTATTTAACTGGAAGCGCAAGTAGACAACGCATCAGTCAGTAATGGGGATGACTCGTGTACGCATCAACATCATACAGCAAGTTGTTTTTCAACGAACCCCACCTATTGTGAAACTACGTTAATGATGGATAGCGGTACCAACACCAGCAGCAAGAAGAAGAAAAAGAAGAAAAATAATACGCATTACATTCCATTCAATGAACGCTGTATAACTCTGCTTAACGCTATTTGTCATTCGAATAAAAAAGGAGTCATTTGTGTCAAGTCAAGTGTTAAAAAACGTTTAAAAAAATATAAAAATATACTTCGACAGCTTGTCTCAGGGTGTATGACAAAGCAGAGTGGTGGTGGTGGTGGTGGTGGTGGTGGTGGTGGTTGTAGTAGAGGCAGCCGCAAGAAACGACAATATAATTGGCGAGCGAAGAAACGCTTAATAATTCAAAAAGGGAGTGGTGTTTTTTTACCACTTTTACTGGCTCCCATCATCACAACTTTGTTTAGTAAATTGTTTGGCGGTAGTGACGCTTGAGAAAACAGTTCTGTATATTACGGATAAAATTATTAATCATTTCCATTTACGTAATGGAGTATGCGAAAAAAATGTTTTTAGTACCAATGACCGAGGTAAACGATGGTAATACCGATACTGACGCCCGTTGCGACGAAATTCCTATGCGTGATTCTGGCAATGATCCTACATCAGTAGCTAACGAGAAAACAGTGCAGACACAGGGTGATCCTGTTTCAAGACTGGACGCTGAGTTATACAAAATTTTAAAATCAAACAAGCATGGTGAAGATGCCGCTAGTAAATGGAAAGAGTATTTACAAGTATTACAGCGTTATCTATATCTCGTTGGTTCGAAAAATAAATTGTTTTCACTACCGACTCTAGCATCAACGCCTGAAACATCGTCTGAGTTGAATAATACAGAATCCACGAATGATGCTGACATCGTTAATAGCGTTCCAAATATGTATAAACGTCGAGCGACTGCGCTATTAAAGTTTCTACGCAAACCCACGAATGATGAATCAAAAAGCATAAGATGGGACAAAAAAGGTTGCGTGACAATAGACCGTGTTCTCGTTCCAAATTCTAATATTGTCGACCGTATAAACGATGCTGTACGAGGTAGAAAAAACTTTAAAGCAACAGGTAGACGAGAGTTCATCGTTAGTCTACGAGCAAAGAGCGTTCCACGTGAATTCGTAGGAAACAGTGCATTGTGGGATTTAGGTATATCCAGAGGTACTAAACGACCAAGAAAAGATTATCAGACGTTGCAGCATAACGATACGCATTCTATGGATGTGAGTGCGATCGACGATAATTCTAACGACGACTACGACGACGACGACAGCGGCGAAATACACCCTTCTTCAAAACGACGGAAAACAAAAGTAATAAAAACGTTTCAAAAGTGGATAAAGATTTAGAACAAGTTGTACAACGAGAGGTGAAAGATGACTTTCGAAAAAGTGTACTATGACCCCTCACATCCAGCTGGATACGCTGGTGCGCGACTTTTGATCAGTGGCTCAAATAAAGCAGACGCTGTGTACGACTGGCTGACGCAGCAGGATAGTTATACCATTCATAGACCCGTGCGACGCGTCTTTCCACGGTTGTATTATAATGTTACAAATATTGACGATGTCTGGGAGGCTGATCTCGTGGATCTACGTTCTTTGAGGAGCTATAACGACAACGTCTCCTACCTGCTTATGGTGATCGACGTCCTCAGCAAATACGCCTGGGTCGAGCCCTTGCAGGACAAAACGGTGCGCGAGGTAACAAAAGCCTTTAAACGTATTCTCGAGCGTAACGAGGGACGTACACCTGTTTCACTACAAACCGACCGCGGTAAAGAATTTCTTGGCAGTGAACTCCAAAAATTTCTCAAAGATAAAAACATACAATTTCGCATCGCTCGTAATCCTGATGTAAAAGCCTCGATTGTCGAGCGTTTTAATCGCACTCTCAAGGAGCGGATGTGGCGTTACTTCACACATCGCAATACTCATCGTTACATCGATATACTACAACAAATGGTTTATGCGTACAATCATGCTATACATTCAACCATAAAAATGCAGCCGGCTGCCGTGACACTGCATAATGCCGATACAGCAATGCGTAATATGACAATTAGTGCTGTGAAGCGACGTGAAAAGAGACGTTTCACAACGTATAAATACAAACCCGGGGATTACGTTCGAATCAGTAGAACTAAAGGTACCTTCGAAAAAGGTTACGAGAAAAATTGGAGTGAAGAGATTTTCCGTATCAAAAAAGTTTTACATCGACAGGGTTTGTATGTGTATGTATTGTGCGATCTCGAGGACGAGACTATCGATGGTTTCTTTTACCCCGAAGAATTGACGAGTGTTCATGAGAAACGTATGGAGAAGAATAAAGAATTCAAGATTGATCAAGTTTTACGGACAAAAGGACGCGGTGCGAAAAAACAAATTTTCGTGAGTTGGGTGGGATATCCGGCAAAATTTAACTCGTGGATACCAGCGTCAAGCGTTCACGGTCTCGAATAAATGAAAATTTATGCAAAATGCATGACGATGATAATTTTTTTCTTGTTCTGCCGAGTAACAGCAGTATGAAGTATTTTCCCGAAAATACGACAACACATTTTACAACTCAGTTGCCACGCGAAATATCGTTAAAGGGCCATTGGGTTGTTGGCTTATCGGAAATTCATATACCCTGTACAATGACGCATTTACAAGAAGACGATACGATAATCGGTTGGGTGGTTTGTGAGAATAAAGAAGTTACTACAAACCGAATACCTCGAGGGTTGTACAAAAGTCATGAGGAAATTGTGGAACATATCAATGATTTACCAAGGCTGCGAGAAGCAGGTATAAAAATTGTAAATGTTGAAAGGGCCAAAGGCTACGTTGCCATTGAGGCTGAGGTAACAGACTCGTGTCCTGAGCCTCTAGGCTACCCTGGTGTATTACGAGTGAGTAGTAAAATAGCGCGTATACTGGGCTTCGAGAAACATGAAGAACTGGCGCTTGACCGAGAAACCCCAGGGAGTCTTTACCTGCAGCTTATGCGAGGCGTTCCACGCGTAGGACGAGTACCAGCCTGTATAAATAGGGCTCTACCCGATCAGCTTTTTGTCTACACAGATATTTGTGTACCGTATACGGTAGGTGATACACAGACAGCACTACTCAGGATTGTAAATTTAAATACAAAAAACTACACGTATGGTACAACGCAAGTAAAAAGTTTCGCATCGTCAAATTACATGGGTTTACTCAACAATTGCTTCAGAACGATCGAGGTAGATATAAGAGATCATCTGGGTAATCCTATTGCATTCGAGTATGGAACGTTAACGCTCACGCTTCATTTCAAACGCCTCAATCAGACAATATGTGTGCTCATTATACGACGTATTATGAGAATCAAATAGGGGGTAGACACGGTTATATAGGTAACGTGTTTGCAGGCTCCCCACATCAGCGCAGTCACGGTATCGGTAGTTTTCTCGGGGGTCTATTTCGAAGTGTTTTACCACTGTTGACCAGAGGTGCTAAGGCTATAGGGAAAGAAGCCATTCGCGCGGGTTTACACGTTATCGAGGATGTGAGCGGCCACAAAATACCATTCAGGGAGTCATTGCGACGACGTGCAGCCGAATCTGGAGATAATTTACAACGAAAAGCCAATGAAAAAATTTCTCTTCTCATGAATGGTTCAGGATATAATGCTGTGGGCACAGCGCGCATGTTGCAGTCGTTATCAGGACAGTCCCCTACGCGGACGACACCGAAAAGACGTACTGCTATTTCGAAAAAGGCGATAGGAATAAAGAAGAAGAAGAAGAAAAAGTCAACGAGACGTAGACGTGTTACTACTACAAAGAAACATCGTGGTAGCCCAAAGAATAAAAAGAAGAGGACAACAACAACAACAAAGAGAAAGAGAGGTATAGGAAGCAGTAGCAGTAGGCGCAAACGAGTAAAGACCAGCGATATTTTTGGAAACGTCTAACAATGTCGTTCTTGCACTCACACTCGTGCGAATGTATGAAGTCGGAGCTCGACTTATTTACCATACCTCCAACGCAGACGTCTATAGAAGCATCACAATGGATACACTACAAGCCTGTGTCATCCCTCACGGATGACGGACCTCTGGAATTTGTCATACCTGGTCACGGTGAAGAATACCTGGATCTGGCTCATACAATGATTATTGTAAATATTAAGGTTATACCAACAGGTGAATCACAATACAACGTAGCACCTGTTAATAACTTTCTACATAGCCTTTTTAATCAGGTAGACGTATATTTTAACCAGAAACTCGTGGCACCGCCGAACAATGCATACCCATACAGAGCATATATTGAAACGTTACTCAATTATGGACCGGCTGCTAAGAATTCACACTTAACGACCGCACTTTGGTACGCTGACACACCCGGTATGTTTGACACTCTACCAGGTGCATCGAATAGTCCTAATATTGGTCTGAATAATCGTGAAAAGTATATAAAAAATGGACGGACTCTAGATATGATTGGACATTTACACTGTGATGTATTTAATCAGGATAAATTTCTGTTGAACGGTGTGGAGGTACGGCTACGCCTTGTACGTTCAAAATGCTTACAAAAACTAGCTCATGCCAAAATGCTTACAAAAACAACCGCAAAGTATCCTATAACAAGGGTTGAGGTTAAAGCTTTCACGATGCATAGCGGTATCATTGGCGATACTCTGGATAACGTTATTCTAGGTCAATTGCCTAAACGAATAATTCTTGGGTTTGTGAATAACCGTGCATTCAACGGCAGTACAACGTTAAACCCATTTAACTTTAATAATTATTCGATAAATTTCCTGTCTCTATATGTCGATGGTCAACAAATACCTAGCAAACCTCTTCAACCGTCGTTTGGTGGCAACGAAAACTGGATAGACAGTTATCACACACTCTTTAGCGGTACCGGTATACACTTTCAGAATGAGGGTCTAGATATTAACAGGAGTGACTATCCGAAAGGTTACTGCCTGTATGTCTTTGATTTGACACCAGACTTATCAGCAAGTAGCTTCGGTCATTGGAATCTCGTAAGACACGGCAGTGTAAGGATCGAAGTACGATTTGCAGAACCGTTGACATCTACATTGAATTGTGTGGTATACGCCGAGTATGATAATGTAATAGAAATAGATTCCACACGACAGGTCATTACAGATTTTAGTGCGTGAGAGGGCACCACGCGCGCGCGCGTGCCAATAGTATTTAAAACGCGTCTACGCAGCTGCATCTTGTATCAGTCTACATCAAACCCTCATAATGGACGTTATAGTAGATATTCAAGCACTCTACGATGCAAACAACCGTTTTCTACCGAAGGAGATAGCTGTGACGACTCTTCAAGAGGAACATTATGGTCACTGGCTTGTCGCACCACCATACGACTTTGGTGGTCTACCAAGGAAAGTACGTACGAGCAACAATAAACTGACGTGTTTTCAACATGGACTGGAATGGCTTGACGGTGATACACCATTGAAAAAAGTCTACGCTAATCTGCGTTCGATGTGTCGTTACGCCTTACGTATTTACACAAGAGGCTTGCAGAAAGCCGAGCTTTTACGTGATGTTCTGGGCCGTGAAATCATCAATCTGGAAGAATACGAGGGACCGTCTCTAAAAAATATGCCAATCAGTAACGTTTACTGTATCCATCATGGTGTTTCGAGAGAAGACAATGTGAAGTGTGCTTTAAATAACGTGGCAAAAATCCGATCTTGGCTCCTTTTCAAAGAACTCGATGCAGTGAGCCCCGTTTATTCGCAACCTCTCGATAAATCAACATTGATTAAAACCAACCAAAAATCACCAAACTACGACACACCGATTGAAGAAAGTGTTATAAATAAAAGTTTAAGCGTAGAGTATATATTCAACGATATCACGCCGTCATGTGTCAGTACCGCGGTACCGTTGCACGGTGGAAGTGTACCGGCTAACGATGAAATAACGGTACTTTACCGAAGCCGAGACCAACAAGTAGTCATACCACCTACTACACTACCGTCACCACCACCACGTAACGCACACAACCAGCAATCAGCGCAACCACCACCACCAACACGCAGCCATCATCATCATCATCAGCAGAGACGTCGCCAATCGCAACCCCACCGTCAACAGCAGCTGTCCAAACAGTATGAACAGTCTACAGATATTCGATGCTCTACAACGAATATCTGCTCAGACGAGAGGAGTATTCCCAGCCGATCGCATACCGAATCGTTGGTCTAGACCCGCAGCATTGGTATTAAACACAGACGATCATAATCTACCGGGTCGACACTGGGTGGCTGTTTACGTTGATAAAAATGGCCATGGAATCTTTTTCGATAGTTATGGATTGCCCCCACTCATCAAGCAACACCATAACCGTCTACGGCGAAACTGTCGAAGCTACGAGTGGAACACACAACCCCTTCAATCACTCAAGTCTAAAGTGTGTGGCGAATACTGCCTTATGTTTCTTGATTTTATGGCTCGTGGTAATACTCTGGATGCTTTTACTGAACATTTTACGACAAACAGGTTGAAAAATGATCGCATCGCTGCACAATATTACAAACGATTAAAATATTCAAACCATAAAATAAAACGTATGAAAAATATAAAAAACAATAATATAATGGGATACGGACGTAATAGAAACACATGTGTACAAACTTGTAGAGAACGATTTGGATGCTACTTGTAAAATACTATGAATAAATTCTACATCTTGTATATTTTGTCTCATTATTATTCGAAAATCACCCCAACCTATGATACGTTTTCCCCCCTATGACACAAACCTGATGTCTATGTATATATATATAACTCTAGGAGCGTATCGATGAAATAAGAATACAGTTGGAGGATGCGCTAGCCAGTATTTGTATACCATGAGAAAACACCTGCGGATGCCCTATTCCTATAATAACGCGTGCGCGCTGTAATATAATAAAGAGTGGTGGAAGGATGACCTAATGTATATATAACCGTAGCAGGTGAGAAAAGGTTAGTTGAAGAGGAAACGTTTTGGTGAAATCATCATCTTTTACTCTTTTCGTGACCATAATGGATCCCATTGATAGTATACTCGTGATCGACTGCTCCAAGGATCCTTGGAAGATCACCAAACAGGAGCTCGAGTACATCCCGAAACCCCTGCTGTTGAAATATTGGGGAGCAAAAATATCTATTCTGTGGGACAAACTACCTGAACACCTCAAGAATGACCCTGAGGTTTCCACGTACCTACCGTGCCGTTTACATCACAACACACCAGGCTCGAGAACGCATATCGACGGTCCAGCACCAGCTCGCAGGAACTGTACAGGCTGTAATTATAAATCATGAACTCTGCGAAAATGAGTGAAGTGTTTCTTATATGTCTGATAATCTTTTAAATAAACAAAACAGTTTTTATCAAATTTCAAAAGAATTACATGTGTTTTTACTTAGCATAATTATTTTAGCTGGTTTTAATTAGTGTCAAATAGTAAAAAAAAAAAGCAAAACCTCAGATGTGTAGGACATGACCGGACACAAATCTTTTTACCGATGTCAAACTACAATCTTCTTCTTCTTTTTCACTGGTAGGGCCCAATGTACTTATCGATAGCTGCATCAAACCTCCAACTACCGCCCGCCGGTAACATACCTCGTGTCGAATATTTACAATAAATAACTCTCCGGTAACGAGCGTCCGACAGATGGCCCATGTGTCGTCTAGGTGGCACGTCAGTCGGGGGCTCAGGGTGGGGCGACCAATCAGATGCAGGAGAGAAGTGGGGGTGTGGAGGCGGGGGACCAATCACAAGCCAGCAGAAATATGGATAGGCCACGCCCCCCTGTCTCTCTATCTTGGACCCTCTCTACTCACGTAGACTCTCCATGTAACAAGAATGTGTTCTTTCGACCAAATCGATTCCCCTGCATTGCGCTTGGCCGTCAGTTGAGTAAACAAACTCATTAGGATATTCTGTGAGGAGTAAGGCTCTTCTGCACTGCGCTTGGCCGCCCCTACTCACAGCGTCAGAGCACACTCCACTAACGGGTCCCCACGCACGGCGTCGTGGCTATCCGTCTCTTGGAGTGTGAAGCAGTACGAGTGACACAAGGTCAAGGGAGTGGCATCCCGACTGAGTGCACCACGCACTAGACTCGTAGGGTGTACCTGCGTGGGTGGGACCACGTCAGGGCGAGCACCAGCTACTACCTGCAACTTGCGGATACCTCGGCTGGTCGCAACTATTAAGGAACCGAATCGTAAGCCTCTTAATGGCATGATAAGGTGCTTAATTAATTGCGAATAAAAGCTTCAGTATCCGGGGTCCAGGAAGAGCTAGCTGGTCAAGCTGCGAACCCGGTGTCTCTTGCGAACAGCGAAGCTATAGCCAGGGACCCAAATAATAACAAAGACGAGTAAGGTAGGTAGGTAAATTCACGCACACACACCATCTCACAGTACGACGCTCGCGAGTCCCCTATAAGCTCACCGCGTAAACATCAATAGGGCGGTGCCTTGACAATCAAGCCACACGCTTACTTCCATCTGGTAGAACATCGAAATAATACACCACCTATTAAAACGTCCGATGATTGAAAATAAAGGCTGACCGGTACGTCTTACGACGGTACCACGGGAACGCCCCTTTTGAGGACAAGCACCGGCAGTATTAACCAAGCAGGCCCCACCTATTTAACAACAAACAGGCAGGTAGAAAACGAGCACACCAATGAACGAAAAGCCCCGCACAAGCGTATCCTGAGAAGCCATAATTAACCGACAAAGTCCACATACGTAGTTTTAATACGATCGCGCATTAGCAGACGCGATAGCCCGCATTTGATAAATTGAGTGTTAAGCTCCGTAAATGTGATGTCTAATCACTTTACGAATAATCGAGTCCTAAACCGAATTATCTTGGAGTTATTCCACATACGTAGTTTTTAATACGATCGCGCATTAGCAGACGCGATAGCCCGCATTTGATAAATTGAGTGTTAAGCTCCGTAAATGTGATGTGTAATGACTTTACGAATAATCGAGCCCTAAACCGAATTATCTTGGAATTATTCCACATACGTAGTTTTAAGAAATCGCGCAGTAACAAACGCGATCACCCGAATTAGATAAATTGAGTATTGAGCTCCGTAAAGGTGATACCTAATCACGTTACGAATGATAGAATCACATACCGAACACAACCGGAAATAAATCCGTGGACGTAAATTTAAGTATCAACTACAAATAAACACACCAGAATTACATAAAGTTGAGCGTTGAGCTCCATATGCACGCGACCACATCGTCATACGAACATTGAAGTCAAAATTGGAGTACTAGGAATTCATTTCATCTCTGGAAATACGGCAACGAGTAAAAAAGAGCGCTAGGACGCGATTCCTAGGAAAGACCGTGCGTACGACGCAAGATCGTCGTCCTAAGCCATCAAATTCCATTCCAGTCTCCTCACCAGATATCACATACAACCAACGCCTAAAACACAACAAAAAAGAAAAAACAAAAGAAACAAAGAATTACCCTTCAAATATAAAAGACCAATGATGAAAGGGTAACGAACCGCATGCCCTCCACGGGCAATGCAATAAGAAAAATCGAACCTGAGGTCTGATACACAAACAATAAATAAATAAACAAATCAAACCTATCACACGTATATGTGTATTTTGTTGTTGAAATAAAATATGTATATGTATATATAAATATATATACTACTGTGTTCAAAAAGTAAGGTGAATTTCTAATTTAAACTTCCCGCGTTAACCGAATCGGACAAATGAATTTTTTTTCCAGTTGGTAGGACTGTTAGTGACATCTGTGACAAATTACATGTCAATATCACCATTAGTTTTTAGTTTACGCTTGGTTTTGTGAACAAAGAAAAGTGAATTTGGTGATTTTTACGATGTCGAATTTTGTTCAGCAAAGAAGTGCTATTAAATGTTGCTTGCGCAATGAAATTTCCGCCGCTGAAACGTATCGAATGTTACAAAAGGCCTTCGGTGACGAGACTATGTCACGGAAAAATGTTTACAAGTGGTACAAAGACTTCAAAGAAGGCAGAGAACGTGTTGATGATTTGGAACGCTCTGGACGACCATCGACGTCAATTGATGAGCAACACATCAAGAAAATCAAGGAATTGGTGCTCAAAAATCGTCGATTAACAATTCGAGACCTCGCCGACATGCTTGCAATATCAATTGGATCAGTGCAAGCAATTTTGGAGGATCATTTGTGCCTCAGAAGAGTCAAATCGCGTTTGGTGCAAAAATTTCTCAATTTTTTCGAAAAAGAGCGTCGCGTTCAAGCATTTTAATCAGTGATTTCTGACTATCAGGACGTCTACAAACAACTTATTATGGGCGATGAGACTTGGATTTATGCCTATGATCCGGAAACAACCGATCAATCGAGCGAATATCGTGCCAAAGGTGAACCGAGACAGAAAAATTCATGCCAAAGTCATGTTGACAATTTTCTTCGATTATCGTGGTGTGGTGCATTACGAATTCCTTCCCACTGGCTAAACTGTCAACAAGGAATATTATTTAAGTGTTATGCGTCGTTTGCGTGAAGCTATTCGCAAGAAAAGGCCCGAATTATGGAAAGACAACACTTGGATTTTGCACCACGACAATGCACCGTCGCACACAGCACTGGTTCTTCGTGAGTTTTTCGCCAAAAACTCCACTCATGTCGCTCCACAACCACCGTATTCGCCTGATTTAGCACCGTGTGACTTCTGGCTGTTCCCAAAGCTCAAGAGACCACTCCGGGGAAATCGTTTTGAGTCGATTGAAGAGATGAAACGTGAATCGCTACGCGCATTGAAGGCTATACTACCTGAAGACGACTTTTTAGCATGCTTTAAAGATTGGAAAAAACGTTGGCATAGGTGTATTGTAGCTAGGGGGGATTATTTTGAGGGGGACGAAATCGATTTGGAAGAATAAATAAAAATTAATAATTTTAAAACAAAATTCACCTTACTTTTTGAACACAGTAGTATGAGGATATGATATGTATATAAATATGTATATGTATATGTGTATTTTATTGTCTGTTTGTGGAAAATTTATAGTTAATGTATTGATTATTAATTTAATTAAATATCGAGTTTAGTGAGTATTGCCTAATTTCAGCTTTTTAACTATAATTCACTGAATTTTCATTGCACACATATGCGTTTTGTCTTCAATTTGAAGAATATTATGGAAAATGTAGAAGAGCTATGTAAAAAAAAAATTTTCCAACAATTTTTCTTCAATTTTTCGAATTTTCTGGTAAATTGACTTTAAATTGACATTTTTCCAACTTTTTTCTACTATTTACTCACATTTATGACTAAATACAGCTTTTGGTAAATAAAAAAGTTAAAATTTGGGAATAGCCACAAAACGGCATAATTACCGTAGATCTAATTATTTTTTTAGGTCTTTACCTATGGGCTTGCCCATGATGAAAAAATATATCATATAATATATGATAGAAAATTTTTGTTTTTTATCCATGAATTTACTGTAAAATTTAAAACCGAAAAAAAACGTCCTTCTTGAAAAATCACTATTTTGCTATCTGTGACCTAACTAATGACGAAAAAAATCTAAAAATTTCTGTACAGGGTTTTTTTATATTGCCCTACAACATACTAGAAGGAAAAAAAAATACGAGGGAAAAAACAGGTAATTTTCACTAAGAATGCCCCATTTAGAGGTTATGACACGCACGGCTTGTTAAACTTTGAATAGTGAAGATAGGTTAGGACTCACACGGCTTTGTAAACACATGTAGTATTTCTCATTATTGAAGGACAGAGTATAATGCCTGCAGTATAACACTAGTACATACCTGACTCCATCATCACTATCCCCAACTATCATCACTGAATCACGTCCACAATTCATTGTTCATTATTTATTAATAACAATAACTACATACGCACACAAGAATACAACTGACGCGTACGCCGCTTGGCTTTCAGACTGCAGTAATATACCTATACATAACGCGCCGCGTGACTTAGCAGAGTGCCGTACGCAGCTGCCTGTCCCCACTCCGAGCGCTGAGAGAAAGAGAGAGAGAGAGAAAGAGAGAGAGAGAAAGAGAGAGAGAGAGAGAGAGAGAGAGAGAGAGAGAGAGAGAGAGAGAGAGAGAGAGAGAGAGAGAGAGAGAGAGAGAGAGAGAGAGAGAGAGAGAGAGAGAGAGAGAGAGAGAGAGGCATAGTACAGCCGTATACGCTACTGCGGCCCGCCCCTCTCCAAGCGGTGGAGAGAGAGAGAGAGCGTGCTAACGTACTATAGTCCAAATGTTACACTTTTTCTCAGCGGAGCCCCCATCCTGCCAAGCGTATACCGTGGATAAGGAACTTTGTTCCAAAACCTCGTTCCAATAAGTTTAACATTATCAAAGAACTAGATTCGTTATTAGTCATAAAAGGGACGGCGGAAGCGACTCCGATCTACAGCGCAGCGTGACCCGAACCACTCGACACCGCGGTTCTCGGCCAAGCCTCTTTTCACTCTCTCTCCCTCTCTCTATCTCGGCGCATGCAACCGAGGCGAGGAGTAATCCCTCGAAAAGAATACATAAATAGAAATATTAATACATACATATCGAATGCATTTCCTTAAAAATGAATAAGAAGAGTTATTGTTCATAAAACGGCTTTAACAATTGAGTAAGAACATATCACACCGATATCTCAATTTGTTACCAACGATATCGAATTCAAAAGACTTGAGGAAAACTATCGGGAAACGTTCAGTTAATAAGGCCTTTTTAGACATTAACTAATAAGAGTTTAAATGAAAATAAACCCTAATTGAAATAATAAGTCGTAGTTATAACGAAAAAAGGAAAAGAAAGAAAGATAATACTAAAGAAAAGTATATTGACTGTACCGGCATCGGAGTCGTCTTTATTCCTAACTGTCTATCGCGACAGCGTATCGTCGGAACAGAGAATGCTTCCTCGCAACAGCGTGTCATCCAAGCAGGGAATGTTTCCTCGCGACAGCGTGTCGTCGAAGCAGGGAATGTTTCCTCGGCCAGCGTGTGAACGAAGAAAGGAATGGTCCTTTGCGACAGCGTGTGATCAAAGCAAGGAAAGGTTCCTCGCGACAGCGTGTCGTCGAAACAAGGAATGGTTCCTCGCTGCAGCGTATCGTCGAAACGAGGAATGGTTCCTCGCGACGCGTGTCTTCGGGGCAGGGAATGAATCCTCGCGACACGTAGTACTGCAGTTAGGAATGAAAATTGAAGGAGACCGGGTGCAGATGAGAATTACAGCTTGATTCACCAGAGGCTCGGTGGATCTACTTAAAAGTCTGAGCCTTTTTCGAAGCAGCTTCATTTCACCTGGGCTGTGTCATCTAACCCCAAGCGACTTGGAACGAGAATCGAACGACGGCATGGCTAGAAGAAAAATGCGCCATCGCGATAAGCCCCGAAAGTCCGAGCGCTATTGTAATTCTAAGAATCCCCTGCATAGAAAATTAGACCATCCAGGACCGACATAAGCACAGGAAAATGCCCGAAAAAGACATTCAGAACATAGTCAGAAGACAGTCAGTCAGTCACACAGTAAGTGAGACAGTTAGTCGGAGAGCGAGAGTAGGCGCTCCCAAAAAGGTAGAACAGCTTCCACTGCGTACAGCCGCAGTGTCGAGCGTTCGACAAGTCGCGATCAAAACTGGTGAGCTAAACAGGCTCATCACCGCGGAGGAACCCCATCCTGTAGAGTTAGCTGAAATTCAGAGTGAGTACTTAGAAGAAAAACGGTTGAACAGTCTAAATTCAGTTCGAATTTACTTTTTCTCGGTTTTAATGTTAATCATACGGAATTTATCGAAAGTTTAAAGAAATCTAAAAGAAATTGAATTTAATTGTTTTCTGCCGTTTTTGTATAAGTCCACACGGTTTAATTCGTTTTACTGTTTTATCGAATCATAAGTATCGCGTTAAGTGTATTGTGTCGAAAAATAACGATCGCTCACGCACGGTAATAGCGAACGTACGTGTGTCACTTATTCGGTAATTTGAATAAATTTTAACAGCTTCATTAATCATCGAGTTTAACGATTTTTATTTTAACAAACGGTTGCCATTATTTTTTCCCTTCAACGCATCGGTTACCGGCTTCACCAGAAAACCAAACGTAAGTACCAAGGCAACATTTCTAATTTATTTTATCTGATATTTCCGTAAATTTTTCCCCAAGTGAAAGTTATCTGCCATTTTCCTTCCCCCTAAAATCCCTTCCTCCGCGGGTTATTTTATCAATTTAGTTCATCGAGTCGAGTGACGGTTAACGCGAACAATCAACGAGCATTCTCAGCCCTGTCCAGAGTAATTTTCCGAAAGGTTAGACTCAAAAGGGGCTTGGGTCTTCGGTGTTTCTTGTCAGGTGTGGTAAGGGGTAAAGGGAGAATTCATTCTTCTTGACCAGAGTACGGAAAACTCACGCCGAAACGCCTCACACGTCTTAAATTTGTCGGTTTTCTAAAAACATCGCCCGGGTTTGATGTAACAAGAATTGGGGGCTCGTCCGGGATCCTAAAAGAATGTTCATTTTTATCAAATTAACCAGTCATCTTTGTCGCGAATAAATTCAATTAGTGAAAATTGGATTTAAGAAAAAAAAAGTGTGAAGTTAATTAGTAATTTTTGTCACGAGTAAATTAAAAATCGAAAAAGAAAGAAGGTTTAATTTTATAAAGAAAATTGTTCGTGTTGTTCGAATTAATTAACCGGTTCTTTCGTAAATCAATTGAATTGTAGAAATTGATTTCTTAAGAAAGTGTCACTTTGGTTCGTGTTAATCGACCCCCCTTTGTAATTCGACTCAATTCTTAAAACCCAACTTCTACCTTTTTACCGCGTTTTTGAGAAGTGATTTAATTCGCAAAAATTGATTTTTTACTTTTTATTGAGTTTTAGTGATTTAACTTATTTCATGAAAAGTGATCCCCCCCCTTTCTTATCAGTTTTTGTAAACGGATTTAATTAATAAAATCTAGCTTTTCCCTTTTTACCGCGTTTTAGAATCTTGATTTAATTTATGAAAATCGAGTTTTATCATTTTTATTGAGTTTTAGTTATTCAATTCAATTCGTGAAAATTTATTAGGTGCGCAACTAAGTTCCCGCTGTTTTTTTTTTTAATGAAACTGCAACTTTATTGTGAAAAAATGTTTACAAATGAATCATTCAAAATATTGCTCATCGCTAGCGACACCTTTTTCCCATCTTTCTGGCAGAGCTCGAATACTATCCACGAATCAAGCCATTTTAAGATGTCTTCATATGAGCTGAACTGCTGATTAGCCAGACCATGTGCCATCGAACGGAACAAGTAATAATCGGACGGCGCAATTCTGGGGAATATGGCGGGTGGGGTAGGACTTCCCATTTAAGCGTTTCTAAGCAGGTTTTAACGGGTTTGGCAACGTGAGGCCGAGCGTTGTCATGCTGTAGAATAACTTTTTCGTGCCTTTGCTCGTACTGTGGCCGCTTTTTGTGCAGTGCTCGGCTTAATCGCATCAATTGAGTTCGATACCATTCCCCAGTGATGGTTTCGTTCGGTTTCAACAGCTCATAATAAATAACACCACCCTGGTCCCACCAAATACACAACAAAATCTTCGCAGCGCGAATATTCGGCCGAGACGACGACGTAGAAGCATAACCGGGCAGTCCCCATGATTTTGTTCTCTTTGGGTTGCTGTAATGAATCCATTTTTCATCACCCGTAATGATGCGATGAAGAAAACCCTTCTTTTTTTGCCACTGGAGCAGTTTTTCACAGGCGAAAAAACAACGCTCATCGTCACTTGGCTTTAAATCATAAGGAACCCAAGTTCCTTGTTTTTGAATCATTCCCAACGCATGCAATCGCTTGGAAATGGCTTGGCGGGTAACTCCTAATGCTGAAGCAAGTTCTTTTTGCGACGGAACCAATCACGGCATGTTGTTTCACTTAGAGCAGCATCTCCGTAAACTTTTTAGAGTTCTCGATGCGCTTCAGTTGCCGTTTTCTTTGAATGAAAGAAGAAAAGCAATACTTCCTACAAATGACGATTATTTGGCACAAAATCAGACATTTTCACACAACCAAAAGTATATGACGCAAAAACAAAATCACTAATGTGTCAAAGCGGTTTGTTTACTATATGTCTAAGCTTGGTTCATGACGTTTTGGTTATGTCCCAATCGACCAGCACTTACTACTGGAGCCATCTCTTGAAAAACAGCGGGAACTTAGTTGTGCACTTAATACTAAAGGGTGGTTAAATTTTAAGGGCCGATGTTGATTTTGAATAAAACACAAATTATTTAGGAAATTATTGTCAATTCTTTTTATTATGATAATATGGTATGGTTCAATTATGTATGGAACAAAATATCGGCCAAATGGTCGCCGCGACCTCGGCGGCACACCTCCATCCGATGGTCCAAATTTTCGATGACGCTTAGGCATAATTGAGGTTCTATGCCGTTAATGTGCCGAATTATCTCATCCTTTGGCTCTTGAATTGTTGCTGGCTTATCGACGTACATCTTTTCTTTCAAATAACCCCAAAGAAAGAAGTCCAACGGTGTCAAATTGCATGATCTTGGCGGCCAATTGACATCGCCACCACGTGAGATAACACGGCCATTGAATTTGTCGCGCAAAAGAGCCATTGTTTCGTTAGCTGTGTGGCAAGTGGCACCGTCCTGTTGAAACCACATATCGCCCACATCCATATCTTCCAATTCGGACCATAAAAAGTTCGTTATCATCTCACGATAGCGAACACCATTCACAGTAACTGCCTGACCGGCCTCATTTTGGAAAAAATACGGCCCGATGATGCCGCCAGCCCATAAACCGCACCAAACAGTCACTCTTTGTGGGTGCATTGGTTTTTCGACAATCACTCTTGGATTATGATTCGCCCAAATGCGGCAATTCTGCTTATTGACGAATCCACTGAGGTGAACATGTGCCTCATCACGGAAGATGATTTTCTTCGAAAATTGATCATCCACTGTTGCCATTTCTTGCTACCATTCTGACCATTGACGACGTTTGGAATGGTCAAGAGGCTTTAGTTCTTGAGTCAATTGCACTTTATAAGCGTGTAAATGCAAGTCTTTATGCATAATGTTCATCAACGACGAGCGTGAGAGGTGCAATTGTTGGGCACGACGACGAGTTGAGGTGGACGGCTCTTCAGCCACACTATCGCGAACAGCAGCAATATTTTCTGCAGTACGAGCTGTACGAGCATGCACTGGTATTTTAATATCTCCTACAGACCCGGTTTGCTCAAATTTTTGCACGATTTTTCCGATTGTACGCACATTTGGACGATTAAATTGACCGAAAAAATCATGAAGTGCACGATATGCATTTTGATTTGAACGCCCATTTTCATAAAAAGCCTGAATAACTTTAACGCGTTGCTCGATTGTGTATCTTTCCATGGTTCAAATTGAGTTAGTCTGAAATTGAGAAATGTCAAATGAAATGCAGAAATAAAATTGACGTTTAGGTGTGGTTCACATTCAACATCGGCCCTTAAAATTTAACCACCCTTTATTTCCTTTCAATCGCGTATGTTGTAAATCGTTTAAAAGCATAGAATCTAACTTTTACCTTTTTACCGCGCTTTCCAGAAGTGATTAAATTTGTGAAAATCGATTTTTCATTTTTATTCAGTTTTAGTGAATCGAACCAATTCGTAAAAATGTACTATTTCCTTTCAACCACGTTGTAATAAAACATTTTAATACATCAAATCTAACTTTTCCCTTTTTACCGAGTGTGGATTTTGTTGAATCTAACGATTCTTTGGAACCTGTGTGAATTACTAGAAAGGAAGGAGATCAGGGATAATAATAAATTATCAGAACACGGTTTAAGATACACCTTTGTTTGGTTTATTGAACAAGATGACGCGCGTGCTAACTTGCATGCGGTCAACTATAGACTAAAAAAGCTTTGCTCGCCGAGATCGCGGTCTTGCACGTCGCATCGAGAGTGGGGGTACTCGGCTTTTCTAGAAGCCTCGGCTGCGCACACACACATACGTTTCGGCAAGCACGTTAAGCAAATCCAACAGACTTAATGTGTAAAAATTGATTTTTTCTTTTTTTATTAATATTAGTAGTATGTGTACACCTTTGCTCCATCCCACTCCTATCCCCACTCCTTCCCTCACCACGCGGCTACCCCCACCACCGCACTTTTCCACCGCCGCGCTACCCACTCTGCTTGACCAGTGTCGGTAACGTGGAGATGGTAAAGTGAGGTGGTGTGGGTACCTTGGTGAACAAGGAAGAGTAGAGATAAGAGCAGGATGGAGCAAAGGTGTACACGTACTTGGAAAAATGAATAAAATTATGTACTCACCACCACAGCTGTTGTAGGCATCTACCCTCCTGCCAAAGCGATTTTAAACTCCTGTCTCTCGAATGTACTCTCTCTCTCTCTCTCTCTCTCTCTCTCTCTCTCTCTCTCTCTCTCTCTCTGTGAGTACACGTTAACGTCTAATTTTTTCGCTCCTTCTTTCTTGGCACGATTCTGCTCCATTCTGCCCGTGGGGCGTTTTGTTTCAGGACGTAAGCACGCACTTATTTGCTTTTCATCGAACACAATTAGAAATTCACTAATTAACAAACGAACACTGATGAAACTCGATGAAAAGTTTGATGGATTTTTCGATTTCTGGGAACACTGAAATTTCGCTGAGCCGTTCTCAAGGTCCTGTTCACTGCGCATGTGCTCTCTCTCTCTCAAACCCATGGCACATCATCTATCGCGCAAGTTTGCTGTCATATAACCCAACATCAAAATCCTAAGGTGTCAGAAAGAGATTTATTACTTGCCTTAAATAAAAATCTTAGTGCCTTTATTGCTGAACAAACTTTAGTCAATATTGATCATACAACAAAACTAAATTGTATTGAAAAGCATACAAGTATACTCAAGGCCCATGATGAAAGAATTGCACAGCTTGAAACAAATTATGCGCAATTATTACAACAAAATATTAATCTATCACATGAGCTTCACTCAACTAAGGCTAGTACCGCGGTTCCACTCCCTACTGAAATCACAGTATCTGGAGTGCCTTTAGCAATAAATGATTCTGCAGAGCAAGTAGTGGAGAAAGTTTCCAAGGCCCTTGGTATACCGAACCTCCTAAGCGATGTTCTTGAAATTCGAAGTCTCGACAAAAAGAAAAATAATCTACATAACGAGCCAAGTAATGTCAGTGCTGATAACTTGAAACAAATCACTTCAAAATCTTTCGTTATCACTCTCAAATCGCACCAAGTCAGAGAGCACATTATCAAAATAAAGAGATCTAAGAAAAATTTGACTCTCAGAGAAGTGTTTGGCCCGGACCAACACGGACTTGTCTATGTAAATGAGTTTCTTCCACCCGCACTCTATCGTCTACTACGTCTCGTTAAAGCTCGTGCTTCTGAACGTAATTATAAATACGTATGGTCTCGTTCAGGTTCCATATTTGTTCGCAAGGATGACAGTCAGACACCAATCATCGTTTCAACCGAGGCTGATCTAGATAAATTGATCTGACTGTCTCCTAATAGTCAAAATTGCTTACCCCTCACACACTCAATATCGCATTTAGAAATAGCTCAGTTGAATGTTAATTCCTTGCGAGGGCATATGGAACTAATTCAATCAACTATACTCGAGTGCAAATTCCATATTATCTCGTTGAGCGAAACGTGGCTCCATTCGTTTGTATCGGATAACGTGTTGCGGACAGAAGGATATTTCCTCATTCGCAATGATCGAGAAGGAAAAGAAGGTGGAGGAGTTGCTTGCTTTATACACAAGTCCCTAAAGGCGAAAGTATTAATGGCATCACCAAGTCAATATTCAAATGCACCTGAATATCTAATTATCGAAATTACTGGATCTAACGCCAAGAAGCTTCTTTTTGCTTCAGTATACAGACCACCGAAAGCATCAATGCCAGGGAATTTTGTCGAAGCTTTATGTAATTTCTCTCACAACTATGAAAATATTATAATAGCAGGTGATCTTAATTGTAATTTAGCTAGTAATGATTATGAATCAATTTATCTACGCCAATTAGCCTTCTCCCTTTCACTACATATTGTTGAATCCGCCACAACCCACCACACGGTGACTTCAGATTCCTGGATAGATGTATTCCTAATCGATAGTGAAGAAAAAAAACTATCTTATGTTAAATCTGACCTATTAGAACTACATTATAACTTTGAGGTGGAACCTACTATCGATCGTAACATTACACGACGAGTCTACAATAATTTCAATGATAGAGGCTTTCTGAATTTTTTATCGAATAAACTGAATTCTTCGGGACTTAGTGATTTCAACTCGAGATTCAGCACCAATTCGAGTTCGGGTATTATACCTGATGATATAAACACGATAGTTGATCTATTGTCTGGAGCATTTCTAGAGTCTCTGAATAAATTTGCGCCTCTACGTACTTTCTGTGTTCGTCGTCCTCCGGCACCTTGGCTCACACAAAATTTGAGAGAACGCATGGCTCAGCGAAATTTATTGTATACGCGTGCACGACGATCTAAAAGCGTACTAGACCTTGCTATCTTCAGGGAGTATAGAGACAAGCTTAAGAATGACTTAACACATGCGAAAAGTGAGTACCATATTTAGAGGTTGTCAACCATAACAGATCCAAATAAATTGTGGAAAGAGCTAGCGACTCTTGGTTTAGCCAAGTCGTCTTTAACATCACCACTCAATTTCTTTCAAACAGAAGAGCTCAATTCTTTTTATTCTGCGGTATCCAGCCAATTACCGCCTTGTTCATACGATGAGTTTCGCACGATGAGTTCATTAATTCAACCAGTTCGCCCTTTATTCAACTTTGCAGAAATCACGTCCAACCAAGTACGATATATTATCTCTACCAACGCTAGTTCTAAGTCATATGCAGCTGGTCCAGATGGTATTTCTCTGTTCCTAATAAATAAGTCTATCGAGGTTTCGTGCTCACTACTAACAGCTATGTTTAACCATTCTTTGCAATCATCTAAGTTCCCTCAGTGTTGGAAAAAGGCTTTTCTTCGACCGTTATCCAAAATTAAAACACCCCTTTCCCCGTCTGATACTAGACCGATAGCTAACCTTAGCGAACTTTTAAAAGTACTTGAGAGATTGGTTCATAAGCAGATCACTGACTGGATTGAGTCGAACCAAGTTTTTGATCCACGTCAATCGGGATATCGTAGTGGTCACAGTACTCAAACAACATTACTACGTATATGTGACGATGTGAGGCGCAATGTGGATGAAGGGCGTATTACCATTCTAATCTTATTTGATTTTAGCAAAGCATTTGACACTGTACCACACTTACAACTTCTTGCAAAATTAAAAAAAGTGGGCCTTGCAGAACCAGTTCTAGATTGGATTTTTTCATATTTTACTGGAAGAACTCAAGCAGTTATTGACGTCCATGGGACTTCCGCCTCTTGGTTACCTACTACAGCAGGCGTACCGCAAGGTTCTGTCCTAGGTCCACTTCTTTTTTCTCTTTATATTAATGACATTAGCACTGCACTTCAATACACACAGCACATGATATTTGCTGACGATACGCAAATATATCTTAGTTGCCTCCCGTCTCAAATAAATCAAGGAATAAAGTTAATTACTGAGGACGTTCAAGCCATTGCCAACTTTGCAATTTCAAATGGTCTAAAACTAAACATTGCCAAATCAAAAGTTCTTATATTCGGTAGCAATGCGTATACACGCGAACTTGATTTCTCAATGTTACCACCGGTTTCGTTAAATGGAGTGAATATTCCATTCGTTACTGAAGCTAGGAACTTAGGAGTGATCATGCACAGTAATTTATCTTGGAAATCTCATGTTTTACATATCTCACAAAAAGTTCACTTTGCTGTATATAGGTTAAAATTTCATCGCATGGCCCTTTCTCAAGAATTAAGATCATCATTGATAATTGCCTTAATTTTTCCATTATTAGACTACTGCTGCCTAGTTTATAACAATCTGACTGTGGAATTGAATTTAAAATTAGAACGTCTCATCAATTACTGTATACGTTTTGTTATCGATCTTCGATGCGATGCTCATATCACTCCGTACAGGCGAAAACTTGGCTGGCTTACAGTTAAATCGCGGCGTCTGTATTTTCTAGGTATTTCAATATATAACATTACACATCAGAAAGCTCCAACATATTTATTGGCTCTGTTCAGTCAACAGAAGGATATTCCCGAACGTCAGTTAAGGAGACCTCGATCGACTTTTTCAGTGCCTAAGCATCGCACAACTACTTACAGAAACGCATTTTCTCTTTCTGGCATTTATTTTTGGGAGAGCTTACCATTGCATATCACTTCGTCTTCAAGTCTAGAACTGTTTAAGATTCGTCTCCATACTCACCTTTTCAATCATGTTGATGAAAATTAGTTTTTATTTTGTTCACGATAGCATAGTGGCAGTACAATGATAGTCAATATCAATTTGCAACCTATAACATAGATCCATTGTTATTCGTATTTTTTTAAAAAATAATTTTTAGAATTACCTATAAGTTAGAATTACCTATAAGTATTTTTTTTTATTTTTTATAATTTTTAGAATTACCTATAAGTTTACTATTATACGATCCTTATTGTTTTAACTGCATTTTGTATAATTCAAACTCATCAGATTTAACATAGTTTATTCCAGTTTATAAAAATACCATTGTATTATGCCGGTACCGAGTAATTGGATTATTCGGTAGTCGGTATAATATTAAAAGTTATTATTTTTTGGGATCGTTTGCCGATAAGGAGATGGATATCGAGTAAAAGATGGAAACGCGAATTTATATAAAAGGAAGTATTTATTATAAGCCACGGTAACTTTCCGTTGCCTATTTATATATCAAAGTAAGAAGTACAATAATGCGTTGTTTCGAGTATTAAACGAGGAACCAACCGTTCTCTTTTCAATCTAATTTAATACTGCTTTTACTGAAGCAGTTAGCAACTGCGTTTGCTAAAATCCCTTAGTTGGCAGCTTTAGCTTTAGCCTATCGTAGATCGCCTCGCGAGTCGCTTCATGCTGCGTCGGCGTCTACTTCGCATCCCGTCTTGTATGACAGCTAGAATTCCATCTCTGTGTCCGCTAAGGAATATTCCCGAGAATACGTTAGAGGAATATTCCGCGACACAACATCCCTCCCCCCTTAAAAGGAAAAATTTTCAAAAAAAATTTTTTCTTCAGTTGGTTTCCCGTACCTTACAATTTTAATACAATTTTACGATTTGATATATGATATATAATATGTGTGTAAAATGTTTCATTTTTGTCGTTCAAGTCGAGCGAGTCGTTCTCGGTTGGGGGGACGATTGCATAACCTGGCCAGCTCGGTTCGAAGTCGTTCCTCTGGCTGTTGTCGTCCGAGAGGCTCAAGGTTGATAGTTACCTCGGCGGCTGCCGGGGTTATTGCTTCTCTAGTGCTCGGTGGTGTTCTGTTTCTTTTGTATCTGTAACATTTAAGCAGAACGTAGCCAACCAAGGCGATCGGCGCTATAGCGCCCAAGGAGTAGAAACTCAGGTTGTGGACGTGTTGCATCCCGTCTCCGGCAGTATGGAGGTTGTCCATGATTTGGTCGGCTCGAGCTCCGAGCTTCCGAAGCTCTTCGGGGTCTCGCAGCACGCTCTGTGGTGGGACGGTCCTCTCGGTCTGCGGCGGGGGTGCCCGAGCTTCGATTTCCGTTAATGTCAAGTTAAACGACGGGACGTAGTTTTCCTGTATGATCTGCGATGTTCGCCCGATGGTTTTGATGCTGAAATCTCGGGCGGTTACTATACATACGCCTACCAAAGCCAGTATTCCCGAATTATTCAATATTTCGTGCTGAGTGGGATTTTTCCCACAATTTATCCCTATGGGGACCGGGGTTGGCGCGACGTATAACCATCGTCCTTGCTATTGCATTGGGACGATTAAGGGATGTGTGATTTCGACAACCCTTTTCGCGCAGTTTTTTCCGTTACCGGTGTCCATTTTTGCATAGATTAGGACTTCGCAGGGCGCGTCGCGTGTGACCGGCATAGTAGGGTGTGTTGGTGGGCAAATGTACGATTTGCCCAGTACCTTGCAAATTTTTATGTCATCGTATGTCATCCTTAGGTACTTGCGATTCTCTATATCTATTACCAAGTGGGACTCGGTCGCTTCTATGTAGTAGTGCCTGCCGTTGTCCGCTCGCGTGGGTATGGGGTATACTTTTTGCATACTATATCGTTGCTGCCCGATCAGCGGTATGTCCAGCACGAGTACCACTGCGTTGCCTTCGCTGTAAGCCCTGGTATCGGCCAGTCGCGTAAGTGTTGACACTTGGTCAGGTGCTATTGCGACCGGGAAACTACTGCCCGACGGTAGGTGTGGTAGTGCCTCTACGAGGTGCCTAGCGAGTGTGCGTGGCGGCAGGGACGTTGCTCGGGCCTTACCGCTAGCTATATCGTCCACCAGCCACACTAGCTCCTGTACGTCGCCGAGTAATGCTTCGGCCGCAATACTTATCGCGTTGAGCGTCTCGTCCAGGTGTTGGCGTCTCTCTATGTAGTATACTTCGCTGTTAAGCGTGCGGTTGATATGCTGCATCCGGGACAGCAGGGTCTGTTCGTTAGCCTGTATGTGTTGCGCGCTTTCATTAAATAAGCAGAGCGTGGTTTTTGTGACTTGTATTTGATTTTTTAACCCTTCCTTCAGGGTCTGGTGGGACGCCTCCAGGCGCGTTATCTCTTCGTGTAGTTCCTTTGCGTCGGTGGCATCCATGTTTCCCGTGATGGCTTTGATTATGCTTCCGAGGCCATCTACCAATCCTCGGCGCTCTCTGACGGGGCGCGTCCCGAGGAGGTCGAATATGGTCAGTATTCCTGTCTCTATTCTTTTTTGATTTGGAGCAGTCGACACATCTCTCTGAAGGTCGAGCTGAGGAAATTCGTGCCTTGATCAGATAATATTATTTCCGGTGTCCCGTGCCGGCAAATCAATTCTTCTACGAGCGCTTTTGCTACTGTCGAAACCTCTTGGTTCGGCAGTGGAATCGCTGCGCTGTATTTTGTAAGCGAGTCCTGGAACGTGAGTATATATTTTTTCCCGGAAGCGCTTTCCGGTAACGGTCCTACGATGTCGACCGCAACTTTTTCGAACGACCTCGATGGGGTGTCAGTTACCACCATTGGTACTCGTCCCCTTTTTCCGATTTTATTTTTCTGGCAGGATTCGCAGGATGTTATGTAGTTTTCTAAGTCCCTTCTTATGCCGGGCCAGTCGTACTTGGTCCGGATCCGATGCAGCGTACGCCTGATACCCTGATGTCCTCCTATGGGGGTGTTGTGGTATTCTCTAATTATTTTCTGGCGGTCATCGGCAGAAGGAGTGGCTACGCCACTGCGGCAGTCGCTATACTCTTTTATAACGCTGTCTCCGTCCGCGCTGCTGGAAGTTCGTGGGCTACGGGCCCCGCCGTGCCTCGCTTCCTCAGCAGGCCTTTGCGGTGCTCTGTCCGCAATTTCTTCGCTCGGTGTGCCCACCGGTGGCTCCGCTGTTGGGTCGCTCTCTCTCTCGAGCGGCCTTGCAACGTTTGCCTTTCGCGGCCTTCCGCGCTTCGCGGGTCCGCCATACTGTGCTGGGCCCGCTCTGTCCTTGTCAGCGGTGCTCGCAGTCTTACCAGTGGCCTGCGTATGTAGCTTGCGTGGTCTACCCCTTCCCCGTCCGCACGGCTTTTCGGCGGGGCTGTGGGGTTCAGTAGAGTGTTCTGCAGGCACGCTACAAATCTCTCTGTCCTCTTCTGGCGCATTGGCCAGAGCGGCCTCTCTCTCTGCCGCGTTGCTAGGCTGGCCCGGGGTATTCTCGGCTCTCCGCTTTGTGCGGCTGTCCGTACCCGGGCGCTTGCTGTCCTCGTCTCGCTCACGGGCGAGCTTGACCTCTCGCTCCAGCGAGCTACCATGGCTATACGGGGTATCTTCGGCTGTCCGCTTTGTGCGGTCTTTTGTTGTGCCTACTTGCTCCGTCGTGCTGTCCTCTTTCGACATACGGACTTCGCTCCTCGCTCTTGTTTGGGCCCTCGTAGTAAGTATATCCTACTTAGCGCATCTGCATTCGTATTGCGCTTTCCAGCCTTGTACTCTACGTTGAACTCATGTTCCGCCAATTTAATTTTCCAACGCATCAATCTCGAACCTGGGCTCTTTACTCCGAACAGCCAGGTGAGCGGTTGGTGGTCCGTAACTACTGTGAAACGGGTACCGTAAATATATGGCCGGAATTGAGCTAGGGCCCATACTATCGCAAGTAGTTCCTTTTCCGTAGTCGTACTATGTCGTCGAGGTACACATAGCATTTGACGCCCTGTAGTCCGCTAGCATTTTGTCTGTCGGCATCTCCACTTTTCTTTCTCGTGGGCGAGTTTAGCCTCTCGCTCCGACGAGTTATAGTGGTTGCCTTGGGTATCCTCGACTCTCCGCTTTGTGCGGCTGTTCGTATACCCGATTGCGCTATCATTCTCTTTTTTGTGGGACTTTCTGTCCTGTCCCACTTGGGCTCGTGTGGTCGCATATATGCGACTAAGAGCATCTGCATCAGTATTTCTTTTTCCGGCTTTATGCATTTTACCGGACCCATGCCCCGATTTTACGGTCTTCCCAGGCAAGGGTTGCGATCCTAGGTCCTTCGATCCGACCTTAAAGGGTGCGCGATATTGCACCTCGTGCGTGCGCTGTCGCTTGTTCCCTCGTAGTTGGAATACACCGTTGTATTCGCACACTATTCCTGCGCGAGCTGCTTGCTTTTCACTGCTGGGGGGCACCAAGTCGGGCTTCCGTTGGCGCTGCGCAAACCGTTTGGCCTTCTTCCCCGTGCTCTCTGAGCTAATGCGCAGTGCCTTGACCTGGCGGCTACGTACGGTCTTCGCTATCTCCGACGGCTCGCATGTCACCGTCGGCTGTTGCACTTCCCCGTCGCATTTAGAAACTTCTAAACTCACTCTTTTGATTCTTGACGGTGTGACACGGAGTCTCTCTATGATGCCTCGGCCGATCCCGCTCCTTGTAGGTAGTCTGACAAGTGTATTTTCCTTGGCGGCATCCATGTTAGACCCGTTTCCGGAAGGAAGATTTATCTTTGTAAGCAGGCCTATGTATTTGCACGTGGCGACAGTTCTACTGCGTGGTGACGAATATATCCTCGTCGCGCCGTCCCGTAGCGGCATGCAGTGCCCATACAACTTGAGCATCTCGCCATGCAGGATGTCCGCTTTATGTTGCTTGATAAAGTCCATGCCAAGTAATCCGTTGCCCTTCAACGGCACATTGTTCGGAACGATGTAGAACCAATGCTCTACATTTAGAGCCGGTGTCTCGAGTACAATTTTAGCTATCTCGAGGGGGGTGAATTTTTCGCCCGCTACCCCCTGCAGTTCTACAGTGCAGTCGCTCACCGTGGTCTTTGGTTTGAGACAGCCTTCCTTGATTATGCTGCACTGCGCTCCGGTGTCCGCTTTGAGGGTGAGTACCCCGGTCGTGGCCAACGGTGCATCGATATCGAAGTCGCTGGCGGTGGCACTCGACGCCGGCAGCGTTACTTGTAGAAGCTGCAGCGTTGTTTTCTTCTGCTTGCACGCAGGTCTCTGCTGGACAGTTAGCGTATTCAGTCTCAGTGCGCCCAGCGTATTCACACCTGCAGTGGCTGGATCTGGCCCCGCAGTTACCGTCCTTTTTGCATCTTTGTAGCCTGCATTTCTTGGCTGTCGGGGCGGCTGCGTTGGCTCGCTATTATTCTGCGATAGTCTCTTCCGGCAGTCCTTCCACATGTGGCCTTTCTTCTGGCAGTAATTGCAGGTTATTTCCACATTGTGGATTGACTTGTTTTCGCTGGGTACTGGTAGGCTTACTCGTCCCGTATTCTGGGTGCAGTCTCGAGCCATGTGTCCAGGTTTTCCGCAGGTGAAACAATTTTCTCCCTGCCGGGGTGATGCGCCTTGGGACCTTCTGGGGTGGCTTGACGCTCCACCTGCCCCTCCCTTTGGCTGCACCATGTTGGTGATCTCGATGGCTCCCGTCACCGACTCGTGGAGAGTGGCGTAGTTACGAGATCTCACCAGAATTTGGACCTGCCCATGCAGTCCATTTTCAAAGTTGGCTTGGGCGCTCTTCCGGGTTATTTTCTCGATGATGCGCATTTCCGTTATCGTGGTGGCTTCCTCGCAAAGCTTTTCTATTATATCGACGGTGATACGCTCGGTCCTGGCGGCGTATACCGCGATGTCCTCTCCCTGGCCCTGTCGGAGGGAGTTGAAATCTACTTGTAACGCAGGCAACGACTTCCGCTTCCCGTACAGGGCCTCCAGCTCGGTTTTAAGCTGTGCTACCGAGTGGATTAGTTTGTGCTTCATTTCTCTGGACGCTCTACCCTCGAGCTTGCTGCTGAGCACTAGCTTTAACAGGATGTCTTGGTCCTGGGGCGCTACTTGCTTGAAAACAGTCTCGCAGGATCGTAAGAAGGCGTCGAGTTCGTCGGCGTTGCTTCCGTCAAAACGCTTGATGTTCTTTAGCGCAAGTCCAAGATCGAGCGTCCTACTCGGTGTTGCCGACCCCCTCTGTTGTTCCCTTTGAAACACGGGATCAGCAGGGGGATTACTCGATTCCTCAAATCGGGTTTGCCTCGATCGCGGACGTGGTGTCGGACGTTCTTCCAACCCCGTATTTTCCAGCCTGCGCAATAGTTCGGCGTTTTGCTCTCGTAGGGACCGGATGAGTTCGAACTCGTCCGCACCTACCTCGTTGAGCGTGCCCGCCAAGTTTCGTCTTGCTGACGGTGTTTCAACCCCCTGAAGTTCGCGATCGAGTTCGCGTTGACTTTGCTCGTGCTCGCGCTGCAGCCTTTCGCACTGCCGTCGAGCTCTTACCAAATCACGGTGGCTCCGGTCGATCGCCTCTAACCGATCTTGTACTCTCGAAGTCACCGATCGTGCCGTCGTACCGGTAGCTGACGGGAAACCTACGCGATCTATCGTTTGCAAGCTTCCGAGTTCCCGATCATCCATGTCCTCATCAAGGTGTTCAGGCGTTCGTTCGCCAGTAGCTATATTGAACACGTCGTCGCTACCTATACTACTGTTATCGCGAAATGCCGTGCCCCTGAGAGGGTTTACGCCGAACTCGGCGTCCAGTCGGCCCGCGACGGCCTCTTGCCTATCGGTGGGGATTCGTCCCGACGGCGAGAGCTCTGTTAACGCCCTGCGCGCTTCGTATACTATTTCCCCTACGGCGGCAGCTAATCCAGCTGTGGAGTCTGCCCCTTCGCCGGGAGTCGCAGTTCCTAATGATTTGACTCTACGTTTCGGTTTCGCTCCCCTAAATATCGGCATGTTGCTAATTTCGCGGCGAACAAAACTCTAAAATATGCCCACAAAATTTCTAGAGATATTTTCTCCAAATTTTCCAAAATATTTTTCCTGACTGGCTTCAGTTTATTGGCTATGTATGAGTATAAAGTAACCGCCACTTACAGAAAGATGATCTGGTAGACGGTCCTTTTCATTGCGATGTCCTCGGGTGCTGTTCCTTCGGTGCTGTAGACCCGTTGTCTCTTAGCTTTCCTCGAAGGTTGGTCCAGTTGTCCTCCCTGGTACCGTTGACCCGTATCTCCGTTGGTTCCTGGGTTCGTCCTTGGTGCGTCGCCAACGATTGCGCGACGGCTTCTTTTCGAGTAGCTGCTGTGCGTACTCGGTTGCACACTTTGTGCGGTTTTCCGCGACTTGACGTGACACCGTCAATCGGGACTTTAAACGGTTGACCGATACGTCACCCCGCACCGACGTTCACTTCACGGCTTCGCGTTAGATTAGTCGGGTTTTCACGAACTACACTGGTGTCCTTGCACGCGTCGTAGTCGTCACTTCAGAGTATTCTCAACTTTGTCCAAAACACTATTGTCCTAATAAGTCACGAATCACTTAACTTCGGCATATCCCACCGCTGCCACCAAATGTTATGCCGGTACCGAGTAATTGGATTATTCGGTAGTCGGTATAATATTAAAAGTTATTATTTTTTGGGATCGTTTGCCGATAAGGAGATGGATCTCGAGTAAAAGATGGAAACGCGAATTTATATAAAAGGAAGTATTTATTATAAGCCACGGTAACTTTCCGTTGCCTATTTATATATCAAAGTAAGAAGTACAATAATGCGTTGTTTCGAGTATTAAACGAGGAACCAACCGTTCTCTTTTCAATCTAACTTAATACTGCTTTTACTGAAGCAGTTAGCAACTGCGTTTGCTAAAATCCCTTAGTTGGCAGCTTTAGCTTTAGCCTATCGTAGATCGCCTCGCGAGTCGCTTCATGCTGCGTCGGCGTCTACTTCGCATCCCGTCTTGTATGACAGCTAGAATTCCATCTCTGTGTCCGCTAAGGAATATTCCCGAGAATACGTTAGAGGAATATTCTGCGACACAACAATTGTCATAAATATTTGCCAAAGGTCAACCAAGGCATAATAAAACAATCAATCGATCAATCAATCAAGTGAATCAATCTCTCTCTCTCTCTCTCTCTCTCTCTCTCTCTCTCTCTCTAGAGACGTTGAGACGTGTGTCAAATGTGCTCCGTCTTTGAGCCAATTTTTTGTGAAATATAAGTCTAAAATAGGGATAAGACTATTACGGAATGTGCGGTTTTGTGTAATGAGCATTTAGAACGATAGATGATTCTGATAGCTATCGGGATCGCGGTATTGTGAACAATTTTAGATATTGAAGTTCGTGTGAAAGTGGTGACGGCGACCATTCGCGCTGCCACGGTGACACGACAATAGCGCATACCACGGCATTTGTGCGATCACGGACGAAATGGATAGCACGACTGAGTACGATGAATATCGATGCTCAGCGTGCAAAAAAGCTATAAAAAGTCAGGTAGTGCGATGCAAGACGTGCCCGAAACTGTTTTATCATCCGGGATGTGTGTGTAAACATAAGGTGTACGATAAAAACAGAGAACTAGTGCCATGTAACGGTCCATTCGATAAATTCGTAGTTGACGAAAACCAAAAGACGTTGACACCTGGTGCAGGTAACAGCAGAGATCGATCGGGTTCGACTGGATCATTTACTGGAAGCAGAGGTATTAGTATGACGGCAAATATCGAAGGAAAAATAGACTGGCTGGTGAAAAATGTGAAAGAAATAAAGGACGAAGTTGCATGCAAGAATGAAGTTAGGGTGATAATTAAGGAAATAGTACAAGAAGAATTGGAGGGCATGAAGATCGAAATGGAAGAAATAAAAAAGATGATACAAGGACGAGTTCTAAGTACAAGAAGGGAAGTAACAAGAACCTATAGTGGAGCAGTCAAAGAAAAGAAAAAGGAGACGGTTATAATTATTAAGCCTAACGAACAACAAGAAAGTGAGGCCACGAAAAAGAAGATCAAAGAAAAGATAGACATAAAAAACATGGCTGTGGGAGTAACAAGGTTAAAGAAAGGCAATAATGGAACTGTGATTTTGGGCTGTGAAACGACTGAAGAAATAGAAAAGCTAAAGACCATAGTACAAGAGAAAATGGGCGAGGGATTTAAAGTTATGGAAACAAAGCAACAAAAACCAAAAACTAAGATCGTTAACATGGAAGTGGACGAACTAGAGCTGGCGGATAATGAGCTGGTTGAAACAATAAAGAAACAGAATGCAATGGAAGAAAAGGAAGGAAGGGAGATGAAAATTGTTGAAAGAATAAACAAAGAAGAGAGACACGAAGGATTAGTAATAATGATAGTGGATGAAGGAACCCACCAAGAGATACTGAACAAAGGTAAGATCAGCGTGGGTTGGAGAAAATGTCCGGTTTACAACCACGTCAATGTGAAGCGATGCTATAAATGTTGGGGCTACTATCATATAGCCAAGAACTGCACAAGAGAGGAAACATGCCATAAATGTGCGGGAAATCACGAAACGAGTAAATGTACAGCGACGAAAAACAAGTGCATAAACTGCATGTTTAAAAACCAAGCATACAACTTAGAGATAAACATAGAACATGATGCATTAGATCGGGAATGCCCAACGTACAAAAGAGCAATCCAAGAAGAGAAGAGGAGAGCAGGATGGGACGATTAGCAATTACTGAAGGAGGAAATGCTATGGTATACAAATGCACAAAGTCTGATAGCACATAAGGATGAAATACGATACCAAATAGTGGATAAAATGAAACCCGCATTCATAGCGTTATCAGAGACCAGACTGACAGCTGAAATTGGTGACAGAGAAGTGTATATGCCGGGCTATAGTGCAGTCAGATGTGATGCGGAGAATAGAAATACAGGTGGTGCAATCTTATACATAAGAGATGATATTAAATATGATTTGATACCAATAAATAAAATATCAGGGGTACAAATTAAAAATGCGGGTTTGATAACAGATGGCGTTACTAACGCTATACGCATCAGGCAGTACTGTGACTATGTTCATGTCAAAGCTACGTCTTATAGCTTTAATTTTCAGTATGTGTCAATTTGTCGCAGTGTCAAATTCATAGTTTTTTTGAGCTCTCAATATGTCGAGTTTCGTGCCAACAAAACAGCATTTGCGGGAAGTTTTAATTTACTTCTTTAATTTGAAGAAAAGTGCTGCTGAAGCACATCGATTGGTCTCCGAGGCTTATCCGAGTCATGTTCCATCGGTTTCAACGTGCGAGAGATGGTTTGTGCGGTTTAGAAGTGGTGATTTTGACGTTGAGGACAAAGAGCGGCCGGGCCAAGTGAAAAAGTTTGAGAATGCTGAATTGGAGGCAATACTCAATGAAGACTCGTGTCAAACTCAACAAGAGCTCGCAGATTCATTGGGAGTGACACAACAAGCCATTTCCCATCGTATAAAAGCCCTCGGAATGATCCAAAAGCAAGGACATTGGGTGCCGTATGAGCTGAAGCCGAGAGACGTCGAGCGCCGTTTTTTTGCATGCGAACTGCTGCTCGAACGGCAAAAACGGAAGGGTTTTTTGCATCGCATTGTCACTGGTGATGAAAAGTGGATCCATTACGATAACCCGAAGCGCAAAAAATCATATGGTTACCCCGGCCATGCATCATCATCGACGGCCAAACCAAATATTCACGGCGCCAAGCTCATGCTCTGTATTTGGTGGGACCAGCTGGGTGTGGTGTATTATGAGCTATTGAAATCGAACGAAACCATCACAGGAGCACTATACCGAACTCAATTGATGCGTTTGAGCCGCGCACTCAAAGAAAAACGGCCACAATACGAGCAAAGACACGACAAAGTAATTTTGCAACATGACAACGCTCGGCCACATGTTGCAGCGCCGGTCAAAACATACCTACAAACGCTGAAATGGGAAGTCTTACCCCACCCGCCGTATAGCCCAGATATTGCTCCTTCCGATTACCACCTTTTCCGATCGATGACACATAGCCTAGCTGACCAGCGCTTCCATTCTTACGAAGAAGCCCAAAAATGGGTCGATGACTGGATAGCAGCCAAGCCGGCCGAATTTTTTCGCGACGGTATCCGTAAATTGCCAGAAAGATGGGAAAAAGTTGTGGCTAGCGATGGACAATACTTTGAATAATTCATTTGTTACCATTTTTTCAGAATAAACGTTCAAAAATAGAAAAAAATCCCGCATTTTCAATTTGTACTCCTGATAGAATGAAACTGTTGGTGTGCTGGAATAGAGGTCAAGGACGAACATTATAAAGGAGTGATAGTAATTGTGTATCATTCCCCAAGTGCGTCGGATGCTGAATTTATAAGACACATAGAAAACATAACTGAGGAACTAACAATAAAAGGAGACTGTTTGATAATAGGTGATTTTAATATAGATGTCACGGTAGAAACGTTCTACAAAAAGAGGTTGATAACAGGAATGCTGAGTCTAGGAATGAAGCAATACGTTAATAAACCAACGAGAATAACGCAAGATAGTCGAACTACTATCGATTTATTATTTGCTAATAGGTGTGCACAAGTGCAGGTGGAACATGAGCCAAAGATAACGGATCATGCATGGATAAAAGTCATATTAGGTCACAGGAAGGAAAGGAATGAGTATAGAGAATATAAAACAAGAAACTGTAGTAAAATTGATGTGAAGGAATTTACACGGATGTTAAGCATTACCACAAGATAAGTTCAAGAGGTAGAAGTAAGCCAAAGAGCAAGGATGCTCGTTGATAACATAGTGGGTGCTCTAGATAGGTTTGCACCCAGAAATATAGTGAAGATTCCAAGCGTATGGGAAGGAAAAAAATGGTATTCAGAAGACATAATAGTAGCTGCAAGAAGAAGAGATAAGGCATACGGAGTAGTAATTACTACTGGTTTGGAGGAGCATTGGCAGCAATTTAAAGTAGAAAGGAATGCGGTAGTTAAATTAATAAGAAAAAAGAAGAAGGAATATTATGAATAGATGATAGACGATAATAAGAAGGATCCGACAAAAATGTGGAAAACGTTAAAAGAAGTAATTAAAGGAGAATCAATGGGTACTAGAGAAGTAGAGAATATAGATTTTGAGATATTGAATGACATGATGGGAGGTAGTATAGCTGATAAATTTAATGTGTTCTATGTGCAAAGTGTAAAGAATATAGTTAATTCAATACAACGGGATACGTCTGGAAGTCCAAACCGAAGAAGAATTATAACAGGGATAAGGATGAACAATAAAAGTATAATGGAAAACTTCAATCATATTGAAATAAAGGATCTGGAGAAGATAGTGATGGGACTCCCGAAAAAGAAGGGAACGGAAGAAGGAATATCAAGTGATATACTAAAAATGGCATTCAGTGCAATAAAAGAGGAATTTGTGGAAATAATAAATGGATCCCTACGGGAGGGATGTTGCCTGGACAGCTGGAAAACTTCTACAATTATACCGATCCCAAAAATAAACAAAGCCATAAAAGCAAGTCATTACAGACCAATTAATATGTTGCCATTATACGAAAAAGTGCTCGAATTAGAAGTAAAAAATCAAATTGAAAAATATTTAGAAACCAATGACATCATAACGGAGCATCAGTCAGGATTTAGAAAGCAATATTCGTGTGAAACGGCGATTCAAACTGTTGTAGATGAATGGAAAGTGTACATTAGTGAAGGAAAAATGGTAGGAGTAATATTCATGGATTTAAAAAGAGCGTTTGAGACAATCGACAGGGATATATTATTAGACAAATTATACCAACATGGAATTAGAGACAGGGTATTAGAGTGGTTCAGAACGTACTTAAGAAACAGAACACAGCAAGTTCGATTCAATGATAAATGGTCTGAAGTTATTCCCAACGAATATGGGGTACCGCAGGGGTCAGTACTAGGGCCGTTGCTGTTTATTATATATATAAATGATATAGTTAATTTGTGTCCAGAGGAATGTGCAATAAAAATGTTTGCTGATGACACAGTGATATATGTACCTGGAAAAAGCAGCGCGGAAGTGGATAGAAAGATAAATATGTTATTGAGTATAGTAGAAAAGTGGTTGGAAAGAAATAAATTAAAAATGAATGTAGAGAAAACAAAATATATGATTGTCAGAAGTGTAAGGAAAGTCGTGAGTAGGAATATTGTACTGAAGTGTTTGGATGGAACGAAACTTGAGAGAGTAGAGTCAAAAAAATATTTGGGTATCATTATTGATGACAAGCTACGATTCAAAGACCACTGTGAATATATGTTAAAAAAAATAGGGAAAAAAACGAGCTTTCTAAACAGAATGGGGAATTATGTATCTGCGTATACGCGATGTGTGATATATAAAGCAATCATAGCACCTCACTTTGAGTATTGTGCAACACTGTTAGTAGCTATGGGTGAAACAGAGTTGAAGAAACTGCAGATCGCGCAGAACAGAGCAATGAGGGTTATATTACAATGCAACCGCTATACGAAGGTAGAAGATATGCTGAGCGCGGTACAATTTATGTCCATAAGGCAAAGATTGTACTATAACGTTTGTACATTTATCTTTAAAGCCGTGAAGATCCTACTGCCAAAAGAATTTAAAAATCGGCTACAAATAGTAGGAACGAAGAGTGGTAGGGAAACAACGCAAGCGGAAAATATAGTAATACAATTTAGAAGAACGAGAAGTGCACAAATGAGTATGTACTATGAAGGAGTGAAAATATATAATGCATTGCCAGCTGAACTGAAAGGTTGCGAAAAAGTAGAACAGTTTAAACGAATGTTAAAGGAGTATGTTGTGTCAACAGTAAAGTAAAA